>CM031237.1:841522851-841985351 GCA_018340775.1 Taxus wallichiana var. yunnanensis | reverse complement strand
AACATACCCAAAAATTCTTTAAAACAAGATTTACAAACATGGCCATGCTTAAAAATAGGGATATGAGTTTATTACAACAAGAAGGAATCAAGATTACAATATGCCAATATTCCTTCTCAAGAATAAATCAAGTGCAAGATACAAACTTCATCCCAAGATAGGGGAAGACTTAACAATATTACAACACCATTTCAAAAGCATACTAAAATGCAAGAGGATAAGCCTCCCAAAATGGGGAACAACATGTCAAAATTTCCAACTTTTCTTCTCCAAAATCCAAGCCAAATATGCAAGTTTCCACTCCAAGATAGTCTTCAATACACAAAAGAATAGGGGCCCGGTTTCCTCCCAACCAAATGGCATCATCACATGCCATCTCCAAAAATGGAGGACATGCTAGCCTCCCTCCAAGCCCATGGGAGAGAGAGTAGAAAGCCTCAATAATGCACAAGTAAAGGGAACAAGGGTGAAAAATCACACACACATAAAATTTTCACACACAACAACAACCAAATGAACAACACTTATCACATGAGGAAAAACTCCATGTTTTTCTCCAAGGGAAGAGTGGCAAGGAGCCCATAAGAAGCCAAAATGTGAACCAACCATATGATCACTATAAAAATCTCCAACATTCCCTCCTTATCTCTCCATTCAAAAATACCCTCCTTATCACTCCATCCCAAACACCAAGCCTCCTCCTTGGAAGGATTTTAAAACCATACATGGTTTCCTTGCCAAGGATGGAGAAGGAGGTTCAAACCATATGAAAAATCCTTCTCCACATCAAAACATATGAGGGGAGGAATAAAATTAAGACCATCATGGCTTTCCCATCAAGCCATGTGGTGTAAGAGGGAACATTCTTCCCTCTTCCCCATACAATTCAAAAATCCACCTCAAAATTAGGATGGATTGGAGAAAAAGAAAGGAACAACAATCACATAATACACCCACAATCAAACATGCAACAAACAAAGTTCAACAACCATTATTTCTCTTCACATTATACTATAGAAAACAAAACAAGAGTATGAAGCCTACCTCAAAACAAGAAATCCAACTTCAAGCACAACAAGCTCTCCCTAGCTCTAATCTCCAAGCTCTCTAACTCCAAATCCAAGAGTAAAAATGACAAGCAAAAGTTCCTACCCCTCTCCATGAGGGAGTATAAAAGAAGAACAAGTCACCAATCCTCACAAATGAGAGGGTGACATGTGTCACCCATCTCATCTCCCAACAAAAGATTCCCAAAATCACAAAGAGCATAAAACAAAACATATTTTGGAGGTAATCTCCCAAATTCCCTAAAATGCAAATAAATCCAATACACTTCATCTTTTAAGAAATCACAAGAATCCACCATACTTACAAGATGGTGACATGAGAGGGGTCATATGGGAGGGAAAATATCATTTGACCTTGAAAAGAGACCCCCTACCCATAGGTAGGGTCCAAGGGGCTCATTTCCATGTAAGGAGACCCCCAAAGTGAAAAGAGGCCCCTAAAATTGCCACATTTAGCCCAAATTCGAGTTTGGGTAAAGTGGCTCAAGAGAAGAGGTGGTGGGGCCCACCCAAATGATAATTAGGTGGTCCCAAACCACTAACAAAAAAATTAACTAACTAAAAACACAACTAACACATGTAGGGACCATTAGGTCCCTAAACTAGCTTATCACAAGGCTAAACAAATTATAATTAGGAATCACCAAAGGTGTCCAAACACGAATATGCCACAAACACACAAGGCTACACACAATCAAGCATGGATAAAGGACTCATCCCAGTCATCCACTTGTGTAACTTGAGGTACCACCTTGAAACCCACATTCTCCTTTGTGCCTTGTAATCTGCACACTCAATTCAAACATTAAACGTACCTACTCGATAAAATATATTAATTAAATAATATCAATAAATCAATCATGTATAATCATTCTAACTATACCACAATCAATGTCAGTATAAAATGACTAAGCACTAACAACGTACATCCATTTTAACTCAAGCTATGATATCCATCTAAGCACTTACACGACAACATTCAATTAATCATTATCAACCAATGATATCAAAGTATACGACAAAATCATACATCTATCCATCATATATGAAATAAAACCAACTGTATCACAACATATTGATATCCAGAACCATATAATGCAAGAAACTAAGATAATGATCCATAATGCTAACTTGGCACTATGCGCCCTAATCATCACAAGTGTCATCACAAGAACCATAATGAAACCACATAGTATCCAAATAGTGCTAAAATCCATGTCCATAATCTAGTAAAAGCAAATGAGTCAACAAGTAAACTGATGCAAGAAGAGGTGGGCACTACAAATCCCTAAATCTTCCCAAAGCTAATGCACATCCATTAGGGCGAACACTACTATAGTTCTGAAAAACTCAACTAGGTCAAGAAGTTTAGCTTCCTCATTTCCAAGAACACCAAGTTCCCCACTTCAAAGTATTAGTAAGAGAAAATCTTATCAAACATGTTCCAAGTGGTAAAAGTTGCCAACTAGTTGCATTCATATAGATGTTACATGTTAGGTAAGTAAATATGTGTGGTTTGATGCCTCTTTAGAGTATTGTTGATGTGGGTGGTGAAAAAAATAAAATTCAAACCAAATGCTAACCTTCTTGTAGGGTCTTCCACCCATGGTTAGGGTTTTGGCGTATGTGGTTTTGGGATTGTGTGACATTTAGGGTTTTATAATGAGACATTTCCAGTGCTATCGAGGAACCTAAAAAGTTACAAAACTCCATTCCAAAAGGGTCTAAAACTGTACCATAGGGACATGACCAATGTACATCATGACCAAGTTGTTGGGACCATACACCGGGGTAATTACGATGAAAGTATGAAGCATTTTCAATATCTCGCACTCCTATATTCTCTCGTATATGTATCTAGATCTCACTTCTTTAGTATTGTATGGATAACTATATCTTACCTATTGTGATTTCTATCTTGTATCATATTGTAGTTATTTATTGTAATAACTAATACATTATCTTGCTGTTGTATAATTAATATTGGAAGTTAATTAATAAAAATAGCTCCTAGTTTCCTAATATTACACTCCTTTTAGTGTTGAGTACATCCATAACATATTAATCTACAAAATTCAAAAAGGGTTTAAACACATAACTTCCGAATGGAATTGCATAGTCCTCATCAATTTAGCCAAATCCTCAAGTCCTATTTCTTAGTCTACACAACATCTTTCAACGTTTATTTTGTGTGCCATCGTGTTTTCTCAATATGATGTGAGATCTATTGCCTCCAAAACCTCCACACTTACTTCTCAACAATATTTTTAAACATTCAATTTTGTTAATTTATCATTTGGAAATTACAAGTTTGGATTTGTTCTTGTGCTAGGAAAATTCTCACATTCCAATCTCAATTGATTTGTCCTTCTCTCTCTCATATGACTTGATAATCTCTACACACTTCTTTTTCTTTCACTCGTATAATAATAATTATCCGAAGTATTATTCTATCATGAGAGAACTTTCTCAAAATTTTACTATGTCATCATTAGATCCTTGTATGGAACTTAAAATAGGATCAAACCATACCATGGTTTAGGATGATCTAGATGGTCTCATTACCCCTCTTCTAAGGAATATTTTCTTAGTTTTGTGTTCAAAGAAAGGTTGAAAAAGCTATGGAATGGGGTAAGAACACTTAAGAACCCCAAATATTTGTGCAAAACCGATCAAATGGACCATTAGATAAGAAGTAAACAAGGATTCCTAATTTGCATGCATTAACCTTGAAGAAAACAAGCAAACTTAACAAATATAATTACCCTATATTCTTGAAAGCTTAAATAAGTGAGCCTAATAAGGATCTAAACAATCAGTTTGTGCTTAAGAAAATAGGAGCTCACCATTAATGGATTTAAGGCCAATGGTTCTTCCCATTTACTCCATGGTGTGTGGTGTGTTGCAAAAGATAAAGCATATAGCTTAATAAAATGAAATAAAACTCCTAATCCTAGCAATAATACTATAGTTTATGTTAGAGGAAGAAGTGTTCTTGTAAATGAGAGGGGGGTAGTGGGCTATTTATAGTTTTCCATTTGGGAAAGTGGAGGAATTTTGGTGCATGTGGGACTAAAGGATAAGCCAAAAAGTTAATTAGGGAGTCAAAGTAAGCTTTGACTAGGTTTAGAAGAGGTTGATCATGGTTAGGACTAGTTAATACTAGGTTAGGCTAGTTAAATTTGTTTTAGAGAGGAATTAGGGTTTTGAGAGGTCTAATCAATCCAATGAAATGGATTGATAGTCTAGGAAGCTAATAGAAGCAGTCTAGAAGAGGATAAGAAGAGGATTTAGCCAAGAAGAGGCTTATATTAGCATGTTTAATTGACTTATAAGAGGAATATGACCAAAAGAGTGTCGTAAAAGGGGAGTTAGATAGGTCTAACTGACGGTATGTCATCAATTTGCGAGGAGGAGAATAGTTAGTGAAATATTAAGAATAATAGTGCTTTGATCAAACTACATGTGTCTACATTTTCCCCTCTTTGGGGTGACATAAGCTATGTCACTTCAAAGAAAGTAGACAAGCATAAATGAGTAGAACATTTTTAAGGGGTAGAAGAAAAATTAGTTAGCTAAAGGGATGCCCCCTTGAGTTTTGATGGGGCGATGGAAGAACTTGATCGAAGATTGAAAAGAGAACAGAAGAAAGAGAAGCATGAAGAGAAGATGAAAAAACAATAAGAAAAGGGGATATTGAGTTATCCACAAACCAGTGCCAATAATTTTTAATCATTATTTTTCTTAGCATCCTCATCATTGGTCTTTATTAAAATGTAAGCATACGACGAAAGCATAAAATGACATGAAAATACAAGATACAAACACATGTCCCTTATTAAAACAACAACTCCATGCAAAGATACAAACATGCAATGCAATACGAGAAGTAAAAAAATCATCTAACAGGAAATAAGTCAAATCACACACATTCAAACCAACAATGTTTAAGATAGTTACACAAATAATTTTTATCGAGATGTAGTCCCAAAATTTTTGATAAACGATGCCCCAAAAAATTTGTATATGCGAGGGAAAGGATGGAGGATACTTGGGTCCAATGGAAAAGCAACGTGCACGACAAAAAATACAAGACAATTGATAGTGCCGCCGAGTACAAATGAAGTAAGCAACGTAGCTTTTATAAATGATTATAGAATTGGGTGATCCATGAGTCGTTATTTCAAAACATGTGAAAATTTCAAAAGATACGAGATGATTGTCATGCGAGAGACACAAATTTCAATTTGAAAATGAGCTTTTACGAATTTTAGTCCATTTTCAAAGTTTTAACGATTTTTTTTTTGGATTTGTGGATGATTTTATAATTTTTAAATTTTTGATTGGCCGAGAGGAATTTAGGAAATGGAAGGTCACCTAAAAGCACGTGAAAATTCCCCAAGGCAAATAGAATGGGCGTCGGGTGGTAATAAAATGCCTCGATGAGAAGAAAAACAAGCCAACAATAATTATTAAAAAAAAGTTGCATGTGTAGTAAAGAAACACACAAGAAAAAGCTAACAAAACTAAACAAATATACAACCAAAACTATACAAATCGACAACTAAAAGCAATTTAATCATTACCTTGTTTTTACGGGACAACATTGATATATTTTCTGATGTTTTTGGGTTATCTAGAAAGATATGTTTTCAAGGCTACTATTCACATTGTTTTCGGGTTTTCCCAAGACAATATTACTACGTTGGTGTAGTTTTTTACCTATAAGGGGGATTTTCTGAATGTTTAGATTTTGTGTATCCTTTTTCGAATATTTTTGTATTTTTCTAAGGTCATGTTCTGAACGCAATGTACAAGGACAAAGAAGCGTGGATGCCCCTAGTGTGATGTGGGAATATACAAAGGGTAGAATGCCATGCACATATGTACAAGAAATTGGAATGTGAAGGTGCCCCAACGTTAGATGGGAATATACAAAGGCACATCCTTTATGCAGATATAAGAGAAAATAAGCTAGATCATGGCTCGACGAAGATGGATTTGGTAGGGTTCCTAGACCTAGCAAAGGAAGTTATTTCTAGAAAGCGGTGAGGGTTACCCATCCTGATGTAAGAGTAACTTGTGACCGGTGAATCCTCCTTGAGCATTGAAAACTGGTTTTCACCCAAAGACCTGCCCACTATGCCATAATTGCATGGTTTTCACATGTGGATGACCTGTTTTTTCTTTACTATTTTCTCAAAATTTTCATGTTTTGCTTGTTTTTTCTTTGTTTTTCTATTTTTAGTTCTTATCTGATATTTGCACCATGCTTAAGCATAAAACCGCTTGAGATTCATGACATTCATTGGTTCGAATCTCTTCACCATCTAAATATGCCGGTTTATAAGATCATGACCCATATTTAACAACCACTACATAAGGCCCTAGCCATTGGCCTCAAAATTACCTTTCTTTCAGCACTAGATCACCTACATCAAACTCATGATGAATGATCCATTTGTTATATCCTCTTGATACTGTTTTGGTAGACCTTGAGGTGATTAAGCGCTCTTATCTGATTTTCATCCAATAACTCTAGCTTTGCTAGCCGAGCTACTCTATAGTCTTCGTCTTTATCAAGATAATCCCAGAGAGATATTCTTAGGGAGGGAAGCTCCACTTCCAAAGGTATGATGGCTTCAATGTCATAAACTAGGGAATATAGGGTCGCACTAGTAGGGGTGTGGATAGAGGTTTGATAGGCCCAGAGGGCGGGATGTATCTGTAAGTGCCAATTACAACCAATCTTACTTACCATTTTCTCCATGATTTGTACAAGGGTTTTATTGGTAGCTTTGGCTGTCCATTACCTTGGGGGTAATAGGGGGTAGACCACTTGAGTTGAGTATGGAAACGTTAACACAATGTCTTAACCATTTTGTTTTTGACGGATTTACCATTATCAATGACAATGGCGAAAGGGATACCATAACAGTAGATGAGATGGTTCATGATGAATTTAGAAATTTGCACACCAGTGACATAAGTAAGAGGCACATCCTCTACCCATTTAGTAAAATACTCGGTGGTAGTGATAATGTGGGTATGGCCATTTAAAGAAGAAGGATGGAGCTTCCCTATGAGATCCAGGCCCCATTTAGAAAATGGCCAAGGTGTTATGATAAGATGTAAATCCTGTGCTGGTGCATGTATCAAGTTTCCATACTTTTGGCATAGCTCACATTTCTTGACAAAATTACAACAATATGCTTCCATGGTGGGCCAATAATAACCCACCCTTAAAATATTCTTAGCCAAGACCATACAACTAGTATGCACTCCAAAAATACCACCATGTACTTCTTAATAACGTGGACTAAGTCGGTAACATCCGAACAGTGAAGCAGATTCCTGTCGTAGCCACGGCGATAGAGGGTGCTCCTAGGAGGGTATAACGGGCTATACGGTGGATAAGGGATTTCTTTTCAGAATGGGTAATTTCTGGGGGAAATATGCCATCTTATAGGTATTAGAAGATAGGGTCATACCAGGGGGATAAGGAACCAAAAATTTCAAATGTCAAACAAGATTCCGACATGTCATATGTGGGCATTTGTAAATGTTCTACAAAGAAAGGCATTTTTCACTCATGAGGTAGAATGCATAAGAGAGATCCAATTGTAGCCATAACATCTGCTGATCTATTATGTGACCTTGGTTTTTTCTCAAATATGATCCATATAAAGTATTCTTTCGTGGTCTCAACTAATTTTTTGTATGGAATGAGTTTCTCATTCTTAACCTTATACTCATCATTAACTTGTTTAATGATAAGTTGGGAGTCTCCAATGACTCGTAGCTATTTGATATTCCAAGTAATAGCTAGTTTGAGGACAACAATGAGCACTTCATACTCTATAATATTATTAGTGTAGGGGAATCCCAAATGGAATGCTCTTGGGATAACCTCACTTGTGGGAGTGATGAGCACTACTCCTTCCCCCGATCTGTGGAAGGTGAATGATCCATCAAAATGGACCTGCCATTCTACAGATTCTTCAACATACATCATGGATGCATCTGGCAAGTCTAAACATAAAGGTTCCATTCCTGGTAGAGGAAATTTTGCCAACTGATCAACCAATACATGTCCTTTCAAGGACTTCTGATTCATAAAATCAATATAAAATTCACTTAGGAGAATGATCCAATTATCCATTCATCATGGAAGGGAGGGTTTGGATAAAAGGTACTTGAGAGGGTAAACTTTGGATATTATTTTGGTTTTATTGTTAAGGAGATAGTGGTGAAGTTTCTAAAAAGTGAAGACAACTACCAGATAGGATTTCTCAATCTATGAGTAATTTAACTCATAGGAAATCAGAGTGCGACTGAGGTAATAAAATTCCCTTTCTATATGGTCTAGATCATATTAGGAAAACAAGAGATGTAAAAGAGGAGAGGTCTATATGGAGTAGGTGACATGAGTATGGGTGGGTTAACAAGGTATTGTTTTAGTAATGCAAATTCCTTTGACAATCTGGTCCCCAATTGAATGCTACATCCTTCTTTAGGAAATGTGTATATGGGTGGCACTTATTCGTAAGTTGTGAAATAAAGCGACGGATTGCCTGAATATTTCCATGTAAACTTCTCAATTGTTTGAGAGTCATAGGTGGAGGCATTTCTATGATTGCTGTAACCTTGGTAGGATCCACCTTTATGCCTCTTTGTGAAACAATGAAACCTAGGAGTTTTCCTAATAAGACGCCGAAGACACACTTCTTAGGATTCAAATGAACCTTATAATCTTAAAGACGTTGAAAAATACGTCTCGATACTTGAGTGCTCTCCTCTGCTTTTAGATTTGGCTAGTTAGTCATCAACATAATCTTCCATGATGTCATTCATCATGCCATGGAAGATGACAATAATTGTATGTTGATAGGTAGCTCCATCATTCAGAAGAGGTGGCGTCAATCTCAAAGGGTGGATCATTGTGAGGTCATATTCCTAGACCATGTTTATTTGATTTTAAGTGAGGGATAGGAATGGGTTCCAATCACCCTTGCGTATTCATTCCACATCCCAACCCTTTGTAACCCATGAAAAACATCATGTGGTGGCCTTTGACATATTGGGGTGCCTAATGGCATGAATCCATGGTTCCTTCAGTACTCTGTTAGTAGGATCCCCTAACATCTTTTCCTCGGATAAGAAACCACTAGGAATGAACTTCTCCAATGGTTTAGGGAATTGTTCCCAAGTGCTTTTGAATTGAAAATAGGGCTTTCCTCCAATCTTCTATTTTATGATTAATGGCCTTGGTTTCTACTTCGCATTCTTGCGGAAGCTTAACCCCTAGTTCTAAGACTCTTGTGAGTACTTGATACCTGTTGTAATAAAGGAGCTTGTAAAAGCGACCTAGCTCTAATTAGTGTTGTTCTTCAGAGGATTGCACTCCTCTCGATATGATCAATCAATGGCTTTGTGTCTTTAACTTGTGAAAAGAGAGGTGCTAAGTTGTTTCGCTAAATGGGAATGATTCAAAAGGATTCTCTCCTAAGTCGTGGTCATTTGGTTTGGATGCCATCTTCGTGATTCTAGGCATCACTAGTCAAAGTGATACTAGATTTTGTCTAAATTTCCTTCAAAGTTTGCGTGAAACCTAGGTGTATGTTTGTGCAAGTCACTTGATGTGATGTTGAAATAACCTAGTGTGTTCTAGAAGTAACATTATGTAGTTGTTTTTATGATTCAAAGAACACTCTTATGAACACCCAAATGAAACGATAACTAAAATTTTCGCTTCTACCAAGCCTATACCCTAACTATGATTCCGATGAAAGGCCCAAAGTGGATAGTGACAATATCATATCAATACGTAGGTCAAGTTATAATTATAGCAAGGCTTGAATATTAAAGTGGTAATGACGCAATCTCTCGACGAGGTATAATAAAACTAGTTTGAATGCCGATGAAAGCTAAGTTTTCTGAAAAATGGAAGTTACGAGTATGTATAGTGTGATTGAAAGAGTCTCGGGTTTTTTTCCTTTCCTTCCATTTTCCATAGTCACGTTTTGTTTTCCTATCATTTTTGTCCCAAATACTGTGGAAACGTGATTGGATGTAGCTCGAGGATCATATTTGAGCCTTATAACATTTCCAATTCTCTTGTCCTTGAAGAAAGATTCATTTCCGGCTCAAATGGTGATTTTCCTGTATTTTACGGTTTGATGGTGTATTTTCTCGGTCAAATTTACATCTCAGCATCAGTGGAAATGTGGCCCTTTTTGGTTGGATGCGGCTCGGTGGGGCACTTTAAAAACTCTAAGGCTCACTTGACCCAAAACTTTTCCATGTGGAGGAATGACGCTCATTTGAAATTCACCTTTTGGTTTGGCCTTGGAGTTGCGCCGGGGGGACACGTGGAGGTTTCCACTACTTTTCCCAGACTTAGAAAAAAATTTCATGCAATCGTACATATTTTGGTGGACCATGGACATGTGGAGGGTTGGTGCTCATTTGAGGATCCGCCTCAGGGTCCCACCTTAACAATTGCGATAGGGAGACATGTGGAGGCTTCCGACTGGCTCCGCTTTGTACTTAAACTTTTCAAAGAAATTTTCTAAGGCCTGGGACACGTGGTGAGCCCATGCTTGTTCAGGGTCTCCACTCTTGGGCACCATCTCAAAGTTGTGCCATGAAGACACGTGGAGGATTCCACCGGGTCTTCCCATACTTAGACTTTTCAAGAAACTTTCTAAAGGCTTGGGACACATGGAGGGACCACACATCTGTTTGGGACCAGCCCTAAGTTTTATTTTGAAGAAGCCAAGAGGACACTTGGAGGCTTCCACTCACTCTTCCCTTTGCTTGGACTTTTCAATGGCCAAAGAAAAATGTCTCGGACCCTAGACACATGGCGCCTTCCATGAACCTTCAAATTTTTAATAGACTCTGCCGAATTGAGACACGTGTTGAGCCACACTTGTTTGGGGTCTCTACTTTGGGGACCATCTCAAAATGTTCCATTGAGACACATGGAGGCTTCACTGGCTCCTTTTTACACCGAGACTTTTCAAAGGCCAAAAGGCATTTTCTTGGGCCCAGGGTACGTGGAAGGCTCGCGCTTGTTTGGGACTTGCCTATGTGCTTCTCCTTTGTAGTTGTGCCAAGGAAACATGTGGATGGCTATGATATAAAGTGGAAAAGGGTAGAATCAATGGTTGTTGTGCATTTCACCTATTTTTCTACCATTTTTCTCCAAGACTCTTGAGATGAATACGCACTATTTTTCATCGTTCTTTGATGAAATTCCTTGTCATCTCTATCTGTAAGGTGCCATTGAATGGATTTGAAACTTAAATTGTGAGTCCAAGGATTGTTAAGGTCGATATTTTGAAGTGGGAATTGCTCAGGCACTCACAAAAATGGGAATTACTAGAGGAAATGGATGCGGGGCATAGAATTGTAGAGGAAAGAGAGGAAAAGGGATGAAATGATGAAAGTGCAGGTGTAAAAGATGAAAAAGGTGTTTGCCTCGAGAGTGAAAAATATTACCTATCATATCCAGGTTGTGTGAGTCTCGGAAAATGATTAAAAAGGGGATTTCTCACATGACAGAATCAAAATGATTAAAAGGATTTCCAAAAATTGTGGCATGGCATCCTAGTCATTAGTCGAGGGCCCAAGAAACATGATCAATTCATAATTGGTCCACTGGCAGCAACTTTTGGATCTGAATTTGTTAAACTTCACTTTCTAAAACAAATTGTTAACAAGCAAAAGGTCCCTCGAATATTCTTTCTTTTTGGGGGAAAATTGAGTGAGTAAAATGTATAAATGCAATGAGAATACTCTTGCAAATGGTTGGAGGTTGAATTCTTAAGAGAAAATTTGAGAAATCCATCTTCGTGAGAGACCAAAGCCGAGATAACCTGTTATTTTCTTCTATGTTAGATTTTCTATCATGTCAAGTTGGTTGCATATGTATAGCCATTGATGAAGCACTTGAGATTTCTCTGGAAGCTTTCCCTGTTGATGAATCTAAGCAATTTTGAAATTAATTTGTGTCCAATCTCTAGCAATTTGTGTCTTCTTTGTTTTAGAATGTCTGTAAATAGTTTCTTTCATTCCTATTGCAATCTTACATTGAAATCTTTGTGAAATCACACAGGATCTCATCCTATGATAGTTTAATGGTATTTGCAATTTCATTTCAAGAAGAGCCTTCATCTTGGATGAGATAAACAAATTTAAAATCAATTCACTTGTCATTTGTTGATAAAGATTGTCTATAAGTCTTTGGGTGTACCTTAGGCATGATTGATCAGAGACTTTGGTGTTTAATTGAGTCTTTCAATTCAGAGCCTTCATGTTAGAGTCTCAAATATTATGTGAAAATGTGTTGATTTGGGCCTCCATTGAAAGCACACCTTCTGGTTGAAGGAACATCTTAACTATTCTAAAGCTTTCTGTTGTTGAAGTTGTTCATTGTTGTGAAGTCCCTTGAAGATATGGTATAATCAACTTTATCCTGCTTCATCTCCCACCAAAATCATTTAAAAACCATTGATCCATCCTTGAACTACCCCTATTTTCCCTATGTATCAACAAAGGAACAAAATCTACTTACTAAAATATGCAGAACAATCAGGATTTCTTAATGTCTTCAGTAACCTTAGCCTTGTGTTGAAAGTATCTCCATCGTTTAGAAGTGACAACTCTTAAGAGTTAAATCATGGAGTATTGACCATATTTTCCCAAGGTTTTCTTCATAAAATTTGTCCAAAAGAAGGATATCTCCATCTCCTTCATCAAACAGAGGTTACACTAAGGGTCCTCTCACCTAGTCAAAGAGGCATGACCTAAAGTAGTGAGGACAGGTCAAATCCTCTTAAAGGTGTTATCCATCTCTCCACAAATATTAGTAATAAAGGGCCAGTTAGATCTCATCCCTGGCTACAAAATGACACACACTATGATCTATCTATCTCTAAGCTCCATTTGGTCAAATCATGTTTCCAGGGATTTGCTTTCTTTGGCTTGAAAAGGAGAGAATGAATTTGGATACCAACACTCACTGGCACCATTCCATTTCAGGAGGACTCTTTGAAGTATTTGAACAAAGGTGTACACATATAGACCTTGGTAATGCTTTTACATGATTTTAAAGTGCTAAATACATTGTTGAAACATCATTATTTGTTCAGATCTGTAAAATTGTTCAAAGTTGTGAGTTATGAGTGCAATATTTCCAGCTTATACAGTTATTGCACTAAGATTTGTATCATCATTGATAAATTTGGGTAAAAGAAGAGAGATCTTGTAAGCTTTTGCATGAATCTAGTATTGATAGACATTTGATAGGTCTTTCATAGTGCATTTGCACAAACTAAGGTGAAAATCCTTAGTGGCGACTCCATGTGTTGTTTAAATTCTTTATAAATACTAGTGTCTTAACATATATCAAGTAAGATTTGTCATTAATATCTTAAAGCTGGAAGGAAGAAGATATTTCTTCACCAAGGACCCTAGTAGAAGGTTGTTTCAAGAGCTAGGAAAGTCTAATTCAGAAGGAAGAAGAATTTGGAAGGTTGTTGGAGATCAAGCATCAAGAAAAGAGATCTCCATTGGTGAAACTGATCATCCTGTGATTGAAGATTGCAATACTTCCTCAAGTGCTTCAAATCAAGTAGTCTCTTTGTTGAATTGAATTCTCCATCTGGAGAGGGTCCTTCATCTGTATTTGAAACATTTTCTTCTCAATTCTGCCCCTATATTTTCAAAATCTAATAGAGTTTTCCAAGAGACAAAGCCTTTAGAGGGCAGTCATTCTAAAAATTACATCCATGTACCACACAGACCCCTCACTCCTCATCATTTTGTTTCTCTGTAAGATCACCTCCTCAAAATAATATGGCTCAGCCTCCACCTAGACCTCCATTTTTGTTAATACTTTTGGTCCCATCAGTTTTAGAGGTATGGTTGGCTATCCAAATGTTGTGCCACAGATGTAAGAAATATTTACCTAAGTTTCAAGGAAATAATGCAATAACTGGTGATCAACACTTGAAACTCTTTGTCAATATGATGGAGGAATTTGAAATAGAGTTTGAGGATGTATACATTAAATTATTTATCCATACTCTAGAAGAAGATGCAAGGGACTGGTATAAATCTCTGCCAGATAATTCCATTGACTCCTGGATAGAGATGAAGAATGCTTTTAGAATGCAATATGGTGATAAAACAGACCCTAGGTTTCTTTTATTAGAGTTTGAAAATATAAAAAAGAATCCTAATGAATCAGTGCATGATTTCAATACTAGATTTAACAAAACATTGAGAAGACTTCCTATTAATTTGAGGCCATGTGATGAATCATGTCTGATAAAGTATTCAGATGCATTTGATAAGAAAGTTTGCTTACTATTTGAGGGATAAGAACCTTGGGACTTTGAGGTAGGCCTTTACCATGGCTCTACAAATTGAGAAAAACATTAAAGTAGTTGGAAAACCTCCTAAGAGGGAGGGTGTTAAATTGATCAACCTTGAGAAGCCTCAATCAAGTAAGGTTGTGGATCTTGAGGAAGTTGTAAGGACTTTGGCTGGGGTTGTCAAAGAAATCTCTTACAAGCTAGCCAGGGAGAGAAGAAAGGAATTGGACAAGGTTCTCAGGGTCAACATAGGCAACAAGGACAAGACATAGACTTGTAAATCATCCTAGAAATGATCAGAGGTTTGATGACAGAGGTAAAGGACCCATGGGAGCTAGAAACCCCAAGCTAGGGAAAATAGAGTAGTGCACTGATCCTCTAAATGCCAGAGTTGTTGTTGAAGAGACAAATCAAATGGATTGGTGTGACAAATGCTTCTTACCCCACCCACCATGTGAAATAGATCAGCAAGTTGAAGAAGCTGATGATGATGACAACACTGATGATGATGCATGCATGGTGGACTTCTCTACAAGCTCACAACAAGGAGAACTTCAATTGAGGTAATAAGTGCAAGAACTACTACAAGTTTTGGGATTGCATTCACTGGTACCTCTTCTTCCTCCCTCTCATGCTTTAGAAATAGATATGGTACAAGCATTTGAACTTCCTAATAATGATTTTGAGTACCTAAGAGCTCTAATGATTAAGAAGTATGATGGAGGAATCCCATCAAAAGAGGATAGACAACTACTAATGAATGTTGTTGTGGCCCAAGAAAAAGAGTATAACACAAGAAGTAAAGTTGTCAAAGGGGTAGGGCCTCAAGCCAAACCAAAGACCCCAGTTCTCACCAATGTCCCAAAAGAGACTCCAAAGAAAGATGCATTTGAAAAGGCCTTGTTGTCTCAAGTAGAACTAGTGTTCCCACCCATGCCCAAAATGTTAAAAACCTTGTGCCATCTGATGAGTTTGTCAATCTTTCTCCAAATGTTGCTTTTCCCAAATACATTCCTTATGACATTGCCCAAGTCTTGAGTCAGATCAAGATTTCTATCCCAATTGTTGAACTACTTAGGATTCCTGAGCACAAGAAGAGGGCCTTTGAGTATTTGGGATTGGAAGAAGATAGGAGTGCCCAAGGCAGAAATATAAATAATGTAAACACTCCTCCTTCAACCATTGTAGACCTAGAAAAACCACCAGCATTAGAGGAGATAGGTGAACCACCTGAAGTTTACTTGGGACATCTTTGGTTGAGTCTCAATTAAATGTTGATCCATTTTTACAACACTTGATTATTAAAGACAAATGCTATTGCACAATTGTATGTTTGACTTTAGAGCATCATGCAATGTTATGCCTCTAGAAGTCATGAATGAATTGAACATTAAAGTGACATCAACTTATGGAAAGTGTACTGTAATGGATTCTAGAGAGAGTCCCAATTGTAGGATGTGTAAAGGTTTGGTGGTACAACTTGCAGCTTATCCGGGTAAGAACCTAAAACTTGATGTTGTCATTGTTGATTGCCCTACCAAATGGGGCATGTTGTTATCAAGAAAGTGGGTTGCAAGTGTTGGTGGAAGTGTTTAGATGGATATGTCTTTTTCCACCATTCCAATTGAAGGCAGCCTTGTAAAGTTGTATGGAGAGAAAAAAATGTTGCACCTCATTGAAGATCCAAATAATGCTTCTTATGAAGTGTTGTATGCTGATGTAGATGCAGATAACTTTGTGGGGTTTTTACGATGGAAAGGAGCACAAGATTGATCAATGTAAATGTCTTGAACAAGTGGGTTTACCTTGGACCTTGTTATTTGATGGAGCTTGTTCCAAGTTTGGAAATGGTGTTGGCATTGTTCTAATTTCTCCAGGCCAAGAAGAGTTTGTCTTTTCTTTCAAACTTAACTTTGAATGCACTAACAACATTTTGAATATGAAGCATTGTTATTAGGCTTGAGAATTGCATGGAAATATGGTATAAAGGATATCATTGTCAAAGGGATTAAAATTGATTGTCAAACAAATTAGAAAATTATATGCTACTAAAAATCAAAGAGAATGAAACAATACAAGCATGCAGTTTGGGATTTGATTGAAATGTTTGACTCTTTTAATATTGTGCACCATGATAGAAAGTTTAATGTTGTTGTAGACAAGTTAGCAGTGCTAGGATCCAGATTTGGGAATTGTATAGTGTCTCCATTTTGTGAGTATGATGTTGAAATACTAACAAGGCCATCTGTCCCTGATAACATTAAAAATTGGCAAGTGTTTGATGATGATGCCTAGGTGAAATGGTTTCTGCAGAACCAAGGTGAGTTTTCTAACCAAAATATAGATTGGGAACCAATGGTGTGTGTTATTGAAGGAAAGGAAACTTTATTTGGCAAAGACATCATCCAATTGAAGACAAACACGATTCCTAGAGGTTTGGTGGCTCTTGAATCAAAATTTGATAATGTTGATTGCATTATTAAAAGGAGTATGTCGATTTCAAGAGATGTGGAAGAGCATGACCTGGGCATAAAGGAAAAACCACGTAAAATCTGGTTAGGAAGCAATCTCAGCAAGGAAGAGAAGCAGTCCTATGTTCAATTGCTGAAGAAATATCAAGACTTCCTAGCTTGGTCTTACTTTGAGTTGAAGGCATACATGGAAGATTTGTTCCAACATGAGATTCCTCTTGAATCTAATGCCAAGCCTTTCAGAAAAAAAATAGAGGCCCATCAATCCACTCCTTTCTTTGAAGATGCAAGAAGAATTGAAGAAGTTGAGGGATGGAGGGATCATTCAGCCCACAAGGTACTCATCTTGGGTTGCAAACCTAGTGCACTGTTAGAAAAAGAATGGTGATATAAGGCTATGCGTAGACTTTAGGAACCTGAATAAAGCATCATTGAAAGATAATTACCCTCTGCCAAACATGGAGAATATGCTACAATTGGTAACTGGTTTTGAATTGTTATCCACTCTAGATGGTTTCTCTGGCTATAATCAAGTTGTTGTGAAGGAGTCAGAAAGAATAAAGACTTCCTTTACTACTCCTTGGGAACTTATGTCTATGTCAAGATGCCTTTTGGCTTAATGAATGTTGAGAAACTTTCCAAAGAGCAATGGATGTAGCATTTGCTGGTTATATCAATGATTTCATTGTTGTTTATCAAGATGATGTAACTGTGTTTTCCAAAAAAAGAAATGATCACTTGCAACACTTGGAGAGAATGCTTGATAAGGTGTAGAGAGTATGGCATATCATTGAATCCCAAGAAGTGCCACTTTGGAGTGCAAAAGGAAAAGTTGCTTGGTCACATTGTATCAAAAGAAGGGGTCATGATTGATCCAGAGAGTGGAAGCCATCAGCAAGGTTCCAATTCCAAGAACTAAGAAGGGAATTCAATCCTTCTTTGGACAAATAAACTTTATCAAAAGATTTGTGTCTAACTTTGTGAGCTAACCATCCCCATTACTAGCATGCTGAAGAAGGACCAAGTTATCAAATGGGAAGAAGTTTCCATTCAAGCTTTCAATGGGATCAAAGAAGCACTAAAGCATGCCCTATTTTGGCAGCCCCAAATTACAAGAATCCTTTTCAAGTGTTTTCTTTTGCTTTAGAAAACACCATTGCATCTATTTTGTTGCAAAAGGATGATGAAGGGGCTGAGAGACCAATTGCCTTTTTCAGTAAGGCATTGTAGGGAGCTGAGTTGAAGTACACCATCATGGAGAAGCAAGCATTTTCCTTGGTGAAAGCAACAAAGGTTTTCAGACCCTACATCTTGAGCTCTAAAGTTGTTTCTTATGTTCCCCACACCATGGTGAAAGACATCTTATCAGAGATGGAGGTCTCAAGAAAAATATGTAGATGGGTGAACAAGTTGCAGGAGTATGACATGGATATCCAAACCACAAAATTGGTAAGAGGTTTGGGCCTAGCTAAGCTTATGGCTGAGAGAAACTTGCAAACTATTGAGGTGAATGAAGTAGAAGGAGAAAGGGTGGATGTCCTTGAAAAGTTGGTAAGTTCTTGAATGGTACAAAGATATAATCTTTTATCTCAGACATCTATGCTGCCCTGAATATTTGAGTAAAAATCAGAAAAGAGCTCTTAAGTTAGCCTCTCAAAAGTATGTCATTACTGATTTTGGGTTAGCTTGGAAGAACCTCGAGGGAGTGCTCTTGAGATGCATTACTGAAGATGAGGCCCCAAAATAATTGTGATCTCCATGGAGGATTTTGTGGGGACATTTTGCTGGAAGAGTTACAACACATAAAATCTTGAGGGCTGGTTATTGGTGGCCAACTCTCTTCAAAGATACAACTCTATTGGTTAGGAAATGTGAAAGTTGCCAGCATTTTTTCTAGAAGAATGAAAGCTTTAGGATCCCTTCCTTTGTAGCCTATGTCAATTGAAGCCCCATTTAAGATAATGGGAATGGGTTTTCATTGGGGAAATTTCTGATCCTTCCAATGCTGGTCATAAATGGATTCTTGTAGCCACTGATTATTTCACTAAGTGGGTGGAAGCAATCCCCACCAAGAAGGAAACACACCAAGTTATCATGGACTTCATGCTGAATCAAATCATATGCAGATTTGGAGTGCCAGCTAAAATTGTTGCTGATAATGCCATGAGTTTTAGAGCCAAACCTTTGGTGGCAATGTGCAAAGAGTATGGAATCAATTTGACATATGATTCTAACTACAATCCCCAAGGAAATGGACAAGTTGAGTCCAATAATAAAAACTTGTTGAAGATCATTAGAAGAACCTTGGAGCTGAACAAAAGAAGTGGGGTGAGCAACTGAAGTTTGTTGTTTGGGCTGACAAAATCACTATCAAAAGAGCTACTTGGTAAAAGCCCATTTGAATTGGTATATGGAACTCAAGCTTTGTTTCCCCTTCATTTGCAATTGTCTTCATTTCAGTTTGTTCAAAAATTGAAGACAAGAAGTTAGTCCATATGATGCTCGAATCAATCATATTATTGAGTTAGATGAAGAAATAAGGGCATCCCATCAGTGGCATGTGAAGTTCAGAGAAAATTTGAAGAAGTTATTTGACAAAAAGGTGACTCCAAGAGCTTTCAACATTGGGGATCTTGTGCTTTTATGGGATAACAAGCATGAAGATAAGGGCAAGCATGGTAAATTTGATGCATTGTGGATGGGCCCTTATTCAATTGATATTCGAATTGGTGAAAATACCTTCTTCCTAAAAGACTTAGATGGGGAACTACTTGAATTTCCTGTTAATGGCAGGAATTTGAAACATTTCCTTGATTGATTTCTTAGAATCAAGGTATACTCCATTTATATAGTGTATAGTTCTTTGTTTTCATTACTTTTGTGTTTTTTTTCATTCTGGTCCTTGGTGACCTGGTTTTGTTGGTTTCTCGGTTTGTCTTTTGGGGGATTGGTTATTATTGTTCTGCTCTGCAAGATTATTCTTTGACTCCATTTCCCAATGGTTTTTTTTTGGCACTTGGTCTACTATTTGTTCTTGTGGCACTCACGAGGGTGCCCATCCCCAAGTCAGAGCTGATGTTGGTGCTCAAATTAGTCTCGCCCCATTTGTCATTGAAATTCTTCAGTTTGCGGCTCTGTCATGTTTTCTATCTCCCCATATTGATGCTTGAAGACTCTGTCCTCCATTTGGTTGCCATGATCAGTCCCTTCCTTGGTCGAGGATCACTTAAAATCCAGAATTTTTTTTTGTTCCTCTATCCATGTGAAAGAGTCTGTAACTTGGGCATAAAACTCAGGTTTTTCCTTTCCTTCCATTTTCCATAGTCACATTTTGTTTTCCCTGTCATTTTTGTCCCAAATACCTATGGAAATGTGATTGGATGTAGCTCGAAGGATCATATTTGGGCCTTATATCATTTCCAAATTCTTCCTTGAAGAAAGATTCATTTCTGGGCTCAAATGGTGATTTTCCTACATTTTATGGTTTGACGGTGTATTTTTCCGGTCAAATTTACATCTCAGAATCAGTGGAAATGTGGCCATTTTAGTTAGATGCGGCTCAGGTGGGGCACTTAAAAAAATTTAAGGCTTGCTTCAACCCAAAACTTGTCCACGTGGAGGAATGACGCTCATTTGAAAATTCACCTTTTGGTTTGGCTTTGGAGTTACGCCGAGGGGACACGTGGAGGTTTCCGCTACTTTGCCCAGACTTAGACAAATTTTTCATGCATCGGTATAATTTTTGGGCCATGGACACGTGGAGGGCTGGTGCTCATTTGAGGATCCGCCTCAGGGTCTTACCTCAACAATTGCGACATGGGAGACATGTGGAGGCTTCCCCTCTTCGCTTACTTAAAATTTTCTAAGTGGAGACACTGGAAGGTTTGGGACATGTGGTGATCCCGTTTTTGTTGATGGTCTCCAGGACACTTGGGCACCATATCAAAGTTGTACCATTGAAGACACATGGGGGTTCCTCCATCCCTAGACATGTCGACATTAAAATTTTCCTCCGTAATTTCTATTTTATTAATGTATGTATTAGGAATAGGATGTTGTTAAGTATAATTAGTAGTGGCGTCTAATATAAGATAATGGCACCATCAGTATGGTGCCACCAATAATGTAGAGTATGGTAATAGTCAAAGTACAATAGGAATGTTGTAAAAAGTAAATATTTGTCGTAAGTGGTCCGATAATGTTAAAATGTCAAAGTTGGGGTAAGTAGAGAAGTAGGGTCTACATGATTAGGAATTAGAAATATTATATTTGTAATAAGGACAAGGAGTGATGTCATAAATATTTTGTGTATTTTATTTGTAGAAAAGTCTAAAAAGGTGGAACCCATGTGAAATGATAAGGTTTATCTTATCTTAGAAGATAAGCCTACATGTAAAGGCAAGAGTTTAGGCATGGAATATGATTGGCCGAAAGATATTTCCTATCCTATCTTAGAGATAGGGTGGATAAGCCTGAATTCCTATAAATAAAGAGGCCACCCCCTCATTTAGCATAGAAGGAAGTAGTGAGAAATATTGTATGAGTAAGTGTGTAAAGGAAGCCATCATTTTGAAGGTGTGTTAAAGAAGCCATTAAGAGGTGTAATTGTGAAGTTTCTCCCATAGTTATTGTTGGAAGGCAAGTGAAGTCAATAACACTTGAAGTACCTCATGGGTGAGATTGTAACAATTTCATGTTGATATTATAATTTACACTTATATTTCAGATTTATCATCATTCCTTCTTATCATAGTCTATGGTATTCTTGTGTTATGTTTGTTGTTGTGTTTCCAGATTACATCCACCAAACTAAAAGTTGTGCATTAGTAAATAATCATAGCACGAGGAGTTCCCGGTGAAGAATTATCATAGTGCCGGATTGGTGATGACATTTTGGTTCCGTTGCGGGACCATTCCTCGTTGGTGGATTTTCTGGAGAGATATTCCCACTTAGTCAGAAATCATTTGGAGGGTAACCTTGTTTTTATTGTGCATAGTAGTTACCATGGTAAAGTCACTTTTTACCATGAATAGTATTTACCACAGTAACTTTACTTTTTACTGTGAATAGTATTTACCACAGTAAAGTTCATTTTTACCGAATAGTGTTTACCCCAGTAACTTCATTTTTACCATGAATAGTGTTTACCACAGTAAAGTCAGTTTTTACCGCAGTAAGTCAAGTTTTACCATAGTTTACCATGGTCATTCCTATTTTACTGTAGAAAGGTGTAAAGTCACTTTCTATTATAGTGAGTCCAATTATTTGTGCACATAAGTCTTATTGATTGTACTTGTGAGTTGGTATTTCAATGTGGTTACTTTTTGAAAATGGGAAAGATTCTTGTTTTTTCAGCCCAATCTAATGAAGATGCTTCCTCTTTCATTCAAGAGTTTAAACGATCTTGTATTTGTAATGGCCTCATAAGAAGGGAACAATGGACTGAATTTTTTCCTACCTTTTTGGATGGTTCAACACTTAGGTGGTTTGAAACACTAGGTGATAATGTGAAAAACTCATGGGATTTATTAACTAAAAGTTTTCTTGAAGAATTTGGTGAACAACATAAATATGCAGATCTCATGATCGAGATCACAAAGCTAGCCCAAGGAGAGAAGGAGAAGATAAGAGATTATCATGCTCGTGTTCTAGAGCTAAGGAGGAAGCTTGATGCCCAGATCCGGAAGGAAGGATTAGCGGATGGGTTGATGAATGGCATGGATAATCTCCTCTGTAAGCACTTCATTCTTGGGATGAAGCTAGAGATCAGACAACGAGTGAAGTATGACCACCAACTACCATTGAACAAGCAAAGGAGATTGCAAGAAGGCAAGAAGAAAGCATGGAAGAGGAGCCCAAAGAAATTGTTGCTAAAGTAGAGCCTACACCAACACCTTTGGTCCAGAATCCACAACCACTCTCGGTGAGCACAAATATTTCTCCTAGTACATCTACTGAGTATGAAGATCTGCTCAAGAAGATGGGTCAGTTAACTATTAATCTTCTTCAAGGAAAGGAATTTAGTTCTCAGGGAGGAGATAGAGGTCCAAAAATAAATATTTATGAAGTTGTATGTTATGGTTGTTATAAAAAGGGTCATTATAAGTATAATTGTCTAGATAGAGCTTCTACATCTGGTACAAGAGATAATGATAAAGGAAAAGCACATGTGAATTCTTTTGATGTAGTAGATAAGAGCATAAATAATGAAGTAGATGTGTTTGTAACAAAAAGAAAGAAAGAAAAAGATAACCAAGATGGAAATGATCCTAAGAAGATGAAAGGAGAAACTAGTAAGAAACATAGGAGAAGAAAGTTGGGTGTGTAGGATTTTCTGATTTCACAGGGACAAGGACCATACTCCATCTTAGAAGATCTATCCAAAAGGCCTGCAAATATTACATATGGTCAACTCTTGGCTATGTCTTTTGAGAAGAGGCGGGAGCTGCGAAGTGGACTCAATGCTCGACGAAGGAAGGAGGTTGAGGTCCCTATTTTGGAGGCAGAGGCGGATCCCTATGCTCCACAAGCTGAGGTATTATGTAATGGTATTTCAATTCATGATGTCTTAGTTGATGGAGGTGCTGCAGTTAATGTAATGACCAAGTCTATAATGAATATGTTGGGTTTAAAAATTGATCACCCTCAACACTTATGTTAAGGTCATTAAATAAGGGAAAAACTAAACCAGAAGGTGTAGTTTCAAATGTGGCAATATCTGTTATGGGTGTTGTATGTGTGGTAGACTTTCAGGTGATGAAAAATGGTACTGTTGCGTACCCAATGTTGTTGGGAAGACCATGGCTAAGGAGAGTTCATGCAAGAAACTACTGGAATGAAGGCTTCATGACACTTGGACGTGGTAGAGAGAGGGTGAAGATAAACGTGATCCTCGACATCATAAGGTAGAACTATGTGGATTCAAGTGATGAAACTAATGATTGGACATCCTCTGATTACTCTAGTACCAGTGAAGTGGACACAAAGATGAAGAAAGTGAGGTTGATGTTTCGGTCATGGATATCCTTCCAGTCACACTAACTCATGACCCCATAAAATTATCTGAAGAAGAAATTGATGATCATCTCCAACAAATAAAGATTGGTGATGTTGTGATGGAGAGTGAGAAGGAATCCTACCTCCATCTCTTTCAAGGTACATACACATATTCACTTTTGATTACAAGGAACTCCATCAAGTAAGTTGGGTAGAACATTCTATTGAGTTGGTAGATGGTGCTAAGCCCATAAAGTAAATGCCATATAGAATGAATCCTAATTTTTCCAAGACTGTAAAAGAAGAAATAGATAAGTTGCTTGATGCAGGATTCATATTTGTTGTGGAGAATTCAGAATGGGTTTCTCCCATTGTGATCTCAATAAAAAAGAATGGGAAACTACACATTTGTGTTGATTATAGGAAGCTCAATAAGGCAACAAAGAAGGATCATTACCCTCTTCCATTCTCAGATCAGATCTTGGATGAAGTAGCTGGCCAGGAGTGCTATAGTTTTGTTGATGGATATAGCGGATACAACCAAGTTCGTATAGTAGAGAAAGATCAGCTGAAGACCACGTTCACCACTCCTTGGGAACGTTTGCTTATAGAGTTATGCCTTTTGGGTTGTGTAATGCTCCGGAAACGTTCCAATGCGTTGATGAATAGGGTGTTTGAACCCTACATTGGGAACTTCATCAGAGTATTTCTGGATGATTTTTACATCTATGGGAGCAAGATGGACCACCTGCACCAGATGGAGACAACATTTCAAAGGTTAGATGAAGCAAAAGCCTCACTAAACCCTACAAAGTGTGTCTTTGGATGTTCTAAAGGCATGTTTTGTTAGGGCATGTTGTATCTAGAGATGGTATTGGTACTGATCCTGATAAAGTTTCAAAAATCAAAGAGTTACCATTTCCTATGAATAGAAGTAAGTTGAGATCATTTTTAGGCCATGTGGGTTACTATAGAAGGTTCATCAAAATTTCTCAAAAAGATTGCACAGCCCACTAACCCGAGTTCTTGAAGAAGGATGTTACTTATGAACCGAGGAAATAAGGTATGAAGCTTTTGAACAACTGAAGGAAGCTTTGGTGTCTTCACTGTTTTAAAGAATCCAGATTGGAGCAAGCCATTCATTGTGTATACTGATGCCTCAGATGCAGCACTAGGAAGTACTTTGAGCCAAAAGGATGAAAATGGGAATGATCATCCAGTTTACTTTGGGAGTAGACAAATGAGCAGTGTTGAGGTAAATTATACTATAACTGAAAAAGAGGCTCTAGCTATCATTTTTATTTGTAAAGAAGTTTAGAAATTACTTGCTAGGGTAGAAATTTATAGTTGTAACAGATCATCAGGCTCTAAAATATATTGTAAATAAGCCTAACCCATCAGGGAGGATAGCAAGATGGATAATTTTGCTACAAGAATTTGAATTTGATATTATAGATAGGCCAGGAAAGAAGCATGTCAATGCAGATGCACTCTCTCAAGCCTATGATGGTTTAGGTTCATCTTGTGATGATGATGATTTCCCAGATGCAACATTGTTATCCCTTGACACAATCCCTAGTGAATACATAGATATTTGGAATTATCTAAATGAATTCAAGTTTCCTGATGGTGCCAATGCAAAGACTAAGAGGAAGATTACTCAAGCCAGTCATCCATATTCTATTCTGCATGGAGTATTATTTCAAATAGGACCTGATGGATAGTACAAGAGGGAAGTTGGATGTGATCAAGGGAAGGAGCTGATAGAAGAATTCCACAATGGTACATGTGGAGGACACTTCTCTGGACAACTTACAACAAGAAGGATCTTGGATGCAGGTTATCACTGGCCCACTCTTTTTAGAGATTGTTATAATTATTGTAAGACATGTGATATTTTCAAACACATGGTAACTGTAAGACTTCATCAGCTCCATTATGCCCTATTCTTCCACTTGGTCCCTTTGAAAAGTGGGGAATAGACATTGTAGGTCCACTTCCAACTACCCCACGCCAAAATAAGTATATTGTAGTTGCCACAGATTATTTAACCAAGTGGGTTGAAGCTAGGCCATTGAAAACAACTTCCATGGATGAAGTGGCAAGGTTCATATATGAACACAT
This sequence comes from Taxus wallichiana var. yunnanensis, assembly GCA_018340775.1. Lineage (NCBI taxonomy): Eukaryota > Viridiplantae > Streptophyta > Pinopsida > Cupressales > Taxaceae > Taxus > Taxus wallichiana. The sequence continues at coordinate 841,959,307 of CM031237.1, read as the reverse complement.
TGTCACCAAATTTGGTTGTCCATTAGAAATTGTAACAGATCAAGGAAGCCACTTCATTAATGAGGTGGTAGAAGCCCTAGTCAATAAGTTTTCTATTAAGCACAGGAAGGCAACAACATACAAGCCAAGCACAAATGGACAGGTGGAATGAACAAATTTTGTGTTGTGTCAAATTCTAGCAAAAGATGCAGCCTTGCAGGTACATAAGTGGGATAAAAGGATTCATGCAGCATTGTGGGCATATAGGGCAACATCAAAGTCAGCAATAGGATACTCCCCATTTCAGTTGGCTTATGGCATTGATCCAGTTCTTCCTATTGAGTTTGATATTCCCACTGTGAGAGTTATGAAAAATGAAAGGATGGATGAAAGTGATTCAGTAAAAGAAAGGTTGGTGCATCTTCATTTGCTAGAGGAAATGAGGGAAATAGTGAAGGATACAAGCTATAAGAAGAAAATGAAGCAGAAGGAATACTTTGATCAAAAGATCCGTTGGTCTCCATTTCATGTGAATGACTTGGTTCTAGTATATGATTCCAGATACAAAAAAGAAGGCAGAGAAAATTTCTTCCCAAATGGATGGGGCCCTACAAAATAGCAGTTGTGCATGAAAATGGTACATATCGACTGGAGGAATTGGATGGTACTCCCATTACAAAATGGGTCAACCATGACAAGTTAAAGATTTTCCAAGCACCAACTTCAGAATGTCCATAAGAGTCTACTCAGGACGGAGTAGAAGCTAGGAAGGGGGAAAATGTCGACATTAAAATTTTCCTCCGTAATTTCTATTTTATTAATGTATGTATTAGGAATAGGATGTTGTTAAGTATAATTAGTAGTGGCGTCTAATAGAAGATAATGGCGCTGTCAGTATGGTGCTGCCAATAATGTAGAGTACGGTAATATTCAAAGTACAATAGGAATGTTGTAAAAAGTAAATATTTGTCGTAAGTGGTCCGGTAATGTTAAAATGTCAAAGTTGGGATAAGTAGAGAAGTAGGGTCTACATGATTAGGAATTAGAAATATTATATTTGTAATAAGGACAAGGAGTGATGTCATAAATATTTTGTGTATTTTATTTGTAGAAAAGTCTAAAAAGGTGGAACCCATGTGAAATGATAAGGTTTATCTTATCTTAGAAGATAAGCCTACATGTAAAGGCAAGAGTTTAGGCATGGAATATGATTGGTGGAAGAGATTTCCTATCCTATCTTAGAGATAGGGTGGATAAGCTTGAATTCCTATAAATAAAGAGGCCACCCCCTCATTTAGCATATAGAAGGAAGTAGTGAGAAATATTGTATGAGTAAGTGTGTAAAGGAAGCCATCATTTTGAAGGTGTGTTAAAGAAGCCATTAAGAGGTGTAATTGTGAAGTTTCTCCCATAGTTATTGTTGGAAGGCAAGTGAAGTCAATAACACTTGAAGTACCTCATGGGTGAGATTGTAACAATTTCATGTTGATATTATAATTTACACTTATATTTCAGATTTATCATCATTCCTTCTTATCATAGTCTATGGTATTCTTGTGTTATGTTTGTTGTTGTGTTTCCAGATTACATCCACCAAACTAAAAGTTGTGCATTAGTAAATAATCATAGCACGAGGAGTTCCCGGTGAAGAATTATCATAGTGCCGGATTGGTGATTACGGGTCTTCCCATACTTAGAATTTTCAAGCAAATTTCTAAAGGCCTTAGAACATGTGGAGGGACCGCGCCTGTTTGGGGACCGGACCCTAAGTTTTATTTTGAAGAAGTGCCAGGAGGAAACTTGGAGGATTCCGCTCACTCTACCCTTTGCTTGGACTTTTCAATGGCCAAAAAAATGTCTCGAACCCTAGACACATGGCACCTTCCACTGAACCTTCAAATTTTTTAACAAACTCTACCAAACTGAGACACGTGTTGATCCTATGCACTTGTTTGGGGTCTCTACTTTTGGGGACCATCTCAAAATGCACCATTGAGACACGTGGAGGCTTCCATTGGCTCCTTTTTACATTGAGACTTTTCAAAGGCCAAAAGGTATTTTCTTGGGCCCAGGGTATGTGGAAGGCGCTTGTTTGGGACTTAGCTTTGTGCTTCTCCTTTGCAGTTGTGCCAAGGAAACACATGGATGGCTATGATATAAAGTGGAAAAGGGGCATAATCAACGGTTTTTGTGCATTTCACTTTTTTTCCACCATTTTTCTCCAAGACTCCTTGGAGACATGAATACACACTATTTTTCATCGTTCTTTGATGAAATTCCTTATCGTATCTATCTGTAAGGTGCCATTGAATGGATTTGAAACTTAAATTGTGAGTCTAAGGATTGTTAAGGTTGATATTTTGAAGTTGGAATTGCTCAGGCACTTGCAAAAATGAGAATTACTAGAGAAATGGATGTGGGGCAGAATTACAGAGGAAAGAGAGGGAAAAGGATGAAATGATGAAAGTGTAGGTGTAAAAGATGAAAAAGGTGTTGCCTCAAGAGTGAAAAAGATTACCTATCATATCCAGTTGTGCAGAGTCTCCGAAAATGATTAAAAAGGGGATTTCTCACATGACAAAATCAAAATGATTAGAAGGATTGCCAAAACATTGTGGCATGACATCCTATTCATTAGTCAAGGTCCTAAGAAATGTGATCAGTTCACAATTGGTCCACCTAGTAGCTTTCGATCTAAATTTGTTAAACGTCACTTTCTGAAGAAAATTATTAACAAGCAAAGGTCCCTCAAATATTATTTCTTTTTGGGGAAAATTGAGTGAGTAAAATGTATAAATGCAATGAGAATACTCTTGCAAATGGTCGGAGGTTAAATTCTTAAGAGAAAATTTGAGAAATCCATCTTCTTGAGAGACCAATCTGAGATAACTTGTTATTTTCTTCTATGTTAGATTTTCTATCATGTCAAGTTGGTTGTAGATGTATAGCCATTGAAAAGCTACACCGAGATTGCTTTGGAAGCTTTCCCTCGATGAATCTAAGCAATTTTGAAATTAATTTGTCCAATCTCTAGAAATTTGTGTTTGCTTTGTTTCAGAATGTCTACAAATATTTTCTTTCATTCCTATTGCAATCTTATATTGAAATCTTTGTGAAATCACACAGGATCTCATCCCTATGACAATTTAATGGTATTTGCAATTTCATTTCAAGAAGAGCCTTCATCTTGGATGAGATATTTTTTTAAAAATCAATTCAATGTCATTTGTTGATAAAGATTGTCTATAAGTCTTCGGGTGTACCTTAGGCGTGATTGATTAGAGACTTTGGTGTTTAATTGAGTCTTTCAATTCGAGCCTTCATGTTAGAGTATCAAATATTATGTGAAAATGTGCTGATTTGGGCCTCCATTAAAGCACACCTTCTGGTTAAAGGAACGTCTTAACTATTACTGAAGCTTTATGTTGTTGAATTTGTTCATTTTTATGAAGTCCCTTTGAAGATATGGTATAATCAACTTTATCATGCTTCATCTCCCACCAAAATCATTTAAAAACCATTGATCCATCCTGAACTACCCCTGTTTGTCCCTGTATATCAACAAAGGACAAAATATACTTACTAAAATATGTAGAACACTTAGGATTTCTTAATGTCTTCAGTAACCTTAGCCTTGTGTTGAAATTATCTCCATCATTTATAAGTGACAACTCTTAAGAGTTAAATCATGGAGTATTGACCATATTTTCCCAAGGTTTTCTTCATAAAATTTTTCCAAAAGAAGGATATCTCCATCTCCTTCATCAAACAGAGGTTACACTAAGGGTCCTCTCACCCTAGTCAAAGAGGCACGACCTAAAGTAGTGAGGACAGGTCAAATCCTCTTAAAGGTGCTATCTATCTCTCCAAAATCTAAATAACAAAGGGCCGTTAGATCTCATGCTTGGCTATAAAACAACACACCACTATGATCTATCTGTCTCTAAGCTCCTGTTGAATCTGTATTGCTTCTTTCGATTTGAAAAGGAGAATGAATTTGGATACCAACAAGACTTATACCAAGTTGTCAAGAAAATGAAAACCCAATGTAAGTACCAAAATTGTGTGACTAGAATGTGAGAAAAAAACTATCAAACTAAGGAGAGATAAAAAATATGAAACAAAATCGTAGTAGTGAAGATGATCTTGAAATCAAGGCCAAAGAACTATCAAAGATATGAAAATGTACTTGCGCACTTTATATGTTTAACAACCCAACCATAAACATGGATGGGCGTAAATGGAAAAAAAAGTGGCGATCACTATCTCTGATAAAACACGCTAGGTATGCTTCCTTCTCACCTCTAAAAATGAGTGGTGAGAACACAAGGGTATAGATAAAAAGGATGAAAATAAACTAAGTGCCACTTGGGCAGAGTTTTACCTCATCCGAAGGTGAGAAAGAAACTGAGCTAAGTGAGACATCATTTAATTCCATGATGAAAGGCACTTAGTTATAACTTACATGGGATCTTTTCCTTGTTTGAAAAACAAGGTTTAGACTCCAAGTGAGTTTTCACTTTGTGATGGCTTGACATGACAATGGACTAGCAAAGTGGGCTCCAAGACAGAATGGATTCCCTAATAGGATATCTCAACTAGTTGTCACAAGTTTTCTAAGAGCGAGCTCAATTTACCCAAAGAGGCACACCAATTGATTTATGAGTATCTCGAATTTAATTTACCCGCTTCGATACAATGAGCATCTAGTGCATTTAGTTGTACCGTCAACAAGGTTACGATATAAAAAAATTGAATCTAACTTACAATGTGAAATCTAGTCAAGTGGGTCAACAGAGCACTTTCAATTTCATCCACAAGATTACTCGGTGGTGGATTAATTTAGGGTTCTAGAACCACCCCCATTGTCGTAGCTTAAGGTGTTATGCACAAGGTTTTATGTTCCAGTTGAGCGGATAGGGATGTACCCTTTTCTGAAACCTGCAGTAGAGTGTGAAGTGAAATGGTGTGTTTTTTATTTTGCTTAACTTAATGTGGTTTTAAGTAGCACACCGTTTGGCAACTTGCATGAAAACACATGTATTAGAAGGTTTTGTTTTGTCTTGGCATCTTTATTTCTTTGACAAGCGTTAGGCCCTACACATAAAGAGTTAGTAATTTTCCATCAAATAAGAAAGAGAGTTTGCATGTTGTTTTTGATTCCTAAGATCACCAAAAAGGCGCGAAGGAAGAGCATACACAACATGAAAACCCTACTAAAACAAGCATTTGTGATAAATACTTTGAAAAATAGAGTTCGATTTATTTAACTTTGAAATATTAATCCAACTATTTAAACGTAAAGTAAGTGTTTTGAAAATCGATAAGGTGTTTTTAGAAGTGGTTTTGATTCCCAAGATCACCTAGAAGGTGCGAGGGAAGAGCATACACACTTCAAAAACCCCCTTTTAACTAAGAAAAATGAAAAACTTGCTACTTTAGTTAAATAAAACTAAAAATAAACCTGTAATTACTTGTTAGAACCTCAAACAAGTTAGAAAACCAAGAAAAATAGGAAATTTCATAAACTGATTTTTAGCAAATTTTCAATGGTTTTTAGTATTTTACATTTTTGGAGGTCTCTGGGAACTTTGGGAGTTTGATGATAGAAATAATGATACCAAAGGTATATTAATTTTAGAACTTCCCTCACAAAGTTCACTTTGTTCTCTTTTCGATGCCTATAAAAACTCCAAAAATGGGTCAACGGGTCAAAAGATATGACCAAAACTAGGAGCACCAAAAATCACATCAACAAATTTGGGTCAAACAGAGATGTCTTCACCCCCTTAAAGGTGTATGCACGTCATTTTAGGTGTGTGCATGTGGGCCGGGGTATTTGTGTGAATCTGTGTATACCTAGCGGATCTGCAGGGTGCTTGCGCTACTGAGAGATGCTGCGCTAGGTAAGCATGCTCCATGCTGGGAAACAAAAAAATGTAAAATTTTATGACAATGCGTGTGCATTGGCAGAGATGTAATTGCACCAACAAAAGGGCGTATGCACCACGGTTTGGGTGTGTGCGCCCTTGGTATTTTTTTTTGAGAGGGCCACGAATACACAGGGTGCTTGCGTGTGGGTTTGGGTGGTCGTGTGCCTTGTAGAAATGACAACTGGAAAGACATCTATGCTAGAAGAAGGGCATGTGTGCCATGATTTGGGTGTGTATGCTGGTTTAAGGTACCCACATGTGGTTTTGGGTACATGTACACCTTTGTTAAAAATGACTGTTTGAAGGCACTTATGCTTTGATAGAAAGGTATGTGCGACCTTACCTGAAAAACCACCAAAAAACATAGAAAATGAAATTTTAAAAGTGTCAATAGGTTAGAAATTATCCATTAAATGCACTTTCTAGCATAAACTTAACAAAGAAGCATGGAAATGAAGGTTAATTACTTAAAACCTAGCAAAAAGTCCAAGGAAAAATATTTAGCACTACAAAAATATGTTAGAAGTTAAAAACTGAAATAAAAGCTTTAAAAAGACCCCATTAATGGAGGATGGACTTCATGTCCCACCGGGCATGCCAAATGTGTTCAAAGAAAGGTTGTAAAAGCTATGGAATGGGGTAAGAACACTTAATAATCCCAAATCTTTTTGCAAAACCGATCAAATCGACCATCAGATAAGAAGTAAATAAGGATTCCTAATTTGCATGCATTAACCTTGAAGCAAACAAGCAAACTTAACAAACATAATTACCCTCTATTCTTGAAAGCTTAAATAAGTGAGCCTAATAAGGATCTAAGCAATCAATTTATGCTTAAGAGAATGGGAGCTCTTCATATTAATGGCTTTAAGGCCAATGGTTCTTCCCATTTACTCCATGGTGTATGGTGTGTTGTAAAGGATAAAGAAAATAGTTGAATAAAATGAAATAAAAATCCTAATCCTAGCAATAATACTATAGCTTATGTTAGAGGGAAGAAGTGTTCTTGTAAATGAGAGGGGGTAGTGGGCTATTTATAGTTTTCCATTTGGGAAAGTGGAGGAATTTTGGTGCATGTGGGACTAAAGGATAAGCCAAAAAGTTGATTAGGGAGTCAAAGTAAGATTTGACTAAGTTTAGAAGAAGTGATCATGGTTAGGACTAGTTATTGCTAGGTTAGGCTAGTTAAACTTGTTTTAGAGAGAAATTAGGCTTTTGAGAGGCTTTTGAGAGGTCTAATCAATCCAATGAAATGGATTGATAGTCTAGAAGCTAATAGAAGTAGTCTAGAAGGGGATAAGAAAATGATTTATCCAAGAAGAGGCTTATATTAGCCTGTTTAATTGACTTATAAGACGAATGCGACCAAAAGAGTGTCATAAGAGGGGAGTTAGATAGGTCTAATTGATGGTATGTCATCAATTTGCAAGGAGGAGAATAGTTAGTGCAATATTAAGAATAATAGTGCTTTGATCAAACTACAAGTGTCTACAAGTTTCAAAACTCATGTATGTCATTTAATATACCCTTGTCAGTCATAATGGAAATATCTAATATTTGAAAGCCTATATAAGAAATTCAAATGAAATTCATAACTCATCTAACATCCTCAAGCAATCCTATTGTAAATATAAAAACTAAAGAACCTAAGGCTCTCCTAAGTCTTCCCAAAGTAATTGCACATCCATTAGAGTAACCACCACATAGGTGTTAAACAATCAAACTAGGTTCAAGAGTCTAGATTCCTCCATTTTCAAGAAGGTAAAGGTATTAGTGTCATATCTTAGTAAGATCAAGTCACTCTAATCATTGTAAAAGTTATTAAGGAAAAAAGGAAATAAATTTTGGCATATAAAGAACATCACAACACACTACTACCACACTAGGTACATTTTTATTTTGTCTATAAATACACATGTTATTATTTGTGTTAATATATGTTAGGGGCAACATAAGGGGTTGACTTGGATTGCATAAACTACTTGTAATAACACTAGGATAAATACACGAGGCCTACTCCTACTCAAGGGAATGTAGTACAAAACCTAGATTGATTCAATAGGGTTGGCCATGGGGTTAGTCCAACCTCACCCACCCATGGAATTATCATTTTGTTATCTAATCATCTCATGAAGTTTGTTATGGGAATTCAAGGTTTCTACTTTTAGTAGTTCATTAGAGGCAGTGTCAAAGGTGTGTAAAACCTAGAGACAAAAAATGATAAAATTTTCAAACTAGATATAAGTAAGCATAGTTATAGAACTACATCATTCTATAGGAAACAATTATATGAAGAAATACTAAACCACACTATGACCCAAAAAGATCTTTATGGTTTTGTACATGAGCATTTTCCAGCTATAGTATCAATAAAAGCATATTCAAGTTAAGTCCGTTCATTCTAAATAATATACACACCAATATGAATTTTGTATCTATCTATACAATTAATTCTATATCACTTCTTGTGTTTCACTTTATTATTTAATTTTTTATATAATTGTTTACTATATTAATAGCTACAACCTAGATTGTATGGTTAATATAGATTAATTTATTCAAAATATTCCACCGATAACATATCTTACATCCTTCCAACTTAAATTTTTAGGGTGTAAACATTTGGTAAACCCGACCTTGGGGCAAGTGCACGGAGATGGGGGGCCAAAAAGTGGGCACATTTTTAATTTTAAGAAAAACGTGAGCACATTTTGGGAAAGTGCGAGCGTGTTATGAATTTCCAAGATTGGTAATTACCAAGCCTAAAATGCAAGTGTGTTATAATGCACTCATGTTCTTGTTTGCTATGTGGTATATATGCTTATGGGAGGGATATATTTATTTTATTTATGTGGTATAAGTTTTTCTTTTATGAATCTTTATACTTTATTATTTCTTATACTTTGAATTTATTTTAGTAAATGTAAGATTTTAGGGTCACTCTGCACCTTATGGAACTAGTCTCACAACTCCATCTGTCACGATTTAGAAGATAATTTTTCAGATTCTAATATGGTCAGTACATAGGTATTTTTAGGATTTTAGCATTATCCTTAAATATTTTAGGGTTTAAATTCTACAATCGATATCTATTTTGTGAAAGAATATAGTCATTGTTTAGGTTTTGGGGTCTTCTTGATTGGTTATTGACATTTGTAGGAGTTTTATATGTGTCAAAACTATATATTTTAAACCTCACAACTCCTAAAGGTAGCAAAAATTGCTTGAATATATGGACTCATGCAATTCCTTATAACACATAATAAATCAAAACACATATATAAGTTTTTATTGATTCAAATAATCAAGGGAATGATCATCATGAGGTATGTGAAGGATTTGAAAAATCATGAGGTGATGTAGATCTCCAACACATTTTCATGCATTCATTAACTCATAACAACCAATTTCAATCATCATCATTAATATCTTATTTCTAGAAGTCTTTCCAACAAGCTCTATAGGATTAAATATGCAAAAATGACACATGTGGCTCATAGAGAGTACCATGTATGTAAGAATGAGAAATTGTTTGAGTTTCACTTGATGTCACTCACTTGGTAGTGTTCTTAAACACTCATTTGAACCTTATAGTGTGATCACACTTCAAAGGAGGAAGGACATTATAACCACATCATTTCAGTCGAATAAGTGGCCACATGAAAAGAATCTCATTTAATGAAAAATACTTCCATCTACATGGTGAATACCTATTTTAGTAAGTGATAGATAATAAGAAAATGGTTTGAGAATCATGGATTTGATTTGTGATCACTAGGGTTAATTGTGGAGGCCTTAAAAAGTAAGAGAGTGATCCTCGCTCTTACCTTGTAATTAGAAGAGAGCATCCTATTCCCATCACAATGTAAGTCTCATAATAGTGTTTCTAAACACTTAAGTCATCACTTGAGGTTTTAGAAACATGTTTTCAACTCATGGTAACTCATGTTTTACCACTTTTTCATGTTAGAAGTTTCATCACTCAAAAACACAACCCTAAACCTTAAACCCTAAACCCTAAACACTAAACTATAAACCCTAAACCCTAATCCCTAAAGACTAAACCCTAAACCCTAAACCCTAAACCCTAAACCCTAAACCCTAAAAACCTAAACCATAGGCCATAAACTATAAACCCTTAAACCCTTAACCGTAAACCCTAACACCTAAAATCTAAACCCTAAGCCCTAATCCCGAATCCCTAAACCCTAAGCCCTAAACCCTAAACACTAAACCATAAACCATAAACAATAAACCCTAAGACTTAAACAAAAACCCTAAACCCTAAACCCCAAGCCCTAAACCCTAAGTGCTAAGCCCTAAGCCCTAAACACTAAACCCTAAGCCCTAAACCCTAAACCATAAGCCCTAAACGCTAAGCCCTAAACACTAAACCCTAAATCCTAAATCCTAAACCCCAAAAAAGCCTAAACCTTATTTTTACTACCTTGAACCCTAAACCCTAAACCCTAAACCCTAAACACTAAACCATAAACCCTAAATCCTAAGCCATAAACCCTAAACCGTAAACCCTAAACCCTAAACTATAAACCGTAAACCTTAAAACTTAAACCATAAGCCATCAACCCTAAACCTTGAGCCTAACCCCGAGCCCTAATCCCTAAGCCCTAAACCCTAAACCTCAAGCCTTAAACCCTAAACCATAAATGTTGTGCCCTAAACCCTATACCTTAACCCTTAAACCTTAAACACTAATCCCTAAACCCTAAACCCTAAAACCTAAACCCTAAACCCTAAACTATGAGCTCTAAACCATAAACCCGAATCCCTAAAATCTCAACCCTAAACAATAAACCCTCAACCGTATACCCTAAATCCTAAACCCTAAACCCTAAAACTTAAACCCTAAGCCATCAAACCTAAACTATGAGCCCTAAACCACGAGCCTTAAACCTAACCCTTAAACCATGAGCCTTAAACCCTAAACCTTAAACCATGTACCCTAAACCATAAACCATAACCATTAAACCCTATACCTTAAACCTTGAGTAATAAACCCTAAATCCTAAACCGTGAGCCGTAAATCCTAAGTCCTAAACCTAAAACTTAAACCTCGAGCCTTAAACCCTAAACCCCGAGTCGTAAACCAGAAACTCTCTACCCTAAACCTTAAGCCCTAAACCCTCGACCATAAACCTTAAGCCCTAAACCCTCAACCATAAACCATAAACCCTAAGCCTTAAACCCTAAACCCTAAAACTTAAAACCTAAACCTAAATCCTAAACCCTAAACCCCTAAACCTAAATTGTAAACCCTAAACCTTATAACTTAAACCCTAAGCCATCAACCCTAAACCCCGAGCCATAAACCATGAGCCCTAAACCCTAACCCCTAGACCATAAAACCTAAACCCCGAGCCTTAAAACCTAAACACTAAACGTCTTGTAACCTAAATGCTAAACCTTGAACCTTAAACCTTAAAGCCTAAACCCTAATCCCTAAACCCTAAACCTTGAATCCACGAACCCTAAACCCTAAACCTTGAGCCCTAAGTCAGAAACCCTAAACCATAAGCCCTAAGCCCTAAACCCTCAACCCTAGACTATACACCATGAACCATAATCCCTAAACCCTAAATCCTTAACTCTAAACCCCGAGCCCTAAACCCGAGAGCCCTAAGACCTAAACCCTAAACCCTATTTTTACCACACTCGAACCCTAAAACCTAAACCTTAAACCTTAAACCCTAAACCCTAAACAATGAGTCTTAAACCCCGAGCCCTAAATCCTAAACCATAAACCATGAGCCCTAAACCCTAAACCACGAGCCTAAGCCATAAGCCCTAAGCCTTAAACAATATTCCTAAATATTCCTAAACTGCCTCCAACACTTCCAAGATTCTCTGACATCACCTCTAGATGCTTAATATATTTATTGAACTCTCGTAGGGTGTTTGATTAGATTAGATGGCCTTTCTAGGCCTATGGAGGAAGTTATCTTCCATCAAGTCACATTGAACTCATCAATCATCCTCATCCATCATGGAAAAAAAATTAAAAAAAGTTTTTAATATTTTCTTTGATCCAGGTTGAGAGTGGTACGAGGTAGGTTGGCCAGGAGACAATACACACCATTGACCAGAAGCGAAAGATGCATTCCCTAAGATTGCAAAGTAGGTACTTCTCCATATTATGATTTTACCATATTCTAAGACAAAATTAGGAATTCAACTCCATGTTCATTGGAAAATCATGAGTCTATATTCGATCGATTGTTCTTTACCTTTAGGAGTTGTGAGGTTTGTAAATTCTATTATTGACACATTTAACACTCCTAAAAATGTCAATAGCCAATCTAAAAGGCCCAAAATCCTAAACAATGACTATACTATTCAAAAAATAAATATTGATTGTATAGTTTAAACCCTAAAAGCTTGAAGGATGAATGTTGAAATCTTGAAAAATACCTATGTACTGACCAAATTAGAATATGAAAAACTATCTTCTAAATCGTGATAGATGGAGCTGTGAGACTAGTTCTATAAGGTGAAGAGTGACCCTAAATTATTATATTTACTACGATAAATTTAATGTATAAGTTTTTCCATGTTTTAATCTTTATACTTTATTATTTAAGAAATAATAAAGTATAAAGATTAATAAAAGAAAAACTTATACTTAAACCATTTATTTTAGTAAATATATCCCTCCCATAAGCACATGCCACATAATAAACAAAGGATCACGAGTGCTTTATAACGCGCTCATGTTCCATAATCTATGGGTTTGGGAATCCCAAACCATAGGCTTGGATTTTCCTTGGATATCCCACCCTAAGGCTTGGACTGTGTAATCCGTGAATAAATTCATGTTTAACAAAAAAATATCAAACTCTCACGTGTACACCCACGATATCTTATGCATTATAAAATAATATTCAAAAATAAATTGTATTGTGATGTCAAACTTGGTTTTACCTTGGTGATAATATACTTATTTCTAAAATCCGAAATTAGTTTAAGGCTTTCATCCTTAATTTCTTTTACTAGTTCCCTCTTTTCTTGTCAAAATGTATGCATACGTTTTTGTACACAACTTATGATTTTTTCATCCAAATTCCAAAAAAAACCTCTTCTAAACTCCATTCTACATGCACTAAAAAAAGACTTTTTTTTCTCAAAGTTACTGGGTGTACACACAAATATTTCATTTTCGGGATGTGTGCACTTTGAAAATTAATAAAAAAAAATATATTCATCCAAAAATTATGAAAAATTAGTAAGACCTCGTACATGGAATTAGCTAACTTTCTACCAAAGGGATTTAAAAATAATTTAGAAAACTCAAAAATGTGGGGGGTGGTGGAGGTGCACCCACACAGGTTCTTATTTTTGACAAAAAAATAGACATAATTTGTGTGCGCATCACATTTGAACCTCTTAATCTCCACCATTTTTAGAAAAAAATAGTACTTTAGAAACTAGATTGTGAGCTCTACAGTACTTATTCTTATCACTTTGTAAAATTTTGAGTATATGCATGCCAAATTATTAGATGAAGTTTATGTTTCACTCATTTTAGGAAAAATGTGCCCCTTTTTAGCCCCCTTTTGGCCCCTCATTTCAATGCACTTACCCCTTGACTAAATATATAATTTCATGTCAAACCCTAGTTGAATAAGGGTTTCCCATTTATCGTTGATTGTATAGATATGGGTTTTGTTAAAAATATTTCTTCATGAAATCATAGGGGATATTATCCCTTTAATTAGGTCCATGACACTTATGATCTCACAATTAAGGATCTATTTTGGTCACACTCTAATGATGTTTATGATGAGAATTTACAAGTTGACTTTGTCCTGTAATTACCAAATGAGAGTTAGGTTATACTTTTCCTACCCACCCATTATGATGCGGTGAAATCACTCCATGCATAAGAATAAGTCATGAAGGCATCAATTTTGGCTTATAGGTGTGGTTGTAGGTCCTAGGGGTCAATTTAAGTCATTTTTAGGTGTTAGTTGGTGTATAGGTTCTTCAAAATTCAAATGGAGCATTTCCCTCCAAAATGTAAAATTTGAATGTGGAGGCCATTTTGGCTTGTTATTGTTGTTTTCATGAACTCTTAGAGCTTGTAACCTTGAAAAAATAAAAATAAATAAAAAAGAGTAACTCGAAAGGAATTGTCTAGTATAATAATGTACTATGAAGATCACAAATATGAGTGTCCCACATAGTAATATGAAACTTGTTTCTATGAAAAGATACTTATGAAACTCAAGGTGTCGAAGAAGTATGTTATGGGTGTGAGGCCACATGCGTTATTAGGTTTGTGATGTCTTGTAGGTATACTATATAAGGATGAAATTTAGTTACGAGGCCTCTTGTTATCGCTGGTGCGAAACAATTAGAAACAAGATGTAATTATCCTAGTGTAGCCCCAGTAGGAAATTGATTTCTTGAAAATCATCAACAAAGATCAAACATCTTCTAGAGGAAGAGGGTTAAGCATGTCTAGTATGAAGATAAGCCATGAGTGCCTAAATAGAGTCTCATGATTCTTTAAAGAGGTAAAATATTTATGCTCTTATTTCATAGTAAGGAGACAATTTGAAAATAAAATTCTCCTTAGACGTAGACTCTATGATGAATACAACGCTCCTAATGAATATGGATGTATATGTCTCAATGCAATCTGATGAAAATAAACTCTTAGATGAGCAAGGAGAACATGTAGGTTGCATCGTAGCTAGAGTTTGGTGTACCTTGAGGGTTAGATGATCCCATTGCTGATGTAAAGATATAAGGCTCACAATAGTGTTGAAGTTTTGAGGGAAACAAATATTTAGGCCCATATCATGTGGATTGGAGTTAGAACTCTAAATCTTAGCATGTGTGCCCTTGTTCATCTATCTCTTACGGAGAATATGATAATCCACTAATAATATAAATGCGGGTGGCTTGTATGTATCAAGCTCAATGAGACATTCTCTCATACCGACAAAAAAATGATGCCATAATCTCCCTACCGAAAAGAGCATATGAAAGTAAGGTAAGGATAACTAAGAAAATCATTATGAGAGATAACCATCTTAGTATGTAGATCATTGTCACTACGTAAAGTATCACCAAGCACTAAATGGAGTGTTAAGCTAACGTTACTCATAAATTTTTAGCAAACATCGTGGTGTGACTAATATAAAAGAAATTAATTGAGCGTTGAAAGATTAGGAAAATAAATTGATTTCTTATGAGGGAAAAGTGATAATGGCCAAAAGTGATCATAGGCATGATTTAAATTAAAAGGATTAAATAAATTGAGATTTTTAACTATTATAAAATGATTAAGCAATGAAAATTAAAATAATATAATTGTACATTTAATGGTTTAATATGATCTTTAAATTTAGAAATGATTAAATAATAAAAGAGTTGAGATATGAATGAAATAAAATTAAGTGTCCAATCTTATATTAGTTTAAGTATTTTAAATACAAATATTTTAAGAAATATTTAGAGAAACTAAATATAAAATATGTATATTGAATTGGTCACATACAACTGTTCAATATAAAAAGTATTGTAACAGACATATATAATTTAAGAAATATACTATTTTTGTTAAATATGATTTAATATTTATTGGTTTTTAAAATATGTACATTTAAATTAGTATATGTGTATATATTAAATAAAATATATAATATACACATTAAAAAGGCAAATAAACATCTATATTTGAGTCGTAACTTATATATTTATTAAATATAAATTTACAAACGGTCAATAAACATTAATCTCAGGACCTTCAATTTAAAAAAGGTTAACAAAAACGGTGATAAACTTTGAGCTTGAGACCCTTTATGGTCTATGCAATTAAATTATTACTTATTAATTATATTAAATGCACATATTTAAGAATCCGTGTAAATATTAACAAACTACCTTATTTTAAACTTTTGCTGAGGTAGTCGGCATCTAATTTATCTTAAATTATTGAAAGAAAATGAAAGTTTTTAGGTCTCTCTACAGTTGAAAAAGAGGATAATAAAAGATACCCAATGCAACTTCGCTCCAAGATGAAAAAGAGAAGGGCAAATCCCTCGCCTAAAAACAGACAAATGACCCAATTTCAGCCAAGTTTTTCTGCTGGACGGATGATTCAGCTGCTTTTACTCTGTGTGATATTTTTGGTAGTCTATGGAGTTATACAGTTCCATTGGTGGCTAGGGAATCATGGTCTCCTAATTCCTGTCAGCTCGCCTAACAAAATAGAACAGCATTCAGAGCTTCAGCTACACTTTTACGCAGGGCAGATTCATTGTTGGCCCAGGTTTATCACGAGGAGCGTTTTCCAGCACTGAATGGAACTGATCAAAAGTTGAGGGCGGTTACAATCTCTGGTTATTGCAGAGGGAAGACGGGGAAATCTGAATCTCGCCCTAAGCACGCCATTTTCAGGGATGCAGTTCTTGCAGAGCGGAAACTCTATGTTCCTTCAACGATCAACTGCAGCACGTTGCCCAGAGATGTATATCTGGGCACCAAATTTAACCCAGGCCAGGGATCCACTCCTAAGATTGATATAATGGTGGTTCCCTGGGCAGACACATTTGAGGACTTTCAGCCGCATGTTTCCTGCGGCGAGAGAGTTTACGAGCCTTCTGTTTTCTTCTCTTTTATTAATTGGCCACAGTATGGACATGCAATGTTCAATGGAATTTCCCTCCTGTGGGAAATTTTCAGGGGCCTCTTTCAACTGCGGGGAAAAATGTGCGGCTGTATGCTTATGGTGATAGTATTGTTAGCCACCAGAGACAAGAAGCCCAAGAAGTTTTGCCGTTCTTTGATGTGAAAACATTGAGGCCATTGATGAGCATGTTCAGTTATCAGCCCGTGAGGTCGTTGGCTAACTTGCTCATGCAATCGGACAGACATCCTGTGTGTTTTTCTTATGTTTTGCTAGGTCTCTCGGTGCCGATCTGGACCATTACAATTTCCATGCGCCTTTGAAACAATGGCGAGAATTCGCCCAGGATGTGAAAGTTCACTTCAATGTAAGAGATCCGCCTAGGACCAGTAATGGCGTGCTGCAGAGAGTAGCGCCTCTGGACGCAGTAGGAAAATCAATCCAGACACGGAATTGGGCGAGGTGAAAGCAATCTCATGGAAGGAGTTGCCTGGGCGTCCCAGGCTTACCATCGTGGATAGGAGATCGAACAGAGTGATAGTGAATGTAAAAGAGCTTGACCAGATAGCGGTGAAAAGTGGGTTCTTCAAGAGCGTTGAGGTGGCCTATTTGGAAGGAATGAATTTGCAAGAGCAGGTCGAGCTGATGGGGAAAAGTGATGTACTGGTTGGGATGGACGGAACAGGGATGATGAACGCCATTTTCATGCCAGAGGGTGGGGTTGTGGTGCATATTCGTCCATATGGGTGCAAAGAATATTTGCCTGGTAAAGGCATTAATTTCAATCGCCTGTGGGCTGCGAATCCTGGGAGAGTGATACGCCATGAATCCGAAGACAGACAGACCACCAGGTTTCCCACCAACATTGCCGAGCTGCCAGAGCGTGTGTTCAATCGCTCCTCTAACTCTTCTACTTCGTATAGATTTTCCTTCATTCTGAAACAGGACACTCTGGTGGATCCGCCGGCCTTCCGCTGCATTTTGGATACAGCACACAAGCTACTCCATGGAATACCCGTAAATTGGAATGTGCATCTTGCTTGTACACGCTCTGTATTCTCTTAAAACGTTCAATTATTTGTTCACCGTCGCCATTATGTTGCAGGAGGGAAATGTTTGCTTCATTTTCTGATTGATATGTAAACGGTTTCGAAATAATGGCTATGCGCCTTCAACTGTGCGTCCATTCATCAGTTTCTTTTTATAGATAGATATCAGACATACACAAATTGCTGATGTATCACACAAACAAACAAGTAAATCTGAACTGAATTGATTGCATAAGGCTTTCATTCACAATGGAGGAGTAAATTAGAGAAGGATAGTTCTAGATAGTCTCTGTAATAAAATAATATTTGCAGATCTAGTATGTGGTCTGTGGTCTTTGGTATGTGCAACCATGCATGACTATTCATTATTGTCAATATAATAAATTAATTCCAACACTCACCATAAATTTATTCTTCTATGTTCACACAAACTTCAAAAACTCCCCTACATTTTATAGGTCATGCCTGCCTCTATGGATCTTATGGTTGATGAGGTACCCATTTACATAATTTCCTTGACCTTTAATTTATTTCTAAATTTTACAATCTTTCTTTCACTTAATGCTTTGGTGAAAATATATGTAATTTGATCCTCAGTGTTGCGGTAGATGTAAGTTGAATCTTCACATGTCTAGTTCTTGCATGATAGACATGATTCTTTGCCGTCTGAATTGTACTTTTGTTGTCACAATATAATATTGAAGGTTGATTTTGAGGAAAATGTAAATCACTAAGTATTCTCCTCAACCATACTGCTTCATGAGTAGCTGCACATGTTGAAGCATATTCCACCTATGTTGATGATAATGCAATTGTTGGTTGATTTTTGCTAGACCATGAGATAACACTAGATCCAATGTTGATCACAAAACCTGCAGTAGATTTGCGATCATCTATACATCCAACCAATCGAATCACGTAAAATCATCAAAGATATATAACCACCTGCAAAATACTCAATTCCAAAATTTGAGTTCCTTTGACATATCTCAAAAAAATTTAGTTGCTTTCCAATGAGGAATTTTGGGAGATGACATAAACCTTGAAAATAGACTAACTACATAAGCAATGTCAAGCCTAGTTATTGCCAAATAAATAAGACTTCCCACTAACTGTTTAAATAGTGTGCCATCTACATATTCTAAGTCATCATTTGTTGATAATTTCATCCCCACTTCAACTGGAGTAGTAGACTTTACAATTTTCCATTTTAAATTTGACCAACAAATCATGTGCATATTTGGATTGAGAGAGTAGTATCCTGTCATCTTTTTTTCCATACTTGTATGCCAAGACAATAATGAAGCAATCCTAAATTAGTCATCTCAAATTTTTCCCTTAATCTTTTCTTTGTTCCATCAATTAACATGTCATGATTACTTGTAATTATTATGTCATCCACATAAAGAACCACAATTATTGTTCCAACATCACTCTTTTTCACATAAAGATTAGGGTCAGAGGGACTTTTACAAAACCTTCTTGTTTGAAGTACTCATCAATCTTTGCATACCATACCCTTGGTGCTTGCTTTAAGCCATATAAAGATTTCTTCAACTTGCAAACAAGATGCTCTTGTCCTTTTCTCACAAATCCATGTGGTTACTCCATGTAGATCTCCTCCTATAGCTCACCATTGAGGAATGCATTCTTTACATCCATTTGATGAACCTTCCATTTAAAGTTAGCAGCCAAAGCAAGAACAAGCCTTATTGTATTCATTTTTGCAACTAGAGCAAATGTCTCACTAAAATCAACCCCTTCTTTTTGAGAAAATCCTTTTGCAACAAGATGTGCTTTGAATTTTCAATGCATCCATTAGATCTAAACTTAGTCTTATAGACCCATTTAGTACCTACAAGATTTTTACCTTCAAGAAGTTATGTCAATTCCCATGTATTTTTTTCATTAAAGAGTCATACTCTTCTTGCATTGCATGTTCCCACTCTTTCTTTCCTATTACTTCTTCATAAGATTGGGGATCATTTAATTTCTCTATTCTATAAGTCATCAAGGCATAGTTAACATGATGATACTTTTCCTCAATTTGCTTACTCTTCTAATAAATTTCTTGAACAATTTTTATTTTTATTAGGGGGATTTTCTCATTATCACTATTTTTTTCCTTTTCTACATATTCAACTTCAGAAACTATCTCAAAAGTAGATGTAGATTCGTTATGAATACCTTCATCAAACACAACATCCCTACTGATAATTAATTTTTGAGTTTGAGGATCATATAACTTGTAGCCTTTAGACTGTTCACTATAACCAATGAATATACATTTCATGCTTTTCTTATCAAGTTTCTTCCTTAATTCATCAGGCACATGAGCATAGACATTACATCCAAACACTCTAAAATACTTGAATGATGGCTTACTACCATACCATGCCTCACGAGGTGTCATATTTCTTATGGATTTTGTGGGAGCTCTGTTCAAAATGTAGGCAATAGTAATTATTGCTTGACCCAAAAGGAATTGGGCAAATCCTTAGTCTTGAGCATGCACCTAGCCATTTCTTCTAAGGTTCTAATTTTCCTTTCTGACCCCATTTTGTTAAGGTGTGTATCTAACTATTAACTACCTTTTAATACCTACATTATCACAAAAATTTTGAAACTCTTTTGTGATATACTCTCTTCCATTATATATTCTAAGAACTTTAATTTTTCTCCCACTCTCATTTTCCACTAGAGATTTAAATGTCTTAAACTTTTCAAACACCTCACTTTTGTTCTTGAGACAATAAATCCAAATTTTCTTGAGAAATCATCAATTAAAGTCAACACATATTTTGATCCTACAAAGGAAGGAGTAGGAAATGGACCAATAACATCACTATGCACTATCTCAAGTTTTCTCTTGTTCTATATTTTTTTACTCAAGCTTGATGTGAAAGATTATTTTCTTCAACTAGAACAGGGAAATTTTAAGAACAACAGGGGCATTTAAAAATGTAGTTATCTATACACTATTTAGACCTAAATTGGAGTATTTTTTCTATTGCATAAAAAATATGTATCATTGGCACATAATTGCAACATTTAAGAAAAAAATATTGAATCTCAATACCAAGATATTGTCATTCCTTGAGACTTATAATCTCTTACCATACAAGTATAAAGAAAACATTTATTATTTGGTACTAAAAGAAGCCACAAATATTTTTTTAGCCATGTCCTAGAAGGATGGAAATGTTCTAGGATCATTCTTACCTCTAAAATTTTGTACTTGAAACAAATTTAAGCTTCGATAAGCATAGTTTTCGGGTTCCCATAGTTATAAAATTCACCCAAGTGTTATCATTCCTTACACATATCGAATATTTTTTATTAAACTACTTTGAATATTACATTTTAATCAAAACTACATTTGCCCCATCAAATGGCCACAAATTATGCTTTTATGGGTAAATGGAACAAGTTCTCGCCCCCACAAAATAGTTGCCCTTTACTTTGGTGAACTATTGGGATGACGTTCAATCAATAGCACATGCTCCCGCTCGGGGATCAAATTTGAAGGGCACCCCATATTTTAATTTGGCAAGCTAGTTTAAGCTTTACCCTTCGTAAATGACAGATAAAATAACACATTACCATTCAATAAAAAAATAAAAAGGTTAGTTTCCTTTCAATATATATCTGATTAATTTAAATAAAATAAATATAAAAAATGTCAAAATTATTAAATATATAACATCGAATAATAATTTTAAAATTCATTTAAATTAAATATCAAGATAAATAATTTAAATGACTAGTTTACAAAATAAATAAGGGAATTCCAAACATGATTTACAAGCTAGCAAAAGCTAAAACAAAATATAACTATTTTGAAAATAGAAAGAGCAAAATAATTGTTTATTTTCTAGATATTTATCCTTTTTCCTAGTGATTTTGTGAATGATTTTTTTGAAGTGAGTGAAGTTTTTTTAATATAGAAAATAGAAAGCTAACAAGCATGAAGTTTGTTGCTCTAATTATTATTTAATATTTTATTTATTAAAATCAATTTAACAAATTATAAAAATTAACTTAGCATACAATTTACATGAAAAGTTATTTTTTTAGTAAGCCCTTCTAATGAAAATTTATAATATTTAATGCCTTTTAGTATTGAAGTGTAATTTTAAATTTCAATTTTTTTTTTGTTAATTTTAAATTAAGTGTAAAATTTTAATCACCCTTCTATGACAAGCTAAAAGATGTTTGAAGGGCATTGACGACTTCAAATTTGGCCCCTGCTCCCGCTCCCTCTACTCTTTGTTCAACTATGAGGTCACCACCGAAGTCCTCAGACATGGGATAATGCTCAAATAAAATTTTAATACCCTGTGGCCAATTCTCAAACCTCTGCAACTCGTTTATGCTTCAATCCTTCGATTAAGAGGATAAGTCAATTTTTCATTTCTAAAGTTAGGACAACGGGAAGCTTTTTCTAAAATTATATACCCTTGTGGTAAGGGTATGGAGAGAGCCAAATTGTAGTCAACTATCCATTGTGGTGATGCCCTTGCACTTGAAATCCGTCACAAGAGGATGGGCCCCACACCTTACGTGGAAAATGGAGACACATAAAAACAAATATAACATAACTTATTTAAAGGATAGTTAAACAACGTTGAAAAATGATGGTGTTGCCTAAATTTGTGCATGCTAGATAATTAGCTGCACCCATTCCATGATTATAAATATCGGTGAATGTGTAATTAATATAAAAAATGATTCAATAGTTAAATGAACCATAATAGATCAATCATCTAATACCAAGCACTAGATCTGCATTAACAACAAGGTCCTCTTACTAGGTTGCTCATGGGAGGATGTCAAATTTTTAAAAATGAGAACAACATGAACATGAATGTTGGTATGGGCTTAAACCACTATGGGAAACTACATGTAAATATAAATCTAACAGCCCAACATACAAATCCATCAATGGTCTTAACAAAACTCTAATTTCTTTTTTCTTCTCTATTTAGAGAGGTGAGGGCCTACCATATCACCCCTTGATTTTCTCTCTAGCCAACGTACCCTATGCACTAATATAAGATTGTTCACAAATTAAGGGATTTTTATTTTTGTCTAAATTATTATTAGTAATGTCTCATTGATTATGTTTGTATTACGCATTCCACATGAGTATATTTAAAATAAATAACTAAAATAATCTTAGTTACTATTTGTGATTAATCTCAAATTAGATATAGGTCTCATTTATTAATTATTTTATCAAGTTGTAAAAACAATTATTACGTACACACTTTCTACAATTAATTTATTAATTACAATAATATTTTCTAAGTAATTATTGAATTTTTTTTTCCAAATTTAACTATGACACCTATCTTTTTCAAAAATAATATTTTTAAATTAGAATTTAAGTTTAATCTAAAACATTGCTTTCAAAATTGATAACATACTTTTTATCCAAAAGCATTCACCTACTACTCATGCACTACGATAATATTATCTCTTAAATTGTATTTGTTGTATACATAATTATGTTATAAAAAAATAATGTTGATTAATATTTATACGATTAGGTGAAATCATCATTTAAATAATTGTAATTATTAAATTAAATTTGTAAAGATAATCATATTCTTGTAATGAGTTTTCATGTAATTTATGCAAGAATTATACGGTAATATAATTTACCTAGAAAAAAATTAAAAAACTTAGAAATCGGTGGCGGAAGTAATAGTGGTGCCTATAGTGGTAATAGTGGTGGTAGTAATGCTAAAAGAGTAGTAGTGGCAATAATAGTAGTAGTGGCAATCTTGTTAATAGTAGTGATGGTTGTAGAAGTGGTAGGGGAAATAGTAATAGTGGCATTAGTAGTAGTAGTAGTGGCAATAGTAATATTGCAAGAGAGGTGCAATTCAAATAATAAATTGTAATATAAACATGAGATAAAACATACAACACGAAATTTGAGTTATTGAGATCTTATTTGCGACACTTAAGTTTAAGACAATGGATGTGTTTGTCTTTAGAATTGAGGTTGAAGAAAGGAGCTTGAACTTGAATCATGAAACAAAGCGTTGTGTTGATGAATTTTAAAGAGACCATCTTTGTGTTGGGTCATCTCTCTAACAAAATAGAGTCACATATAATCTTCGGTCCTCAAAATAAATAAGATTTCTTAAAGATCCTTGACTTTGTCTAAAGAGAAAGTAAAACCTACCATGAATCTTATAATACACTAAACACCTACATACAAAATGCTAATGTGATTCTAGTTCACTATTACAAAGTTTACAAATATGCGTTGATGTAAAGTAAAATGCTCTATCTTCATGCAAAGCGAGAAGAAAATGTATCGGAAATTGACAAAAGGAAATCTCAAATCAAAAGAGACCTTGGTATACTTGGGCATAATCTGCGCCTATCTTGTATTTGAATATAGTGCTCCAAGTAGTAACAATTTGTTGTTAACAAAAGTTTTATGATTTTGTCCAAGTTGATTTTGTGTAGGATATGTAGATCTCATCTCGATATTTGTGAATATCTCTTATTAACATATGGGAAACACTAACGAGAAAATGTATTAAGAGATAGATAATTGATATTAATACGAATTATATTTAAAAAAATGCACATATAACATACCAAGTGTTCTCAATCCCTTGTTCAGAGTTGAAAAGCCTTGAATGAATATTTATTATGCTTAACTATTGCATCTGTGCTACACCATAATATATGAAAGGACATCACTAATGAAAAATAATAACAAAAATATAAAAGGGATGGATTGCAGATTCAGCGAAAAAAACAACTATTTTTACGATTTTAAAGATATTTGTTTTATGGATTGTGGTAGGTACCTGAAAATGTGAAGAAAAATAATGAATAAATTGATTTATGAATAAATTGATTTATGAATAAATTGATTTATGAATAAAATATATCATTTACAAGATGGAAAGGATTTATGATTGTCGCTTTTCTTTTAAATTAAAATTATCTGGTCAAAGATCAAGGATTCTTCATGTTTATCCCACAAACAAGGTTATAATTTTATTGAGCGAGAAGTGAGGTAGGCTTCGACATACTACCGATTTCACGCACTCAACAGATGTCAATCAATCTACTTTATGAAGGCAGTATAAGAAATACTAAATAATACTACGAATCATGTTGCACTCAAAACCGGGGCGTCCCACAGCTGGTTTTCAGCTGTCCACTCTTTGTAAGTTTCTTCCTTTGATGACTTTACCCGGTTGCGTAGAATGTAGGAGATCTGCACATACCTATGACAAATAAAAAAATAGCACTAACATATTCATGAACGATGACGTTACGTAAACGATGATTCATATTAACTGAGATCTGCATATTCATGAACGATAACGTTACTTTAAAAGTTGGGCCTATTTTGTCGGCGGAGCTAACCATCACGCAAGTTAGCGTGTATTGAACTCGCGACCTCCAAAAACATAGGGGTCATGCCCAACCACTGCGCTGCAATACATTTTTGTGATTATTTTGGCGAAATATCAATATGATGTCAGCGGCGAACGTGCGTGACAGTTAGGTAGAACTTATTTTGTCATCCCTTTGCTATTGACAAATATATAGTGGCATATTCAACCTATTTAGTCATAGAATACATATTCGACCTATTTGGTCCAACATGTTTGGTAAAAATATTGATATCTATCTTTGTTTTCCACATATATTTATTATAAAATGTAATTATTTTAATATTTTAAAAGATATTGTTAATTGAAGTTGTTTTTATTTATTATATTTTAATTTAGAAAATTTAATTAATAATTGTAAATATATTTGATAGCAATTAAAGGTGGCGGTGAGGGGTTGTAATGTTTATGGATAAATATGTAATGATGACCATATATCCGATGTTTATTTGATTGTCACAAGGTAAATTTGACCTTAAATATAATGTTCATTTATTTCTTTTTCTTGAAAAATCGTAGTATCTTAGTCATAGGGTAGAGTTTTGAACCTTTTTTAACCAAAAAGATTTTCTCGAACCCAACAAATTGATGCGATTAGATTGATGTTAGTCGTCACTAGACAATAGTTAGTAGGAAATTTATAGAAAAGTTTGACAATTACCAAAATGAGATAACCAATAGAATTGGTAACACGACAACATTGTGAGGACCTTTTGCATGCATTCTTTTAAGAGCAATTCTATGGACCTATAACCACCAAACCAACACATAAATACCCCACTCCACATGCCACGGATAAAAGGTAATAAAATTATTAATCAATATGATATACATGAAATTCACAATATAAACCTTGAAATTGACAAATATCATTTTGTAAATAATAATATTTAAATATATTTAATAATTTAAAATAATATTATAATATAAAAAATTAATCAAAATATTATATGATTTGAAGTTTGGATGGTTTACGTACGAATTTGAATATTACAAATATTGTTTTGCAAACTCAAAATTATTCAATTAGGTGTAAAGTTATCAACTTTAAGATGGTGGATCATGCGATGATTGTTTCATAAATCCAAAGCGGTATAGGTTAGGTGCACCGTATTTTTAGGTTTAGTTGTCGATGAATAAGAGTTATTAATCAATATGATATATATGAAATTCACAATACTGAACCTTGAAATTGACAAGTAATGTGATTTTAAATAATAATATTTAAATATATTTATTAATTTAAAGTAATAATATAATATAAAATTAAAATATTATATGGTTTGAAGCTTTGATGGTTTGTATGTCTTGAAATAGACACAACTTTGAAAATTACAAATATTGTTTTCTAAACTAAAAGTTAATCAATTAGGTGCAAATTTATAATCAAATTTATGATGGTGGATCATGCACCAATTGTTTGATTAAATTTGAAGATGACACATGTTAGATGCACCTCATTTTTAGGTTTAGTTGTCAAGCACAGAGGTATCTAGTTCTATCAAATTTATCGTGGTACAATCCTATCCTCATCCCTTATTTATTGGTATCTTATGATATTTATAACCTAGTGGATGATTAGGAAACACTTTGTACACCATCATACACACCATTGAATAATAACCTATTTGATGATCACATACTAATTTGAAACATCGAATAAATTTTTTTCATTTTTTCAAAAATAATCTAATCAAAATATAAGAAATAAACTAATCCTTTCCCCACTAAAACATTCATTTAAACACATATTTTGTTAAACATATTCACCTTTATGTATTTAAGGCAAGAAATACATTACATCATATTAAAATTCTATAAAATATACATTCTCTACTACATTCATTTTGAATATCTTTACACTTTCAAACATCATCCACACAATATGTCAATCCTATTTCAGCTTAGGAAATTTTAATAAAAAAGAATGTGTGTGTGTGTGTGTGTGTGAGAGAGAGAGAGAGAGAGAGAGAGAGAGAAGAGAGAGAGAGAGAGAGAGAGAGAGATAAGAGAGAGATTTGAGAGAGAGAGAGAGAGAGAGAGAGAGAGAGAGAGAGAGAGAGAGAGAGAGAGAGAGAGAGAGAGAGAGAGAGAGAGAGAGAGAGAGAGAGAGAGAGAGAGAGAGAGAGAGAGAGAGAGAGAGAGAGAGAGAGAGAGAGAGAGAGAGAGAGATAGAGAGAGATTAGAGAGAGAGAGAGAGAGAGAGAGAATGAATTAGAGAGAGAGAGAGAGAGAGAGAGAGAGAGAGAGAGAGAGAGAGATTTAGAGAGAGAGAGAAAATAGAGAGAGAGAGAGAGAGAGAGAGAGAGAGAGAGAGAGAGAGAGAGAGAGAGAGAGAGAGAGAGAGAGAGAGAGAGAGAGATCAAGAGAGAGAGAGAGATAATATAACTCCTCTAACTTAGTCGAGAGAGAGAATGCATCCACAGACAAGTGTGAAAAATTGTGAATTATCGACAAATGAATTACTTTTATGAAACTATGTAGATATTCCATTTTAGATAATTCGAGAGAGAAAGAGAACATAGAGTACAGAGAGAGAGAGAGAGATGAGTGGAGAAACATTTTTTAAGATTTTAAAGCAATTCAGGTTCTTTATTAGGATCATCATGATATATAATGACATCATTGTATTAGTATTCTTCTCCTCAAACCCTTCTGTAATATCATGGACTTAGCCTCAAACTATGCAAAATTTATCAATATTACACTCATAAATAACCAAATGTATTTAATGCTCTCACCTCCTAATGTAGTACTACAATGATATGCTATTCTTAACATTCCCCCTTAATATGAACATGGGAAATAATCACACCATTTTAATAAACTTTTAAAATAGATGTGTATGTCAACACATACTCTATGTATGGACTCATCTACTCATGATAACTATTGTAAAATTGATCACCTACATACATAATCAAGAAAAAAAAATTATCATGCTTTCACTTCTAGTGAGTGGTATTATCACGATTATCAAATAGATTGACTACTTCATATTGATAACCAATATATGTGAACCATTTTACCTAAATTTAATATGCTTTCTATATTGAGTGGTTTGGGTTCTTTAAGTGGCCAATCATTATAGAAATTCACAATAAAATTACATAGTAGATTTTTTCTCTCCTATTCATTTGTTTGTTAGCAAATAGTTTTTCCACACACTATTAAAAAAAATATAAAAAGGAATATTTGAGGAATAATTCCTCATTTTCTTCATTTTTATCCATTGTTCCTTTCTGTATTTTTATTACCACCCAAACATGAATAAATTCTTAAGAAACCATGTCATTAATTTGAAAATAAAAATGGTACTTGGGAAAAATAAAATTCACCCAAAAACATGAATAGTATAGATGATCACCACTACCATCTAAACATGAATAATACCGATGATTGTCACTACTTGAGACATATCAAGACATGCCTTAGCTTTAGTTAGTTTGGTGAAAAATTTATTTGTGATGCCATTTTTACCAAATTAAATCTTTAATTATAGTGTGACATTATTGTTAGAGGTTGATGACCTACTTCCTTCAATTTTACGGGTGACCTCTAATTAAATGATTCTTACTTGGCTGATTAGAGTTTGATTCTTAGTTTCATGTTTTTGATAGAAAATGCGCCCATAAGAATGACATACCCATTGCAAAATGAATGTTGAGTACCCTTATGTGTTCGGGCAAGGAACATTAAAATAACCAATCAAATTAAATATGGTGTGGATCTGCATTCCATAAACATTAAGGTGAACATCTATAAACCATGGGTATATCAAGAAATAAAAATTACACATAATAAAGGATTTAAGGCATTAGCGGGAAAACTCATTACTTGCTGATTAATAATAAAAATCCATGATAAATGAGATTTTCCATTTATTAAGAAACAATTTTGGTATGACCAACCATCAAATAATCTGAATAGACTCCTCACTTCTCTCTTGAACTCTTGTTAAATCCAAATGAGGTGAATCAAAACAATATGAACAAAAAAATTATGATAATATAAATTTATTTAAATTGAGATGCCCATATGGGTCACGACCTTTCATTAAGTGACTCACATTTATATTGTATTATTTTAATATATTTCAATAATTATTGATTAATTAATAAATTTTATTTTTCATTAACATTTTCAATTAACATAAAAAAAAAAACAAAAATATATATGCTTTATATTAAATAATAAAGAATATAAATATTCTTAATCATTTAATTATAAAATAAAGGTTTATAATTATTTTCACAATTTATATTACATTCTTAACATTTGTGAAAATTTTGTGGATACTCCCCCTTAATATTAAGTGAGGAGAGACAAATGCCAAGAGATTACCTATTTATAGAACATGATTTACAAATCCATAAACCATAGTGAAGGTTTAGGATAGGACATCATGATCACATTCTTATGAAGGATTTATACACCTTCATCATGCTTAAATTACCTTTTTGTACAAAAGGATTTGGAATCCATAAATCAGTAGTGAATGATTTAGGCTAAGCATGATTTATGAGACTACATCAAATAGTTTCTCATGGAAAATATCTCAACCAACATCTCTAGGAGCCTTTTATAACACAAGGACCTCCTTTACAAATAGATGCAACACATTGGACTATACACAGATAAACATTCAGAGTGAAAATTTTGCAAAGATCATTAAGATTTTTTTTTTTCTTGATGCTTACTTGGCTGATTAGAGTTTGATTGGAGTAGAATGTATAGAGAAGAAAGAGATAAAATCAACAAATTAAATATTTCCATAAACATTAATGAGGTGACATTTCCATCCACACTCAATGGAAACTTTGAAAGGCCAAGCATTGTATAAAACTATGACCCATGATCATAAATTTATTTGACCCCATGAACTTATATTAATTTTATAGCACAAAATGGCTTAACATAAACATATCTGATCTTGATCTTTTAGGAAATATTGTAGATCTATATCACTATAAGGTGAATATCCAAATGAGGTGAATCACCTTCTTTTCATATATTATTGATTAATTAATAATCAATTAACATAAAAAAACATGCTTTATATTAAATAATAAAGAATATAAATATTCTAGGATAAAATGCATATGAATCTATATATTATTCATTCTCCTTTTTATAACACAAGATGCTAAAATAGATAGGATTATTAGTAAGAGAAATGCAACTCTGCTATCACAAGTAGAAGAGGAGCATTACTTCCTTTTTGAACTTCCATGTGTATCTCTTCGAACATACACTTTAGCCACATGAATTCTTTATCGGATAAAATGCATATGATTCCATTACATTTTCTATACTTTATTAGTAAGAGAAATGCCTCGGTAGAAGAAATTCCTTTAAAACATATTGGCTTCTTTTTATTACTCTAAGTAATGACACTTGTACCAAAAACTTGAACACATATCCAATTGTATATTTTATATCTAACACAACATCAACATGGTTAGAATCACAATATCCATATAGATATCATAATAAACATAATATAAATAATTATTGATTTCACTTTTAACCATCTATAAATCTTACATTGATAGGTTAAACAAAAGTTGTATAAAAACTTAAATAATAATATGCTTAACAACTAACCATGTTATATTATCAATATGTTGAACAATTTCAAAATATTAATCTTGTAAAAAAAAATATATTAGATGCAATCAATATTGGACGTCTCTAATACAAACACAAAGGCGTCCCCAAGTGTCATTCAATATGCATATAATAATATTTTTAGTAATCACATACTAATTTAAAAATTAGAAATGTTTTATCAACAACATATATGATATATATCTTCATTATCTATTCTAAGCATTTAAAAAATGATAATGACAAATAGATAACACATCTGAAAACATGACCAAATCATGCAAGAATAATCATAGCATATACTGAAACAAAATATCCTCTAATAATACTATGGACAAATTCCATGGATTATGAGGAGTTTGATTCAAAAAATGGCAGGGTGGGATTTTGGTGATAACTTACCATGTAAGCACCCTTCACACATTTCATGAAAGATAGGAGGTAGATTTAAGTGAGACATGTCATACATGCTCCTAAAAAATGATCTTAGTCTTTCATTCCAAAATTTGAACAATACTTTATATTTTGAATAAAAAACTAAGAAGCCTAAGTGGAAAAAAATTTAAACACATAAAACATATTCTTTTGTATGGTTTCAACTATAGTGATATTAAGTTCATTTTTAATAACCCTTTTATCTTTCAACAATATTACACTATAGTTATTATGAGTTAACTATGAATGAAAAAAATTATTTTCAATTCAATACCATACACACAAAAAAACATTTTCTTTTCATTAGTAGTGACAGATGTAGTTTATAGAGTTACTACATTAGATCTATGATTATTCTCTTCATTCTTGTTTTGATTTTGATCTGGTTTATTCCATTTTCCATTTTTTATTGTATTTTTGTTTTCAACTCTACAATATTCTTTCTTATGACCAAATTTACCACAGTTATGACATTTACCATCAAAAATTACTCTTAAGTTTCTAGGTTTCTTATCTTTATTAGGGGTTTTAAAGATGATTTTTGATTCTTATTGAATCTAGATGGATTGTTATTAGATTTATGTGTGAGAATTTCCTAAGTGGAATTATCTTTCAAATCAAAACTCGTCATAATTTTCTCTCCTGAATCATAAGAGCACTCGGACTTTGCAAATAAGGTATGTCTTTCTCAGTTTGGTATTTAGAATTCAAGATTGAAATGAAATTCCTAAAATTTTTGTGTATATTCAAATGAATAATGAAATACAATAATTTATCTTAAAGTAGATTTCAGTTACACCCATCCAAATGAGATTTAATATTTTTAATTTTTTCTAAAAAATTATTACTTTTTCAACTCCCTTCGTGGGAGTCATCATCTATAACGCCGCAAAAAGGCGACGCCACGCTCACGACGGTGCCAACGCGACGACACCGCCACGACAACCAAACAACCCGAAAATGCGACTAATTTTTTTTTTTTTTATTACTAAATGATCATCTAATCAACACATCGAATTCCTCAAATCATTTACAGCTAACAAATTTCTCTATTATTTTCTTTTCCAACTGCAAATCATTTTTATGTACCCCATGCTGGTATTAGAGCAATAAAGGGAATTGGAAACCACTTCTCCTCACACATCAATTATAAAACTGCCTCTTGAAACAATTAGTTCACCTCATAATATATACTATCGAAAAATTATTTGAATTTACTATATATAGTCCACAATACTCCCTTTAAAAAATAAAAGGTGTCATACATAGAGATTAGTGAATTCTATGACTATAGGTTATCAAGAACTATAGTTACGTGGTGGAATTATGTGCAAAGCACGTACTTCACATTTTATGGATAATTCACAATCAATGTATTAGTGGTGTAGATGTTTCTTAATTTTTTTTTTCTGTAGAAATGTTGTGAAAATTTTAAATCATAAAGATACTATGTGTGTGTGATATATATATATATATATATATATATATATATATATATATATATATATATAATCAACAAGATGTTTTTTTTTTTTTTTTAACATTTTGACATATTATTATGATATCTTAGATTGAAAACTCAAGTTAAGTTATGCATTGGGTTTACCAAAATTTAAATATTTTTCTTTATGTGGATAACATCTAATTCTTCATTATTATTTTTTTGTTGAAATCTTACCACATTTGTTTGAATGAACTTAGAACATGTAAAAATAAATTAGAATAGTGATACATTAAAATTGATTTTTGTACATTATCTAATATAAATTATATTTTTAAAATGTGACTTTACAAAAATGATTTTAAACTATGGAATTTTCAAAATACAAATATTCCACAATTTTTAATATGAATTTTACAAAATTGTAGAATATCTAAGTTATATTTTTTTAATTCATCCACTCAATGTTGATAATTGGAATATTTTATTCCTGTACATGCATAGAATTTGAATTTAAAGTAATAAAAGTCAATCCTTTTTGGTTTTAATTCTTTTTGGTTGGACGACCCAACAACCAACTGTCGCTACTTATTACACCCTGTCTGGCGTGCAACATTTTTCTACTGGCCGCATCGCATTTACTCTCTAGATTTTGCAAATCAAGGATCTTACAAGGTCGGCCTACTATGAGGATTTGTCCTGAGCCACATGGAGAAAGATGAAGAGTGAGTTTCTAAGCATGAAACAGAGCAATAAACCCAACTATGCGTTTTTTCCTGTTCTCTCGCCCATATCCGGATTGCGTCTGGCACAAAGATGCAATGAAAGAGTCCTGGGCGCGTGGACAGTCGGGTAGGAGAGGCGAACCAGTGAGCAGAGTCGTTTATCTCACACCGATTCTGAATGTCCCTTCAAATTCGGGGTTCGCCTTCAAGGAGATGTTTATTAAATCGTTTGAGGAGGAGGTAGTACGAACGTTTCAAGTTTTATTGAGGCGAAAAAGAGTATTATAAGGCGATTTGGACAAAGAAACACAGCGGCCGCGTGGACAACAAAAAAAAAGAGAGCACCCCCGTAATGGTAGGGGCGATTTACTTCCACTTTCATTGGGTGCTACAAGGTGTGTACGAGGTGGGGATCCACGGCTGAGAGGGCGTTTAAAGGAAACCAGGTGCACTCATGACTATGTTGTTATGCTTCTATTCATAAGATCAATGCATCCTCAAATTCGAGTTTCACCTTCAAGATATTTTTATCAAAATCGATTATGAGTCAGTGAAGGGCGTATAGAAAAATCAATCGATTGGGGACAGTGAGAAAGTCACCCGGGGACCCGAAGAAATTTAATACATTGATTCTCTATTGAAAATCTACCAGTCAGTGTATACAGTCCGTGGAAACCAAAAATAAAACTCATAAAGGCGGGTCTGTTTCATGCCAGAATATTCATGAAGCACAATTTGTTTGTTATTATGAGCGCACCTCTTACGTGGGTTTAAGTATGCATTTCATTGATACTATTAATTGGTTGTGATTTAGTTGCATATATGTTAATGATAGTATGCTTTTTGTTAATATATACAAAGAAAATAATTAATAGTACACTGATATTGTTATAATCTGATATTAATAATTTCATTAGCTTGGGCATTACTTGGATGTCAATTATATTGAAAGTATTAGTTTCCTAATAGATGAGAGGTGGGTAAGAAACTAACTGAGCTTAGAATTTTTGCGTTAAAACCTCCTTCTACATATTTTAATAGGGATATTTGTATGAAATATCAAGCGGATTTGATCTCCTTTTACAATTTGCAAATATATTGACAATGATTTCATAAATGAAGAAGCATAATAGAGCTAGAGCCTTAATGATTTCATGGTTATATTGGAGGCTATTTAAAACTTAAGTCCTTTCTTCAATAGTACAAGAAGGGGAAATACACTACATTCCACTTTTCAATACACCTCCTTTTAAACAACAAAATGAGATCTAACATGCATATTCTTTTGTAATTTCTTTCCAACATTCCACAAGAATTCAACAACAATTCCAATGAATTTTTAGAGTAAGAAATACTATCATTTCAATGTAACTTTTCCTTCAAATCTTTTACAACATGTCCTACTTCATGTGGAAAACATATTTACAATAATGGAAGCTAGAGAAAACAAGGCAATATTACATTTCTTTCCCCACTCAAGGTGGTTGATTACATGATGTTTTAACATTGTCAACAACAAGGTTCTTGTGCTCCAAAGTGTTCTCATCCATGCTCCATGTTCCAAGTGTTTCAAATCACAACCAAGATAGGGGGAGAGGCAACACTCTCCTCCCAACCAAAACTCAATGAAGAAGAGAAGCAATCTCCTCCATTGACCCCCGAGCCCCAAACACAACACAATGAAGGGTGGTCTCCAACTCAAGGCAACAATACTTGCTTCCACAATACAATTTCTTCACAACATTCAAAATAAAAAGAGGAAACAACAAGGAAACACAAATAACACAATACTTTGCACAACAAGGCTTTCATCCAAGCCAACAAGAGAAGGAACTATGGGAATGTTTTCCTTATGCCTCCCAATTGAGATGAGATGCCCATCCAAAACCCTCCACAATAAAACACAAGCCCCTATGACTCTTATGCCTCCCTCAAGTACCCCTTTTTCCTCCCATACTCTTATGCCTCCCTCCTCTTATGGCTCCCTCAAAGACAAGGTAAGAATGTAAACATTCTTACCCAAGATGGGCATCCCTCTCAAACTCCCTCCACAATATCCTAATCTACTCTTATGCCTCCCTCATGAGTATTCCCATAGACCTCTCCTATACTACACAATAAGCATTCTATCCATTTTTCCACAATACACAAAAACAACATGCATTTTCTACAATTTTAAGCCCAAAAGCAACAATAAAAGAAAGCACAAAGAGAGAAGGTTTCCTACCTCTCCATTGGAGAAGCCTAAACCAAGAAATTTGTCCAAGCTCCCTCCAAAACAATCCAAGCATGCAAGTCCAAGCACTCCTTTTTTTTTTTCTCTATCTCCCAATTCTTCTCTCTCCCAAAATAACAAAAGAGAACTCTTCCACCAAGACAAAAAAACAAAACTCCAACCCCCTCAACAAGAGAGGAAAATTCTATAAATAGACAAGAGGAAGAGTGAGGGTGATGTGGCTCCATGTAGGATGCCACATCACACATCCTCAAACCACCTCCCAAAGTCAACTCAAATCCCAAAACACCATAAATGGGTGGTTGGGTTGAATGACAACTCATTTCCTCATCCATTCCTTCCCCATGTGTCCTAAGGCACAAATAAATGCAAAATGAAGAAAAGTGCACTCCAAAGTCACATTTCCCATCCCAAAACAATAAATAATCCCCTTTTTGGATTCCCAACCCATAGATATGGTTGGTAAGGGTTTGGGAAGTGTGGGACAAGTTTAACTTGTCCCACAAATTCCCTAAAATTGCCCTCAATCTCAAATTCGAGATTCAAAGAGTTTGGAGTGGTCAACACTCAAAACCAAGCATTCAATACATGAGGAAACACAAGGCTCAAGGAGCCAACAATCAAAATTTATTACACCCACTTGACTTCCCTCCAAAACTTAAAAAATTAAAACAAGATATTACATTAATCTAAACTCACTTAGCAAAAGAAATTTTTAAAAAGATATCACAAATAAAATCACCTACTAAAGTGAGTTAAAACAAGTAAATAAAATTATTAACCCCTTGGTCACATTAGAACATTTTTCCCTCATGAAAATTTTAACAACATATGAAAACAAAAGCAACACAATACAATTCACTAGTTGCCTTGACGACTAAATGTTGTAACCACCCGACATCTGTTGTGTTTGGTTCCCAATCCCCCTTTAGGTTGTGATCATGCTTGTGTTTCTGCAAAATGTAAAATACCTCCTTCGGCCTTGCGGCCATGTCAAAATATCCAAAATAGTAACCATATGCATGAAATTTACTAACATCTATACGTAATTCAATCAATCATTATTTCTAGGTCTAAATCACAACTTAATTATGCATTTCATCATTATCCAAAATTATAGTAATGTAAATTCAACAACTACATTCTACTCATCATGGCGAAGAAATCCAATGTCGAGAACACATGCAATATATCCATATAAAAACAATATCGGTATCCAATAGTACATCCATGAGTCGTTGTAGATCATACTTTGAAAACAAAATCCAATCATAATCCAAATGCATCTAGTCACAAAACATCATGCTAATCAACATAAGTATAAATCATGTCCATATTCAAAGTCTGCATAACTCAAAATGGTAATCAACCGAGTGTCGTAGGGAAGTGGGCATTACATCATCGATTCTAAAATCGAGTTATAATTTTCGATAATTTTGTACCTTTATGCATTGATTCTAGTTGCATCCAAGCCTCACTCGTAATTTATTGATTCTCGATGTAAACAAGGAATTAATCCTACATGCTTCGTAATATAATAAACATTGCCTCTTGCACCTTCTATTGATATTCAACAACATTTTCTCATTGTGGCTTGTCTGCATCAGTCGGAGATTTCTTTGTACC
Organism: Taxus wallichiana var. yunnanensis; assembly: GCA_018340775.1. Taxonomy (NCBI): domain Eukaryota; kingdom Viridiplantae; phylum Streptophyta; class Pinopsida; order Cupressales; family Taxaceae; genus Taxus; species Taxus wallichiana. The sequence continues at coordinate 841,922,186 of CM031237.1, read as the reverse complement.
ATTCATGACCGACCGTAGCTTGCAAAGAAATGAATTATGCATTCAATATTATCTTCGGATGCGAATGGTGGTTCCATTCAACATCCGTGATTTCTCAATAGTAAAGTGATCGGATCCCATTTTCACGCAAACAAATTCAACAAATGATAACAAGTTTTTAGTGATAACAATTTAAGAATCCCCTTGTTGTTGTTCAAACCACGTCAGTAGTATTTCGATGGATTCATGTAAAAATATACTTCTCAAACACGTACTATATATATATAGTTTGATAATAATGTTGATTCATTGAAATGTAAGTGATTTTTTTAGTTTTACACGAAAACAACAACTTAGTCGTCGTGTCGTAAATTTTTTTACTTATTTTTTATTATCGAAAAAAGAATCTAATTAAAAACTAATTTTTGACAAATTTTAGATAAGAAAAATGTAAATTAATTTAATAATTTGATTAAAACTAAAAACAAAAAAAATTGGAGCATAGCTCCTATGAGGGGTTATAACTAGTGTAGCTCGGAAGAGGTGGGTTTACCAACTCGGCGAGTTGAGTATATGGATGCAAATGAGATGAGATACCTTACTAACTTTGATAAGTACCACATGTAACCAACCCACCATACAACACGTGCGACCGAGCCCAAACTAACTAACCCACTATGCAACACGGCCAAGCCGGAGGTAGGCCTTAATCAAAATGGAGCAATGTGACTGAAGTCACATCTCAATCTTCCATGTGGAGGGTTTACAAAATTATTTTTTGAGTTTTCCTCAACTAATTTGGGACTAAATGTCTTAAGAAAAAAATCTTTTCACGTCTAACTTGGCCAAGACCGCAACATGAGAGGTTTATCAGTTTGTTGGGAGGTAGAGGTGACACATGTAGGCCAAAGGCTGGATGAGGGGAACATGATACAATGGGCACCATGTGGAGGTCTCGGTTAGGGAGATCAAAATAGGGCCATATAAAATTTAAACTATAGTGTAACAATTGTTTGGCATAGCGGTTAAGGTTATTCAACATTGAAACATTGGTCATTTATTTATGTTACACTATTATTCTATAGATTGTTATGTTATTTTGAATGGGGCCGCATGGGATATAGTTTAGGTTTTAATTTATAGTTTAGGTTTCATTGACATAGTTTTTAGGACATAGTTTAGTTTAGGTTTGAATATAACATATAGTATTAAACTATATTGATATATATGACCCGAATAGCATTTGACCTATAGTATATAGATTTGGGCTATAGTTTTTAAACTTATAGATAAAACTAAGACTATAGATTAAAATTATAGAAAACTATAGACATAGGTTTTTATTAATTTTTTAATCAATATATAAACAAATAAATTAAAAAGATACTAGGATGACACTAGGACATCGGAGGGAAAAAAATTAACTTTGGAAAGAATTATATTTGGCCCCATTCCATGGGTCTTCACCGCAACCAATAGGAAAATTTAATTTTCCTACATCCGTGGAAGATGTCTCCTTGTGAGAGATCTTGTTTTTACATGTTTTACTATGAACTTATTAATTTAACCTCCACATATTTTAAAAACTATACTAATTACCTCAAATATTTCAAAAATTATTTTACCACTACCTTTATTTTACAGGATCTGGTAAGTTTTTCACACCCGAGATTTCACGATAACAACTCGAAAAGTATCATGTAATATTTTTTACATGTGTGCAAAAAACATATAATATATGTCCCAAAGGGGGTATTTATTAAAAAATTCTAACCACCTAACTACCCAACCACCCCAACCACACACCGGATTGATTTAAATGAACTTGGATTTAATTATTTACCTTCCCACTCTAGTACCATGTTTGGACAAGGAACATTAAATTAACCAATCAAATTAAATATTTTCATAAACATTAATGTGAACATTATAAACCATGTAAGAAATAAAAAGTACACATGACATAGGAATTATGTGGAAAACCCCCGAGGGGGAAAAAACCACGGTAAATGAGATTTTCCATTTATCAAAGAAACAATTTACAGTCCAACAAATAATCTCCCTCCTCACTTCTCTCTCGATCAAATCCACACGAGGTGAATTAACACAATATGACCCATGGTCATATTTATTTGACCCCATGGGTCACAAACCTTATTAAGTGACGAGGTGTACCCCGATTTAATAATTATTGATTAATTAATAATCAATTAACATAAACAAGCATAGTTTATATTAAATAATAAAGAATATAAATATTATTGATTATTTAATTATAAACTAAGGTTTATAGGCACTTAATATTACGTTGTAACATTATGATGCATCCTTTACAATGATGAGGTTTTACTCTTGGCTCAATACACAATATATTTATTTGACTAACAATGGCAATACTACACACTAAGCTATGCAATGCTATACTAATCATGAGCTAGTTTGTTATTTATCATAAATGGATCTACTACAAAAACTATTAGTTGGACCAAAAATTTGATATATGACCATTTCTATAACAAAAACACCCAATTTGTTTTACTATAGTAAGACCTTTAAAGTATTAAAATTTACTTGTAAAATGAAAAAGTTGTATACACTAATAACTAAAATAACCTAAAATTTCAAACTAAACAATGCAATAATCTATTTCAAACCATTGCATGCTTATTCAATCCCATCTCAAAGAATAGACAATGTAAATTGTAGGTGCATTGAGGTTGATGCGTTTGGTAATAGTAATGAATTCTACTTACACACATATTTAAAAGGATTAGAAGTTCACATTTAACATACTTTTGTTAGATGTGCAATTGTAGAAATACACATGTTTGGATCAATGTATCAACCAGATATAAAGTATAAAGAATTATATTTTAATATTCTATTAGAATATATTTCATGAATATGTCAAGCTCTCTAATGGTGTTGAATGGTGACACAAATTTATGATGTAATTGGAAAAACTCAAATCTTGATGTATTACGAGACCAACAATTTCAAAATCTAGGAGGAGTTTAGAAGATACAATCGTCTTTGAGACTAGAATTGTTGGTAGTCAACCTACCCATGAAGCATCCATGCAAGAGTGTTGTGTTATTTTTATGTGCTATGATTTAATGAAAAGGTTGTACCTAATAATAGTAAATTTTACCCATGCAATGCCCATGGAAGGGTGTTGGGTTATTTGTAGTTGCTTTGATTTACAACAATAGTTGTGCCTAATAATAGTAAAGCTAACTTAGTTTTGTAACTTGAGTTCATTGTAAAAGTAGTGGCTCTCGCTTGAAAGTATTATTTTGAAAAGTTAGTTTTCTTTCCAAGAAAGTATAATTATATGATGTGCTTTGGTTATACAAGTATATGCTCTCAACATGAGAGGTATGCAAAAATGAATTAATTTTTGAAGCTATACCTTTGGATGTTGGTTATTGATGACTCAATTTAATTTGGATTAAATCTATATTGCAGAGTAACTATTGAAATAAATGATTTATAAATGCTAAAATGCAGTATATGCCAAAATAAAAATTACATGTAAAGTATGTAATCCTAAGCAAGATGAAGAGGTAAGACGACTTCGCTGATTTTCTGAATGGATAGGAAGTGATCTGGGAAGGTGTGAGTGTTGAACAAATTGCAAACAGGTTCGTCACTGGCCACTATAAATTTGGGGACGTATGAACAGAGCTTAAAATGGCACCCATAATAGGACAAATGTGTTTAGGGCGTTGTCGAGTGTAACTAGGCACCGATGGCCGTATAGATGCTCAAAATCTTGTTTCTCCTATGTCGCTAGGGTTTCACAATTATTTCTTGTTGATCACTTGATATTCACACTATGATCGCTAATGATACATGTAACATGCAAAAGAGAAGTTCACCTACACATACCCACAAACCGCATCAAACCTAAAAAGAAAAATGAATTATGTGGAGTCGAATTGACCTTGATGGTCACCCTAAGAGTGAAATTATGACCAAGTGTTGCTCTACATCTCATACTCCATGAATTTGTGTGTGTGTGTGTGTGTAGAAATCGTTCCTTAGGGTGACCTTGTCAACTTACACAAATGATAGCGGGTTGTAGCTAGAATATAAAAATGTATAGCATGTGTGTATGGAATATAATATACTTCCCCTTCCTATGAAATGTATGTAGATTTAATGCAGCCCTTGTCCCTTGAATGTATACTAGATGGATGCCTTTGGAGTACTTTAGTGCCTTTGGAATGCAAGCTTAGGTGATGATAGTATCATCTAGTGCTTGGTCCCTTATTTTGAACACATAGCTAGGTATTTATAGGGTTCCCTTGTTTGAAATTTGTAATTAACAATTGAAGAGTCGACCCATAAGTGAAAAAGATGTCCAAAAGATAAAAAGACCCAAAAAGAGAGAGTAAGGTAAGAAAGGGTCGGGGGTTTCTAGGAGGGACATGAGCGCTTGGGTGTTGGTGTCTTGGTTGGGTGTTGGTGTCTGAAGCCATGAAAGGTAAACAAGTAAAGTTACTGACTAGGATGTACGGTGTGTAAGACCAAATAGAAAACAAGAGACAAATAAAAGAGGCCAAAGATAATTTTCAATCACTAGTTTTCTTGCTTAGGTATCATGTAAATACTTCTTCCATACTTTTAGGACCAAGAAATGTACCCACGTGCATGATTTTGTGTTTACATTTACCCGCACTTTATGTTTTTGAGTGAATACTCAATAACATAAAGTAGATAAGAGATTTGTACCTTATGATCATGTAGAAAGTGTGGAGAATAGTGTGCCAAGTGGACAAGTGAAGCGTGAAGTGATTGCAAAGTGAAGCATGGAGACTAGGAGAGGAAAGTAACCCTAGGTTACCTATTGTTGTTCTTGTATTTGCTGCTTTATAGGTTGTTTCTTGTAAGGAAAGACCTATAAAAGAAGAGAAAACATGTAGTCAAATTTATTTATATGATAGATCAAAGAAATATGTTGTTAGGTATGTAAAATTGTGTAAAAGAAAATGTGTACCTGGTATATGCAAGAGTAAGATATAGAAAAGTTTTCCTGTTTCTTGAAGTTGCTGATCCAAATGTTGAACGTGAAATTTTGGGTAATCTCACGCCAAAAGAGAGTTTTTGGGCTATCTCACGCCAAGTGTGAGTGTTTTGGGCACTGTAGATTGCATCCCAATTTTTTCTTGTTCATTTTGTTCCAATTGTTCTACAATTGTTCTTATTGTATTGATTGTAGGAGATAGAATGCATTATTTTACCATAGGTATGTGCCTTTAAATGTTGTAGACTCTTTGCTATGCAGAGAAATGATTGTGACTTCCCCTAGGACATTAGCGCTTAGGGGAGGATATGAGTGCCTATGGGAGGACAGGGGAGCACCTACGTGCTAGTGTTTGAGTTTGGGCAACCGGTATATGTATTGTGTGTTTGACCTAAGTCGATTATGGGACATTTTGTGATTGTGTTCCTATTTTCTCATGTACTGTGCTAACCTGAAATGTAGCTCTGAGTTACTATAGGGGTGATTTTTTCACCCAATGTATTGCCCCCATTTGGGGTGCATACGACGTCTGTAGGAGAATGTGGCCCAATGGAGAGGACTTGATGTTGTTATGAAGTAGATACATGTAGGGGTTAGGGGATGTGCAAAACCAAGTCATATGAAAACAAACTGGGATATAAAAATGTTTTAATGCAAGTAAAGCATGTAATAGAAAATGATGTAACAAGAAAATGTGAAGACAATATAGACCACAAAAACCAAGTTTCAAACATGGGACATCATTCACAATGTCACAAGACAATCGTGGCTGAAGCGGACAAAAGCATACAATACATAGGAAAAAAATCCCATAAGCAATAGCATACATCGATAAGAGAAACAATGTCAATCAAATTATATTAGATAAACATGGTGGCATATAGTCCTACAAGGTAAATACTACACATGAAGCACCCATTAACATGTTAGAAATATAAATAACATGTCATGAGCATGTATCAACAAAACGTAAAGTAACTATAATGAGATGTAACAATAAAACATGTGTATTATGTGACAAGAATGTGCAAGTAGATTCCCCAAGATCCTCGTGGGGCCGGTAATAGGTAAAGTGCCAAGCATCATTGCAGCGTGTAAGAACATGTAAGTGATCTACATTCATCGCAAAAGACCAAGGAATGCACATGTGTATACATCGAATAAGAATGACATACTAAGAATCCATCTAGCATGGAAAACAAAGTGCAACATGTAAATAGAATAAGCTAGCAAGAATAGATGCAACCAAGATATGTAAATGTAATGTATGAGTGTGATGGAATGATATATAAAATTTAGTGAGGATAGGAGCAGGGTGCCCCAACGGATGTGTATGAGATGAGTTTCATTTATATGAACCTGCAATAGTCAAGAATGAACCATAGAACAATAGTGTGTCATCGGGTAATATGTGTGAATAGATGCTAGAAAGATGTAACATGAAGCACATAGCATAAAGTGTGAATAATGTGAGGTTCATTTCAGAAATAGACCCTTAGCAGTCAAATATAAACCATGGAACTAGAGTTCATCATAGGGTAATGATGATACAAGTCGTGTATCAATGGGTATGAGAGTGTGTAAAAGGATTAGTAATGAGGCACATGGTGCAAAGAGTGGTAGTAGAAATTAGAGAAAATTAATAGTGATGGAAGGGGGAAACAAAACATGATGCCCCCAAGTGTGTAAGTGATAGAAATTTATCTGACAATAGTGAAGAGAAAGGGACCTCCTCCCAATGTCTAAGGAGATAAAGGCATGTGATGATGCTCTAAGATCGGTGGTGTAGGAGGGTAATTATGTATAGGTGAAGGAGACCTATGTGGTGAAGGTGGTGGTGAACTCCTATGCGAAGGGGCTACCCAAGTAGGGGACTTAAGATGACGATGTAGACTAAGATACTAATGAGGATGACAAGGTTGTGAGGTAGGTCATGTATGAATATGATAACTAGGTGTAGAATGTCTTTATACATGAGAGGCATAAAAGGCCTATATGTTATGATGGGCGTATAGATGTCATCATGAGTAGGTCAAGACAATGGTGTAAATGCTGGAATGCCTTTGAGAGTGACAAATTTCTTATTATGGATGAACTTGAGGCACAAGTGATTCATGGAAGGAATATCCTAGGCGGCGCGAGCCATGAGAGAACATGAAAAATGACACAATCATGGTAAGAGGGCCAACAAAGAATGAGAACCATGATGTAATAAAATAATTGGGAACTAAAAATGTGATATTAGACAATAGACATTTGAGAGTGAGAAGGACTACGATGGAGCATATGTTTGTAGGAGCTGCTTTGAAAAGATCAAAGTATTATTGATAGTTTATGAACCAATAGAACCGTTGATGTGCAAGGAATCAAAAGTAAATGTGTGTTCAAGAAAACTTGCAAAAGCTATGGAATTGGGGTAAGAATCTCTAAAGAAACCCCAAAGGCTTTGAACAAGCTGATCAATGGACCGTCTGATAAGAAATGAGAAAGGGTTTCTTCTTTGCATACATTAATTTGAAGTAAACAAACAAACTAAACTAATTAAACTAACCTCTATTCTTTGAAAGCTTGAAATAATGAACCTAAGAGGATCTAAGCATTCATTTGTGTTTTAAGAGAAAGAGATCTCCCCATTAATGGATTCAAGGCCAATGGTTCTTCCCTTTTACTCCATATTTGTGCTATAAAATACAAAAGCAAATGCTACTAGCTCAATGGAAGAAAATGAAATACAATCTAAAGCCTAAACAAAATACTATAATCTGTGCTAGGAAGAAGAGATAATTCTTAGAAAATGAGGGAGGGGGTCTAGCCCTATTTATAGTTTTCCATTTGGAAAAATGGGAGATTCAGTGCATGTGGACAAATGAAAAACTCCAAAAGTACTTTTAGCAAGTCAAAGTGAGGTTTGACTGTGTTTAGAAGAGATTGACCATGGTTAAGACTAGCTAACCATGTTTAGAGGGTAATTAATCTTACTTAGAGAGAAATTAGGTTTCTGAAGGGCTTCTGAAAGACTTAATCAATCCAACGAAGTGGATTGATACTCTAGGGAGCTAATAAAGGTGGTAAAGAAGAGAATATTAGCCAAGAAGAGGTTATTATAACCTATTTAATTAGTTTACAAGAGGAAATACGACCAACAAAGTGTTGTAAGAGGGGAGTTAGATAGATCTAACTGATGAGGTGTCGTAAATTTGTAAAGGGGAAGAATAATTAGTACAATATTAAGAATAATAGTGCATTGATCAAACTACAGGTGTCTACATTTTCCCCTCTTTGGGGTGATGTAAGCCATGTCACTTCAAAGAAAGTAGACAAACGTAAACAAGTAGAAAATTTTTAAAGGGGTAGAAGAAAAATTAATAGGATGAAGGATGAAGGATGCCCCCTCGAGTGTCGATGGGGTGATGAAGAAACTCGATCGGCGATCGAAAAAGAGAACAATAGAAAGAAAAGTGCACAGAGAAGATGAGAAACAAGAAGAAAGAGGGATATTGAGCTATCCACAAATCAATTGCCATCAATATATAATCATCATAATGCTTAGAATCCTCCTCATCGGTCCTTATTAAAATGTGAGCATGCGATGGAAGTGTAAAATGACATGAAAAGCCAAGATACAAACAACCACCGGTGCTAAAAATGACCAACTCCATGCAACATACATGAATGCAATGCAATACGAGAAATAAACAATATCACCTAACAGGGAAATAAGTACAATCACACACGCTTAAACCAACAACGTTTAAGATAGTTGCACAAATATTTTGTTATCAAGATGTAGTCCCAAATGTTCTGATAAACGACAAGGGTGAAGAATGATGCCCCAAGCAAGGTGTATAATGCAAGGAAAAGATGGAGGACACTTGGGTCCAGTGAAAAAGCAATGTGCACAACGAAAATAGTACTAGGCAACTAATAGTGCCCCAGAGTACAAACAAAGTAAGCAACATAGCTTGTGTAGGTGTTTGAAGATTTAGATGATTCGCGAGTCGTTGTTTCAAAATATTTGAAAATGTCAGCAAGATATGGGATGAGTGCCATGTGATAGACACATATTTCAGCCGTAGATGAATGGTTTACCAAGTTTTAATCTATTTCTAAGGTATTTCAATGTTTTTGGTTTTTTAAAATGGTTTTATAATTTTTTTCTTTAGATTTTTGATCGGTTAGAAGAATTTCAAAAGATCAAATATCTTCTAAAAGTACACACGAGGGCGATAGTGGGAAGGCGAGGCTATTAGAGAGCCAAAATATATTCCCACAAGAAGAAAGATGGGTGGGAATAATTTCTTTAAAATAAACTAATAAATAATTATCACGACGGGGAAAATAGATGAAAAATAGAGGAAAAGGTGGGAAAAGGTTTGTAAATTATTTTAGTGCGATGGAGAAGTAACCGCAGGGTGGCACGAAGTGCCCCAGCGTGTGAAAATTAGCAAAAATAATTATTTTAATACAAAAATAATTATCACAAGGACAAAAAAGGTTAGAACGATCACAGTGGATAAAACATGCCCCAAGGGCATCGCGACAGGTTAATATACCCACCTGGGGTTGGTAAATCAATCACGACCAATTCATTTCTACCGAGAGATCTTGCGAATTTTTATCATGGCGGGCGATAGCCCTAGAGTGAGATGGTGAGAATCCCGAGCAGGAGGAGATGCACATATTCCATTCGAGAGTTCATACGGGACCCAGGTGGATGGATCGTAAGTGAGTGGCCTATCCCTTCTAGTGAGTTACACATTTAATGCATTTTTTCGGGGTTTTATTAGGGTAGGTAGGGTTGAATTTGACGTATGCATGGGCATATACGTCGGTTTGACGGTATGCACACGTGCATGTGTCAAAAGATATAGGTGCACGACGTGCATATGTCAAAAGTGGATACGCACACGCACACCATTGTTATGAGGGATATTAGTGGACGAAGTGTGTGCGCATGTCAAACCAAGGGTGTAGGTGTTAGGGGGCGCGTTCGTGTTGAGCGAGGGTAGGATAGGTACGTGCACACACGTGCGCCAAGGAATGTGCGTAGGTATCACACTTTGGCGTGTATGAGTTCATGTGGCCTTTGTGAATGGAGAGAAGATTGAAGGGGTAGGTACACATTGGTAAGGATGCGTATGCACTAAAAAGGGTGCGCAGTGCCAAAAGAGGTGTGTAGGCGCTAGAAGGAAGGGGGAAAAACAACTTGCTAGTAAAATAGCCAAGTATAGAAGAATATAGACTAGATTAGTTTAGAAGAAAAGAATAATTAGTAAGTTAGATGATTCAAAGAAGCATTTTTCCTTAGAAAAATAGATAAAAGTAAGTGCTTGATACTTGTGTTGATTTTACAGCGTATACTACCTATTTTCCAAACTCATGAGCGATATACCTATTTGATAGAGGCCCAACGATGATGATAGAGTGACCACTGAGCTCCTATATGTTACGGGATTGACTCATGTGGTGAGATGCCAAAGAGGTTTGTAAGGCGCTAGAAGGGGGAAAACAACTTGCTAGTAAAATAGCCAAGTATAGAAGAATATAGACTAGATTAGTTTAGAAGAAAAGAATAATTAGTAAGTTAGATGGTTCGAAGAAGTGGTTTCCTTAGAAAAATAGATAAAAGTAAGTGCTTGATACATGTGTTGATTTTACATGGCGTATACTACTCCTCCACTCATGAGCGATATGGTCGGCTATGATAGAGGCGATGATGATAGTGACCACTGGACAACCTCCTATATGTTACGGGATTGACTCATGTGGCTGAGATGCCAAAGATTACATTAGATCATGGCCTCCAGACAGCCATAGCAGAGTGATGGCATAACGAGAGTCATTGCTTTCGGCTCTCGACCGGGGAGATTACTATTACTCTCGGGAGGACATGTGGCACATTATGCGGGTCTCGATTCAGGGTCATCTCATCTAGTCTACGAGCCGCTGGGATGATATTCAACGATATATTGTAGATTTTTTTGGCGTCCCGATGATACCATGGCGTGGGATGACCATTAGGTTATCACGGTGCATTGATGATCCAGAGCTATACCAACTAGTGGTCTATATGATGGCCTTCATCAGTGGAGTCTTACTCCCTAACAAGACCGGTGCTTCATTTCGCTCAGCCTCCTGGGAGTGACATGCGATTTGGTAGAGGGAGAGACCTACTGCTGGGGTTAGTGTATTTTGGCGCATCTATACTGGGACCTTCACTTGATTACCTACTACCGTTAGAAGATGGTAGGACCAACTCGCTTGGTCAGATTTGGGTGTGGGACCACATTGCCATTAGTCACCCCTTAGGTGTTTTGAGAGTTCAGACTCGAGGAGCCTTCTACGATGGGCTGGGTCCCGACAGGGGACGATGTGCGGCCATATATGGGGGATGCCTATCATTACCACTGCGAGCTTGACGAGTTACAACAGCTTCCATGGTGTGGAGGCCGTACGGACATTTTTCAGTGGCCCAAGGATGGTTTAGAGCTTAGTACTACCACAATATAACATTTCATCTTAGGCAGCCACAACTATATGTGAGAGTTATACAGGGTGGATCGGTGGCGTGGGGTTTTAGAAGTACCCGAGGATGTTCCTGGGCCAGACAAGTGGTACACTCGCAGGGCCCAAGAGAACTTTGATATGGGTTCAAAAATCGCTCGTGATAGAGCATTGACCAGTTTCCGACAGACGGTACTGGCTATGTGGGTGCCACTGAGACAGATTAGAGATCTGAGTACTACACCTGAGCATGGGGCATGGTATCATGGTGTGCTTCCATGCCGTTTGACTATTTCAAGGGTGGCATATAATGCCGACATGAAAACTCCTCCAGTAGGGCCTCCTAGTGGTGGTGAGGGTGGAGTCATCGGTCGTGAGGATGTTGATGATGATGATGATGATGATGGTGGGCCCGACGCATACTGATATGTCAGGGGCAGGGTATAGGGTCCAACATTGCAACAACCATAGGGTCAGGGCCCCAGGCCTAGGCCAAGACAAGTGTTCAGGGTAGTTGACATAGAGTTACCCCCAATAGGAGTTCTAGCGGGGATATACACCCCTCTCTAGATGGTACTTCCAGACCAGGGCCCTCCATCTGATGCTCTAGAGGGTGGCGATGATGTTGGACAACTAGCTACCCTTCAATAGCAGTTACAGGAACCCATTGTTGTGCAGTTACAGGTGGTTAGAGAGAGAGATGTAGCCAGGGCATAGGTATGTGCCCTTACAGCAGAGCAAGATCAGGCACATGCTCAGGTGTAGATTTTGACAGTGGAGAGAGATCAGGCTAGAGCATAGGCCACCCAGGGCAGTGATAGTACCCTATGGCAGAGTCAGATTAGTGAGATGGCCGCACATGGGGCTCAGATATTGAGCCTTTTACATCAGTCTCAGACTCAGGTGCAGATGGTTGTTGATCAGAGGAACCACACCTAGGAATAATCACAAGGCTACATTATATAGAGAGATCAAACACGAGATCAGGTGCGGGTTATTACGATAGATAGAGATCGAGAGGTTGCCACTTCTAGACATTCTCTGGCTGATAGTAGCATGTTGATAGGTGAGCGAGATGTCACCTTACAGGTAACTATCACTTCTGGAGATGTTGATCTGATACGTGATGCCATGAGATTCGGTGGCAAGGCCTTATACTATATGACTTCTTACTTCAGAAGTCTTGGTAGAGCAGTGAGTTGTGCCTTTTGAGCAGTCAGATGCAAGTATGACAGCTCTAGATCACGGTGATCAAGTTGTTCAGTTAGATCATTTTGGTATCCCATGCGCCACGATTGACCGGATAACATCCACCTGACATAACAGTGGTGGTACCCTAGTGCTGGTCCATCACAACCACCTCTCTTCCATCCACCAGGTCATGGACCTGGGAGCCCTGGTGAGGGCGAGAGCTATGGTTGAGCTCTTTATTTCTCCTTTTGTATAGATGTATTTTATATATGCCTCTTATGAAGGCCGATTCTTTTGTATAGTTGTATGTACCATTGTTTTGATGATGCCTCTTGATGAAGGCTCGATTCTTTTTGATGCATGCCCTTTTTAGATGGCATATTGTATCGATGATGTATATTTTGAGCACTGACTTGACAGTTATACATGTATTATATGGACATTTTGATATACTATATTGTGATTATGCTTTATACGAGCATTGATTATGATGTATGATTTCTCTTTCCTCTATGTATGTGGCATACCTTAGATTTAGAAATGTGTATGTTTTATGATTTCCTACTGATGATGTATCTGTAGATAGCACCACATGTTTTATATGTATGAGATGTTTCGAGTTTTTATTCTAGCACTTGGGATGATACTAGATCACATTGGTGTGTGGGGATAGATTTGTGATTATGTGTAACCCCTCTTGCCCCCATTGATGATACGATATGTGATGATTAGCTTAGAATACATGCATGATGTAATACTTAGCATTTTTGTATATATGATGTAGTGAATGATATTAGAAATGTGATGAAATGATATATGGTAGATGTGATAACAAACAACTGTGTAAAACACACAAGAAAAAGTTAACAAAACTAAACAAATATACACATACAAACAACACAACAAAATACAACTAAATGAACACATGCAAATGCTAGCAAGAGATTAAAGTGGTATCCAATCTAAGCAAGTAAAATGAATTCTAATAGATGCACACAACAAACAAAGAAACCTACAATAATATTTTACAAGTATGAGAGTTCCTAAATGAATGCAATGCAATACACAATCAAATCAAACAAGATTCAATATAAGGTAAGCAAATGAACTATTCAAAGAACAAACAATTCAATAGACTAAGTACATCAAGACTATACAAACCAACAACTAAAAGAAATCTAAATACTACTTTGTTTTTGCGGGACAACATTGATATATTTTCTAATGTTTTGGGTTATCTCGAAAGATAAAATTTTCAAGGCTACGTTTTCATTGTTGTCTAGGTTTCCCTAAGATAACGTTGTGAAACGAATGTAGCTTTATCCCTGAAAAGGGAAATTTTCCAGATGTTTAGGTTTTTGTGTATCCTTTTTCCAAATGTTTTTGTATTTTCTAAGGTCATGTTCTGAAAGCAATGTACAAGAACAAAGAAGCGTGGATGCCCCAGTGATGTGGGAATATACAAAAGGCAGAATGCCACATGTGTATGTACGAGAAGGTGATAATGTGCAGGTGTGCTCAGCGTTAGATGGGAGTATACAAAGGTAATGTCCTTCATGTAGATATAAGAGCAAATAAGCTAGATCACGGTTTGGCAAAGGTAACCTTAATAGGGTTCCTAGACCTAGCAAAGGAAGTCATATCTAGAAAGTGGGGAGGGTTACCCGTATGCTGTAAGAGTAACTTGCGTCCGGTGAATCTTCCTTGAGCGCCAAAAATTGGTTTTCACTCAAAGACCTGCCCACTACACCACAATTGCGTGGTTTTCACATGTGGATGACCTGCTTTTTCTTTACTGTTTTCTCAATTTTCCATTTTTTGCTTGTTTTTTCTTTGTTTTTCTATTTTTAGTTCTTGTCCCTCACAGGGCGTGCAAATGTATTCAATGAAATGTTGAAAAAGCCATGGAATTGGGGTAAGAATCTCTAAAGAAACCCCAAAGGCTTTGAACAAGTTGATCAATGGACCATCTGATAAGAAATGAGAAAGGGTTTCTTCTTTGCATACATTAATTTGAAGTAAACAAGCAAACTAAGCAAATGAAACTAACCTCTATTCTTTGAAAGCTTGAAATAATGAACCTAAGAGGATCTAAGCATTCAATTTGTGTTTTAAGAGAAAGAGATCTCCCCATTAATGGCTTCAAGGCCAATGGTTCTTCCCTTTTACTCCATATTTGTGCTATAAAATACAAAAGCAAATGCTACTAGCTCAATGGAAGAAAATGAAATACAATCTAAAGCCTAAACAATTTGTGCTAGGAAAGAAGAGAGAATTCTTAGAAAATGAGGGAGGGGGTCTAGCCCTATTTATAGTTTTCCATTTGGGAAAATGGGAGATTTGGGTGCATGTGGGACAAATGCAAAAGTCCAAAAAGCACTTTTAGCAAGTCAAAGTGAGGTTTGACTGTGTTTAGAAGAGATTGACCATGGTTAAGACTAGCTAACCATGTTTAGAGGGTAATTAATCTTACTTAGAGAGAAATTAGGTTTCTGAAGGGCTTCTGAAAGACTTAATCAATCCAACAAAGTGGATTGATACTCCAAGAGCTAATAAAGGTGGTAAAGAAGGGAATATTAGCCAAGAAGAGGTTATTATAACCTATTTAATTAGTTTACAAGAGGAAATACGACCAACAGAGTGTCATAAGAGGGGAGTTAGATAAATCTAACTGATGAGGTGTCATAAATTTGTAAAGGGGAAGAATAGTTAGTACAATATTAAGAATAATAGTGCATTGATCAAACTACAAGTGTCTAAAAAATGTAGCATGCATTGAAGAATCAAGGAAGTTAAGGCCCCCTATGAAGGAGGAGTGGCATCTTGGTGTGTATGATTATCGGAAGAATCAGGAGCTTGCGTGTCATGCTTGGGAAAAGGGTCATTAAATATTTTTAGCTTTTTATTATCATTAACTGGCGTAGAAGTGGATGACGCATGGAGCTCAAATGAATTATTGTCAATGAGATCTTGAATAATATTCTTTAGTTTGAAACAATGATTAGTATAATGCCCAACACATTGGTGATAATCACATCGTGTGTTTTCATCATAATTGCAGCCACAAGGGTTAGAAGGATCGAGATTGAGTGGCGGTGGAAGAGTGATAAGGTTACTTTGATGAGTTGAGGAAATAAAAACCAAGGTGCATATGGTAACTTGGTAAAAGTACACTTTGGAGGTTTCGTTGAATCTTTTTAGGTAGAGAGACAACATTAATAGTTTCCTTTCCTTGAAAGCTTAAGATATTTCTTGAAAGTAGATGTAGCTTGAAACCTATTAAAAGAAGATGAAGGAGTATCACGATATTTTAATCTACCCATAGATAGGAGCTTTACTTCACACATTTTGATAATATGGAATAATTGATCAAATGAAGGAGATGTCTCAAAGATAAAACTCTTTTGAAGTGGTGGTGAAAGGATTTGAATAAAAACATCTTGCAATTCCGAATCAATGAGTACATTAGTCATCTTAACTAGGATATTCTTGTAACGCAAAACATAATCATCTAGATACTCATTAGATCCTTATTTGATTTGAGAAAGTTGTGCATAAGAGATCTTGGTGCCAATATTGATGGAAAAGTGAGAAAGGAAAGCATCGGCTAGATGCATGAAAGAAGTTACAAAATGAATAGGTATATCGTAAAACCAATGCATGACGTAATCTTGTACACTTATAGGAAATAGATTAGCTAGAAATGTATGATCATACACATAGTCAAGATAGGCCATATGAAAATATTATAGATTCTCTTGAGGGTCACCATGGCTATTGAAGGTGGTCAGCTTAGGGGTGACAAAGTTAGGAAGGAGTGGATAAGCAGAAATGGCAGGTGTGAAAGGGAATGAAGATGTAACGAGGAATCAAAAGATGGAGAGCAGTGTGAAGTAGCTTATTGTAACTAATCGGTTTGAATTTTTGGATTTTTATATAAAGAAGCTAAGTCATGAGTGCTTTGAAGAGGAACCAAGTTGTGTATTAGAGGTATTGGGAGTGATGAGAGGAGTGGTAGTGGTAGTAATGGAAGTAGGAATGTTAAGGGGTTGTGTGGAGGCCATGACAGCTGAGGAGGAGCCTACAAGAGGGATAAAATTAACATCTCAAGAATGTTTAATAATAAGTAAAGCATTGAGAACATGTGGAATATGCAAAGGGTTGGTGTGCAACGCTTGATGGAAATTGGTGAGATTGTCTAGTTGTTCTTGATCAACGTTGGTATCCTCATCATATGAGTGTTCACTATCAGAAGCTTTAATGTTCTCAAGAGGGACATTGTTTGAGTTAAGAAAGGGGTTATAAGATTCATCCATTCATTTAGATGAATTAGATACAAATGGAGGAAGCTCAATGTACTCAAAGGAACTGAAACAACCACTATGGGTGATGGGCATTAAAGGAAAGCCCTACGAGGAAGTTTGAATTCAAGCGATGGGTTATCAAAATGATTCAATTTAATTTAGATTAAATCTATATCGCAGAGTAACTATTGAAATAAATAATGTATAAATGATAAAATACACTCAAACAATAAAAATAATATGTAAAGTATGTATGCCTAAGCAAGATATAGAGGTAAGAGGGCTTAGTTGATTTTCAAAATGGATAGGAAGTGCTCTAGGTAAGTGTGAGTGTTGAACAAACTGCAAACATGGTCGTTGTTGGTCACTATAAAGTCTGGGATGTAGGAACTAAGATGGATAGGGGTACCCACAGTGAGACAGAGGCACGTGGGCGTTGTGAAACCATAATCGGGCATTGGTGGCCATGCAGATGCTCAAAATATGGTTTCTCTTGTGTCACTAGGGTTTTATAGTTGTTTCTGTTGATCACTTGCTATTCGCACTATGATAACTTATGATACCTATAACTTGTAAAAGATAATTTCACTTGCACATACCCACAAACCACATTAAACCTAAAAAATGTAGAATTGGGAGTCGAATCGACTCCAACTCACACCCCAAGAGTGAAATTATTACTAAGAACTGCACTACATCTCAAACTCCATGTATTTCTGGTGTGTGTGTGTGTGTGTGTGTGTGTGTGTGTGTGTGTGTGTGTGTGTGTGTGTGTTTGTGTGTGTGTGTTTAGGAATGGTGCCCTAAGACCTTTGTGTAAGTTACAAAAATGATAGCAAGTTGTAGCTAGAATGTGGAAATGTATAAGCATGTGTGAATGTAAAAGAATATAATTCCCCTTATTATGTAGTGTATGTAGAGTTTATGCATCCAATTTTCCCTTGAATGGATGCTATATGGATTCCTTTGGAGTACTTTCACGCCTTTGGAATGCAAACTTATGTGATGATAGTAATGTTTAGTGCTTGGTGCTTGATTGTCAACACATAAATATGTATTTATATGATTCCCTTGTTTGAATTTCATAATTGACAACTGCAAGGCCGACCTATAAGTGAAAAATATGCCAAAAATATAAAAGAAACCCAAAAAGAGCGAGTAAGGTAAAAAAGTCGGGGGCACCCATGAGGGCTAGGAGTGCACAGGTGCTGTGTCTAAAGCCATGAAAGATAAACAAGTAAAGTTTCAATTGGGGTGTAGGATGTGTAAGAAAAATATAAAACAAGAGACAAAGAAAATAGACCAAGATAGTTGTCACTTACTAGTTTTCTTGCTTGGGAATCATGTGAATGCTAACATGATTTTAGGACCTATAAATGTACCCAAATACTTGATTTTGTGTCAATAATTGTATTTGTACTATTTTAAAGTTAATACAATATTGAAGTTGTACTGGTATTTTTACCCAAAAGGATTTTACTAGGATAAACATTGTGTCAATATTCTTGGTATGTTCTATTTTACTTATGATCTAGAATTGTTTTGTATATTTTGGTTATTGCAGTTTGCATTAAAACCAAACATCTAGTATCAGATCTAGGTTAAAAACTTTGTGAGGATTTTTTCTTTACATTAAATGTTTTTTGAGTTACTTATCTAGTTTTACAGTAGAATTTCTAATATGAAAGCTAGTAGCACAAGAGTTGGGATTGATAGGTTTGATGGGAAAATATTTGAGTTATGGAAACTCAAGATGTGTTAGGTAAAACTTATTTACTACAATAAATTTTACATTTATTATAGTTAATTTATGGTAAGTGGTTAATTATTGGTTACATAGTTATATGTTTTTTTATTACAACCATATTATTTGATTTTAATCTCGTAAGGTTTTGTAGAATGTTTATTTATTTATTCATGTAATATTTTATTACAACACATATGGTTGATTGTTGCACCTTTGTAACCTCTTGTTTGTATTTACATGGTTATCCAATATCTATAAATATTGCAACCCTTCAATAATTTTGTAATCTACCGATTTCATATCGATAAAATCTACACAGCTTCCTCCTTGTTTCCTCAAGTCCTCAATAAGATGAAGGATATTTTAATAGAGATGGATCAGTGGATAGAAGTTACAAAAATAGATCCTATATGTTAAACACAAGATGAGTGGGACAAGATTGATAAGAAGGCAAAAATTACTATTAGGTTATGTGTTTTTTTACTATGTGTTATTGATTTTTCTAATCGTAAAAACAAAAAGGAGTGTGGATAAGCTCGAGACACTATATCAGAAAAACATTTGGTGAACAATATTTTTCTAAGGAAGATGTTGCATTCTTTATGGATGAATGATGGTGACTCAGTTACTTAGCACCTGAATAATTTTAAATTTTTCATAAGTGAATTAATGTACATTGATATGAAGATGGATGATGCGAAGAGGTGTATAACTATTCTCCATTCTTTTCTAGAATCTTGTGAAAAAAATATTTGATGGCAATTACCAACATGACTACAAAACTGAATCTTGATGAAATAGTTGCAACTTTACTATCTAAAGAAATGAGAAGGAAATATGTTGATGATTATCACTCAAAAATAACTTTGTTAGTTCATGGATGAGATAAAAAGAGAGGAAAGAAGAAAAAGTGATGTAGGAGCATCACTTGTAAATATTCAAATTTTGGTTTTCCTAGTTGTCATAGGTTGTGTAGGGTCCATTTGGATGATTTGGCATGTTTCTAGTCCATTTGGACTCATGTAGCATTGTAATAAGTGGTATTTGGAAGTTTCCCTCCAAAACCACATTTTAAATATTTGAATTATTCTTTATGGTGTGTTATAGGTCTAGGAGATAGTGTAGGTTTAATAAATGAGGAAAAAGGGTCATGAAACATGAATTCACTTATAGAATGTCTCACTTTATCTTAGCTTGACTCTAAAACTCTATGGTTAGTCTAAATCATAGCTAGGTTAGTTGGTTAGAACCCTAACTACCTCCATTCACTTCATTTGCATAGAAGAATTCAAATTGTAGAGGAGGTGAGTAGCAAGGAGGTTGTGGTAGTGGAAGAAGATTTGTTTTTCAGAGCCAAATGGCTCAAGAAGCTGTAATGTCTTTAAAGTTGATAAATAAAATGATTTCTTGAGCTAAATCTATTATTTTAATGAAAGCGTAGGAATTTTTGTATGAATAATGTTTAGGGATGATTTGATGAATGTATATATAGGTGAAGGTTGTTTATGCAAGCCTATGGAATATATGAGGGAATGTGAATATATAAGTAAAGTTTCAAGTGGGTAGATATATGGAGGAAATAATGCTAATAAGGTTTTCGAGTAAGAAACTGGTTTAAGTATCTAATAAACCTTGCATAATTTAATTTTGTTTTCAAGTGAGATAATAGTGTAGTCAAAGTGTTGGAATGATAACAAGTGTTCAAACATCTTTATTAATTTGTAAGAATCTAGAAACCGTGAAATATGGTTATTATAGTCCCTTAGTGATTGTTAGATTTAAAATGGAATCAATGTTTGGACCATTGAGTATTGAAAAGTAAATGGAGGTTGATTGAAGGGTAAAGAGGCTTGTAGGGGATTTTAAAGCATTAAGAATCTCTAAAGTGTTTAAATAAAGGAAAATAGAAAAGAAACCTTCTCACGGGTTGAGATACCCTACTTCGAGGTTCGGGAGAAAAGAAATCTGGGAACTTCTTAAAGAAACCACAAATCTTGCTATAAGTTAAAGATAAAATTATTTTATAGCGTGTTCAAGGTGTTCAAGAACTGCTAAGATATTAGAAAATAAGAATTTTAGTCCAAAGCTGGTAAAACATAGTCTTGACCATTATTATTGCCTCTACTGATCAAGTAATAGAAGTATTGAGGGTTTATAAACATTAAATTCATTCATACCTTGAGAAATTTGGAGTCATAGAAAAATTAGGAGGATTATAAGTGTAAGAAGGCATAATAAACACTTTGTAAGATCTAAGAACACCAAGAGTTTAGGAAGATAAATAAATTCATGCATGCACATTCTATCTCTATTTGGAAAGTCATAACCATTTTGAAAAAAAAATTCCTTGAACAAAACTATAAGAAAATAGTGGTATGATATGTTGGATGGTGGTGTGAATGTGTTTAAATCCACTGGTAATGTGGGAAAATATCTGTAGAGGCATGTTCTAGAACTAAGTTTGACTATCATGTACAATACTATGGAAATCTTAGAGGGAGCAAGTATATAGGTAAGAAGTGTCCTAGATGAGAATAATGAATGACTTGAGGAATTATATGGAGAGGTGTAGTAAAAGTGAAAATATGAGTGGAAAGAAACTTAAGATATCTTAAGAAAGGATTAAAAAAAAAGTTCGAAGATAGTTGTATATTTAGAGCAAGTAAGTAAATATTGAGAAGCGAAACATGAAATATAGGATGATTGATGATAAGAGAGTGAATCAATGTTGAAAAGAGCATACAAAAGGTTAATATGAGTGGTACTTGGTGATTAAAAGGTGGAAACTAGTGGGTGAGTGTTAAAATCCTAATAAGGCCATTGAAACCCTAAGGAGACCTAATAGCCCTTGTCAAGAAAAGAGGAAATTGGAGATTGGAGAGTTGTGTTGTGAGTTAGGGAATGAAATTAGCCATGAAGTAGGACCTCGATAAAGCATATAAGAAAATATAACCACACTTTCATGAAAGTTTCCAGATTGTTCCAGACTATGAGCTTTATGTGATTTGAGGGCTAGAAATTAGGCCTAGGTGAAAATGGTAAAAGAGAATAAAAATGAATTGGATTAGAATTGAGTCTTGAAACTTTGGAATCAATTTAAGTGCCATAAAGGGTATCTAATATCTTGACAGTGAAGGTTAAGTATTTGTAGATTGTTCTATTCATCAAAAATTTTCATGTGGAAGGGCTACTAGCTGTTTTGGAGGTCTAAATGGTGAATGGTGATAAATGATGGTTTGGAATTTCTTGAGGTGTTTAAGCATGTTTGTTTGATGCATTTGAGAAGGTATAATCTATTTTTATCCTTTGGTACAATTTTTTGAGTCATTTTGGGTGTTAAGAGAAAATTAGGCTTCTTGAATCGTGTACTTATTTGTAAGATTTTGTGATATTGAATATTGTTGTGAAAGATAACTTGTTTCGTGTCCAAGAAATTGAGTTGTGTTGCTATAAAAAATAGTGGAAATAAAAGGTCCAAGCCTCAAAATAGATCCAAGAGTCCAAATCAAAGTAAAAAAAAGTGCTAGAATTATGGTAAAATAGTGCATATTAAGAAGGATTGAAGGTAAAAGAAGAAAAAAAAAACCCAAAATAGTTTTATTTCTTAAGGATAAGGAAGCACAAATGATGGTGATGCTTAAATTACATCGCTAAGCACACATGCATTCATTGATGCCTTGATTATTGATTTAAGTGTGTTATTTAACATGACCCTTCACAAGGAATGGTTTTACGTTAGTGCAAAATCATTGCACCCCCAAATGAGTGGTCGATCTTATTTTCTAAGGAAGATTCATTTAGTGTGATTCACATAACATTGATTTTTCTCTCCAAAGTGTGGGACTTCGTAGGTGAAAAAAACTCTCAGTTAAAGGTGGTTCATATTCCTCTATTTAGGTGCATGTGTGAAAACTTGTAGAGGGCCTATTCCTAAACCTAATCTAAGTTTTACCAAGGAGACATGGATAAAAGGAATATAGGAAATCAAACTAAGCTATAAGGTGATGCACCAAAGGAATGATGAACATTTGTTTTGCTAATAGACACAAACCAATAAAATGCATACAATAACCAAGCACAGATAACCAAATCTATAATGAAAGACCAGATGAAAGAAAAAGAGACAAGAAAGGATCTAAAATCGATCACAGACATGTTTTATTACTTTGTAGATTGATACAATGCATTACAAAGTGGCCAAAAGGTAGAAAACGTATTACAGTCTAGTGGAAGGTCTGAAAACTCCATGAGTTCCTTTGCCAGAAGAAAAGGGGAGCCTGCAAAATAGAAGAATGTCCAACCCTTTACAATGAGTCTCGACCCAACATTTATAGATTCAATCGGAGAGAAGAAAGAGAGAGAAGTGAGAAAATCAGGTCGAAGCCCAACCACTACTATTAATGTCTCCTTTAAGATCTATCCCCAAATCTTCCTCAGCTGTATTAATCTCTGGTTCAACGCCTTGAAGAATGAGAAAATGACAGAGCAGATCGAATTTGATTTGGTTTTGGGGCATATGGATCCCGCATTAATGTCCCTGAAGATGTTTTCTCCATTTTCATCTACCTAACCTCTCCAAACTTAAAGTTTTAGATCTCCATGGTGTGGGCGAAGACGAGATATTTCCAACGGTGTCATATTTGCAATATTTCGAGCCCTGAGTCAAAGATATGCCCCTTCGAAGTTTGTATCGGGTCCGTACAAAAGGGTGGGAAAACTGTTTGAAAAACGGGCCCCCTTTTGACCTTTGGGACATGTGGAGGGCTGGCACTTATCTAAATGCAGCCTTTGTATTTTTCTCTTGGAATAGCGTGGGGCTGACATGTGGCCTCCTCAGCCAACCTGCTTCATTTCCTTGTTTCTGACTAAGTCTTTTTCTTGGTGAGGTCATATTTCTTTGATGGGGACACGTGGCAGATTGACGCTTGTTTGATAACTCTCTATCTATTCATCCCCAAGTTAGCGTCGTTTGGAAACTTGGCACTCTCCACCGGCATGCCCTTATGCATTGACTATTCAACCCGACTCTGTCCCCTTTGAAGAGACTGGACACGTGGAGGCTCCGCGCTCATTTGAAAATCCCAATCAAAATTTGCCCTTGAAGGAGTGTTGGGTTGAAACTTGGAAGCCTCCACGGGTCTTTGGACTTTTCAATTATCTTTACCTTACTTTTTCGGACCCTGGGCTACGTGGCGAACTGGCACTTGTTTGAGTCTCCGCTTTTGAATCTACCCTTGGAGATGCACCACTTGGACACGTGGCATCCCCTGCCAACACTTCTATACTTAGCCCTTTTTTTAGGCCTCGCTTTGCCCACCTTTTGACCTTTGTTGACTATTTACTACATGGAGGGCTGGTGCAAGTTTGATTCCCCGCTTGGGATGCCATCTTAGATTTGTGCCGAGTCGACACCTGGCTTCTTCCTGCCTAGCCGAAGACTTTTCAATGGCCACACAAATTTTGGGGCTTTGGATGCATGGAAGCCTGGTGTATTTTGAACCTCCTTTCTTGGATTCAACTTTGGAGAAGCATCATTCGACATGTGGCTCTCTCCGCTACCTTCTCCATACTTAGCCAATTTTTGGACTCGTTCTGAATTGTTTTGAGCCCGAAGACTTTGGATCTTCACAGTTTCTTCTTTTTCTTGCCCCTGGCCTCTTCGTGACACTGCTTCTTCTCCTTTTACCTTACTACTCTATTTTTGAGCCCACCTGCAACCCGTAGAATGTATTTAAAGCCCGATTTCACTCGACAGATCCATTTTTTGAATTTATCCTACACATGTTTGTTTGATCTTCGCAGGCCTCCACCACTTCCATTACAGAGTCCTCTCACAATCTATTTGTGGGAATCGAATGTGATTTCTCATGTTCCTTCAGTGCAAGGGCATTGTGATCCAATATTTTTCCTGGAGGTAAAATATGGATAGCAATTTGACGACTCATAGGGGTATCTTCTTGCTAAATGAAAAGACCAATTACCTTGTCGTATCTATTGGGCATGGAGTCAAGAATTATGGTCTGAAACTGATTCTACCTCGATTCACAAGCTTGACTGTTGCACTCTCAATCTTCATAAGAAATCTTGAAACGATGGTTTTGAGAGTAGAATTTTTTTCGACTCGAGGCTTCATCTGTTTCTCGAATGAGTCAATGAAGAGCAACAAAATAGCACCAAAAATATATACAAAATTTGAAATCATACATGCTCCAAGTAGAACATGCAGAGTGTGCAAAGCACTTAGGAGAAAAGCAACCTAAAATACAACCATATAATGTGCACAAGCACTTAGAGGAATGAGAAACTAAGCTAGTATGTACAAGGTGAGAACTTCCTTTTTAGTAGCAGTGTTTAAGATAGATTCCATTCACCAGAATCTACAACTCTTCACCCTCCAATGTAGATAATTGGAAAGCATTGCTACTTTTACATTTTGTGACCATGTAAGGGCCACTCCAAATGGAATCAAATTTGGAATGCCTTCCTGGTTTTTCCCGATCTGCATCCCATTTCAAAACTAGGTCTCCTTCCTAAAAGGTCCTTGTTCTTACCTTATTATCGAAGCATCTCTTAATTGAGGCCTGATCCTTCTCTATTGTCTAAAGTGCCTGTTCTCTAGTTTCTTCGAACTCCATTAGCTCTGCATACATGGCCTCCATTGGTTCAAAATTAGACATCTCCAGCTGCTTCATGAGTTCTAATGCTGGAAAATCAAGTGATATAGGAAACAATGCCTCTTTCCCATAGACGAGTTTGAATGGAGAGCTTCCTGTAGACCTCTTAGGTGTTTTTCTATCAACCCATAGGTCCGATTTGAGTTTCATGTGCCAGGTTCTCTGATTTTCATCTAGACTTCTCCTGATGATCTTCAGTAGGTTCTTGTTCATGGACTCAACTTGGCCATTACCCTGAGGGTAATAGTTGGATGAAGTGCTCGGGTAAATTCCATTCCTAACGGCCCATCCTATGATTTTGGAACCTATGAATTCCAATGCATTGTCTGATATAATGGTGGCTGGCACTCCAAATCTGGTCACTATCCCTTCATAGAAGTCTAATATGTTGGACTCATTAGCTTCTTTGAGTGCTACTGCCTCGGTCCACTTGGTAAAATAGTTTGTTGCCATCAGAATCCACTTGTGGCCTTGGCTTGAATTTGGATTGATGACCCCGATGAAATCCAACCCCCATTGCATGAATGGTTGGTCCACTGAAATTGGGTGCAATGGGAGTGCTTGCTAGCCTCTCCTTGCCTTTGAAGAATGCACAGTTCCTGCACTTTTTGATCCACGCATAACAATCACTAAACACTCTAGGCCAATAATAACCCGCCTTCATGATCTTAAGCGCTGTCACTCGTGGAGCAAAATGGCCTCCAGCTGCTTCATCGTGGAATTCTTGTAACACTCTCTCAACTTGATTTGTCCCAATGCACCTTAACAAAATGCCATTGATGTCCCTTTTGAACAAGACGCCGTCAATGAGCACATATGGGATGGCCTGTAGTCTAAAATGTCTCCTCTTTGTTTTATTCATTTCTGGAGGACACATACTTGTTTGAAGGACATGCACCATGTTCTGAATCCAACAAGGAGTGGGCACATCCTAATTTTTTTCCTCCTGACTATCCTGTAGGACTAAGACAACTTCTTTCCCATTACTTGCTTCTTCTTGTTGACTCAAGGCCATCTGTTCACACAATCCCTTCCCACGTACTAGCTTAGTGACCTTGATCTCAATGTCATACTCCATGACACGAGTGATCCACCCTACACGTTTTCATTTAGATCCTTGCTGAGAAGGAAGTATTTAACCCCTGCATGGGAGACCAACAGTTGGATTTTGTTGTTTGAAACCAAATGCTTAAACTTCTTCAATCCTCTGATCACTACCAAGACCTAATTTTCGATGAAAGAGTATTTCACTTCATAATCTTCCAGACCCTGGCTAAAGAAAGCAATTGGCTACTCTATGTCCTCTTTGTTCTGTTGTACTAGGATTGCAGAAATTGTGTCACTGCCTCCAAAGGCATATAGTATGAAGTCCTTAGAAAAATCTAGATTCACGAGAGTTGGGGCTTGTGATATAGCTTCTTTGATGGCCTCAAAACTTTCCTTTCCTTCAACTATCCACCTAAATGCCAAGCTCTTCTTCAACATCAACGTGATTGGCTTGATAAGGGTAGCAAAGTTTGGTACAAACCTGCGGAAAAAATTGATTTTTCCTAAGAAGCTTTGAAGAGCCTTCTTATGGCTTGGCAATGGCAACGCTCTTATTACTTCAACTCTCTCTGGGTCAATTTCCAAACCTTCCTTTGACACAATGTGGCCTAGAAGCCTGCCCTCATGGGCCAAGAATATGCATTTTTGGGGTTCAATGATACCCCGAATCTCCTACACCTTTGGAACACCTACCTTAGGTGAAAAAGATGGTCTGTTGCATTTTTGGAGAATACAGTAATGTCATCCAGGTAGATCAGCACTATTTTTTTGATCAACCCTTTGAATGCCATATCCATTTCCCTTTGGAAAGTGGCTCTGACATTAGACAATCCAAATGAATTTTTCTATAGGCATAGGTGCCCCATTTGGTGGTGAAAGCCATTTTGAACTGATCATATTGTTTCACCATGATCTGGTTGTACCCTGAGTATCCATCTAGGAGAGATAATCTCTCTGAACCAGAAACTACCTACAAGATATGCTCCATTGAGGGAAGTGGGTAGTGATCTTTGAGGGAGGCTCTATTCAAGTCATGAAAGTCAACACACAACCTAATCTCCCCATTCTTCTTCCTAACTGGGACCAAGTTTGCGACCTAGATTGAGTGTTTGATTGGAAAAATGATACTTACCTCTATCAGCTTGTTCAGTTCTTTCTTCATCAAAGGCTCAATATGTGGGTTGACTGGTCTTTACTTTTACCTGATGGGATTAACAGCTGTAGATCTAGCTCAATTGTGTGTTGGGCTAACTTTGGATTGAAACCTCTTAGGTCTTCATAGCTCCAAGAAAATATATCTAGAAACTCTTGGCAAAGGTGTATGAATTCATACCTTTCTTTCTCGGTGGCCACCTTGCCAACTTGTAGTGTTTTTCCTTCTCCAACTAGAATTGGCTCAATCTTCCCCTTTGATCTATATGTTGGCCTTCTCTTTTGAAATTGATCATTGGGATTGAAGATAGAATCCAATGTCACTAGGCCTTTGGGAAGCCTATTTGTATGTAGTTGTACTACTTGATTTCCATATTGTTGCTCTAGTCTGCTTTGATTTCTAGCTGAGAATTCAGCTTCCTCTTGTAAAAATTTGATGATCTACTGATCATTCTCGAACACCTGCCAACATGTGTTGTTATCTGGTATTGTTGGTCTCACAATCACATGGATATGTGGTTGTTCTTTGTCCCTTTTTATGCTATCAACTACATCAAATGTTGCTCCAACTGCTGTAAGCCTGTCGCCGCTTTGTTCTCCTTTCTGGGTATGGACATAATGTTGAAGGCTTCAAAATCCTCAATGAGGTCCCACACCCTATTCTTATAACCTTTGAGCAGGTCATTCTTGACAACATTTTGTCCTTTGACTTGATTGGCAACCAGTTCACTGTCACCAAACACCTATAGGTTCTTGATTCCTCGTCTTCTAGCCCAATGCAGTCCATGGACCAAATCCTCATATTCTGCAGTGTTATTTGAGTAGGAAAACTGAAATCTAAAAGCCGAATAATACTTCATACCTTGGGGACACAATCATAGCTCCACCTCCAGCTCCTTGTCTACTCCTAGAGCCATCAAAGAACAATTTCCAAACTTCATTGTCATTCTTGTGCTTTGGCTTAATGATGTCAGGAAGAGGATGATTCTCCTCATGCAGGCAGTAGAATCCTAGTTCAGATTCTTCCATCTCCTTATAGGGATCAAAAGCATGTATTTTGACCACCCATTTGTTGAGGGTCAGTCCGGGATACACCCCACCTTGGTATCTGCTTCAGAAGTGCTTAGGAGGTCCTCCTGATCAAAAGCCAAACAATTTGCATTGATTGGGCTTGGTACATAAGACTCAATGTGATAGTCTGCTATGGGCTCAGATCTGATTGTGGCCTTTGCTCCATACCTTGTTCTAAAGAGCATATGTGACCAGTTAGCAGACAAGTAGCCTCTAATTTTGGCAGTGAAGTCCCTGGACAAACACAACGCAAAATGTGGTGGCAAGTCTATGACTGACACGTTCTGCAATACATTCACATTAGGGCAGGCATGTAGAGTGAGACTTAGATCCTTGATGACTCCAATAGTGGTCATTGTTGTCCCATCCAATTGTACTACTCATCTAGAGATGAATTCATACTAGAGACCCAGTTGATCAACTATTTTTTTGGGCATTACAAAACTACTTGCCCCCAAATCGATCATGCAGTTGTGCACCAATTTATCTCCAATGATTAATGAAACATAAAATGGGGAAGCTTCAGATTCTTACCTCATTGTTCTCCATGGTTTCTCTCAGGTTGAGCTACATTGGTAAGCACTTTCTCTTGCTAGTTAGGGGGTTGACTTGAGCTTGACCAATTGGCCATGGCAGTCTGCAATAGATCCCTCTGCCTTGGAATAGCCAGTGACTCCCATAGTGAAATGTTCACACCTGTCCTCTTCATTTGCTCGATGATATTAAATGAACTATCTTTTTGTTGTCCCTTCCCTGGCACATTTTTCTCTTGCACATGGGCTATTACAATTGGTGCCTGAGTAGGTCTAGAAGGTGGCTTGGATTGACTCTGCACATTGGGAGTTGTATTTTGAATGTCAATACCTTGTTGAGCAACAGAGGGTTGAGGATCACCTGATCTTGGTGAATGTCCTTCTCTAATATTTCTCCTCTTAGACGTGTATTAACAGCTATACTTTGAGAAGGAGTCTGATTCATTCC
This sequence comes from Taxus wallichiana var. yunnanensis, assembly GCA_018340775.1. NCBI lineage: Eukaryota > Viridiplantae > Streptophyta > Pinopsida > Cupressales > Taxaceae > Taxus > Taxus wallichiana. Next base: position 841,892,507 of record CM031237.1, on the reverse strand, counting down.
ACAGAAGTCTTCAGCTTGCCAATTGACAAGCATAGTTTCATTTGGGGGTCCCTCTTACTGAGCTCCTTGCTACTAAATTTCTTCGTGGCTAGGTTCTTGTGACACACCAATGGTTTGCACCATCAGAGCCTGATTTAATGCACCATTGAAGCACATCGACTGATTATGTGGTTGATTACATGGGAAACACCATTCATACTCTTGTGCCATGTTATTCTGTGTTAGAACCAATGCCCTTGATGTTGAAGTTGTGTTTGGGTCATATGACCTGAAAGGTCTAGTAGCTTGAGGTTTCCCTTGGTGTTGAATCTAATTTACAACTTGGGATGGTGGTCCATTTGGCGTATACGGGGGGTCTAGCTTGATATTGAGCCTAGGGCTGATATGGCCTAGAAATCTGAGCCTGTTATCTTTTGATGGTTACTAGCTCATTTCCTAGGTTTTACAGTTGTTTCATAACTTCCTGAAGCTCCTTTGAGGTGTTAGATGATGAAGTGGAGGCTTTAGCTGAACTTTGACTCTGAGGGTGGGTATAGGAGCTAATGTGGGTGTTTGGTTAGTACCTGGGTTTCCTAACTTGGGGTAAAGAGGAATGGATGGCCTAGGAGCAAGTTTTCTAGCTTGAATCAAATGGTTCTCAGCTCCTATGGAAAGGCTATAGGCTGCAAGCAAGGTTGTGCCCCCATTGATTGAATCATCAAAGAAATATTAGAATTTAAAGCTCTAAGGAAGTATAAGAAGGCACCTTCATTAGTGGGCTTTACTGCTATTGGAATCCTGTCCTAGGTTTGTTGAAATATGAGGTTGAAATCCATCAGTTGCTCATTCAGAGCTCTATTGATCATTTTCATCTACTTTAGCAAGGATAGGTTATCCCCATTTTCTATAAACTGGTTGTGAAGTGCTATGCACAACTGGTCCCAATTTTGAATAGAGCCTGCTTCAAGGCTCTTGAACCATTGTGAAGCTTTACCTTTGAGTGAAGAGGCTAGCAACTTGACTGCAATATCCATCTCATTGATCTCATGGATTATACAGACATTTGTAATGTCTTGGATGTGGTCACCGGGACAAGTATGGTTTTCTCCAGTGAAATATGGGATGCTCTTTAATGCTGCCACTGGGACTAGGTTTTGTGCATTCAGAGCAACTGGGGCTGCTTAGTGAAGTTGACATAAGGATTTGGTTGTTGGTGTGCCATCCTGATCGGCCTGAGCACCCTTCTTGATTGAAAGAATGACCTACTAGGAGGAGGTGTTGATAAGGCTCTGTTTGGTGGAGATATAGACTTTTGGGCTCTTCTTCTTCTCCTTCTATCTAGAGACAAGTGTATGTGTACAAACTGTCCTTCCTCTCTTATTCTAGACCTTGTTTGTATCCTTCTCATGAACTTGGGAAACTTGGACTGCTGGAACCAGTGGATTTTGTCCCTTTTGGAGTCGTCAAATGTGTAGTTTTTAAGAGCTTCTTAAAAGCTAGAATCATAGCAAGTGCACATCAACCTTACTGTAATAAATATGGAGACTTCTTGTCCCACTAGGCGTGCCAAAATTGTTAGTGTAAAATCACAGCACCCCCAAATGAGTAGTCGATCTGATTTTGTAAGGCAGATTCATTTGGTGTGATTTGAATAACATCGAGTTTTCCCCCCAAAGTGTGGGACTTCGCAGGTGAAAAAAACTATCCATATTAAAGGCTGGTTCCTATTCCTCCATTTAGGTGCATGCGTGAAAACTTGCAGAGGGCCTATTCCTAAACCTAATCTAAGTTTTACCAAGGAGACAAGGATGAAAGGAATACGGGAAATCAAACTAAGCTATAAGGTGATGCACCAAAATGAATGATGAAAATTTGTTTTGCTAATAGACATGAACCAATGAAATGTAGATAATAACCAAGCACGAGATAACTGGATCTATAAAGAAAGACCATATGAAAGCAAAAGAGACACGAATTTTAGAGTAGGTATTTATCTTAGCTCATGTTCACCTAGGTACTTTATTTACCTTTATTGTATTTATCCTCACCCACTTATGTGTGCGAGATATTTCTTTTATCTTATTTAGATATTAGGAGATATTATCTAGTTGTTACGTATAGTTCTTTCCTAGATCTATGGTATTGAATATTTCTTTTCTTGATCTATGGTATTGACTAGATCTTTGATGTCTAGTTCTCTCCTAAATCTATGGTCTTGACTAGTTCTTTGATGACTAGTTATTTCCTTGATTCATGGCTTGATCTATGACCTTGATCGGTTCTTAGATTATTATTCCTTACCTATTTAAACAAGGCCCATTCTCAATGTATTGCATTGAGTTCCATAATAATATATGATATTGTTGCTCATTTGTTTGCAAAGGTTTTATGTAAAGCTATTCTGGTGAATTGCTTTCATCTTATTGATCGTGGTGTTTGATTAGCATCTGTGTTCTTAGCTTGGTACGATCTGGTTATCATTTCTTTCATGGTATCAGAGTTACACAACTTGCCATCACACCAACAGCTTGAACTGAAGGTGGAGAGGGATCTCATCATGTTAATCAGTTGCTACGCCAATACCCTCCCGCACGATGGAGCCGGGTATACACCCAATCAGGCCCAACAACATTAGGAGGCAGTGACACCAGGAATTTCTCGGGAGGTCACCCATCCCATAACTACTCTGGGGGTTGGCGCGCTTAACTGCTTGGTATCATAGCTGCATGATTTGCTGTCACACCAAAAGCTCAAAATTTTAATGCTCTTGATGCTCATACACCTATGAAGCTTGTTACTACATGCTCTTCCACATCTGTGCCTATTACAGTACCACATGTTGTGTATCCTACTTCCTCAGCTACATGTCTTTTTAAGAAGCATACCACTGCATTCAGTTCTCGCATGCTCTGTTCTATGGGTCTCACTAGCGGAGTCATTGGCAGACATTCACAGGGTATTTTTTCCTCTATTCCACATGTTAAGTGGAATTCTCGTCATGACATTGGTTTTCAAGCAGATACTTCATTAGGATCACACATTAATAGAGCTCCTTTTTTTGTTTGCTTGACTCTTTCTGAGGATCATGAGCAACACATGAGTTCTGCACCTTCACTCAAGATTGAGAAACCTAAGATTTCAGCTGTCAGACATGATCAACCTGACACACATTCTGATGTTCTTTTGCATGCACCCATTGTGCATTTTGCACCAAGTCATATGCAGGCATCTTCTTCATCCATCCGTGTTGATTTGGGGTGGATATCTGATCACTCGTGGTGGCGACATAGGCATTTGTTGAGAGGAATCTACAGGCATGGCTCCTCCACCATTCAACCTCTTACTCCACTTTTTATACCTTATGCATTGTGATGCTTCTTGTTTTGAGCATTTTTCTTTAGCTAGGTGTAGTGTATCTCTCTTGTTTATTGAGAGATTTTGTATCTATATTTTCGAAACTTTTGACATGTTGATAGTATCTCTTATGGGGGATCTATTCTGGTGCATTCTAGTGTTAGTTTTTCAGTGTTCGAGTAGTTGTTTTAACAACTCATATAGATTTGTAGCGTCACTCCACCCATTCAACAGTATGGGAGGGTGTGGTGTTGATCTTCGTGACACTTTAGAGTTTGTGTCCTTGCCTTATTGCTTTGGTTATTGTTCTTGGATCATGGCACACCTATTTGCAGCAGTTGATCGAATTATGTTTGGTATTTTTTTACACTTTCTACATCACTCTGTTGTGATCTCTTTGTATAGAGCTATTCTCGTGAAACCCAAGTGTCGATTGTTTTTGAGTTTTGTGTCGAGCAGTGGATTCATACCACAAAGTGCACACCAAAATTCTTCAACATTGTACGAGTTTTTGAGCTGAGATTCTTGGGATTCCTTGGAGTGGGTCTTTACTCTCTTTACTTTTTTGTTACTGGTTTTGGGTACCTTACGGTGTTTCTATTTTCCCAGTTATTGTACATGAGTACCTCATCAGGCCTTGTTTCCAGGACTCATACTGTGGACATGCCACTTCTATTTTGGCCCCTAGCTTCACTTGAGGGGGGTGTTAGAGTAGGTATTTACCTTAGCTCATGTTCACCTAGGTACTTTATTTACCTTTATTGTATTTATCCTCACCCACTTATGTGTGTTGATATTTCTATTATCTTATTGAGATATTAGGAGATATTATCTAGTTCTCGGGTATAGTTCTTTCCTTGATCTATGGTATTGAATAGATCCTTGATGTCTAGTTCTCTCCTAAATCTATGGTCTTGACTAGTTCTTTGATGACTAGTTATTTCCTTGATTTATGGCTTAATCTACAACCTTGACTGGTTCTTAGATTGTTATTCCTTGCCTATTTAAGCAAGACCCATTCTCAATGTATTGCATTGAGTTCCATAATAATATATGATATTTATGCTCATTTGTTTACAAAGGTTTTATGTAAAGCTATTACGCGAATTGCTTTCATATTATTGATTGTGGTGTTTGATTAGCATTTGTGTTCTTGGCTTGGAATGATTTGGTGTGATTTGAATAACATTGAGTTTTCAGCCCCAAAGTGTGGGACCTCGCGGGTGAAAAATAATCTCCATATTAAAGGCTGGTTCCTATTCCTCGGTTTAGGTGCGGGCGTGAAAACTTCGAAGGCCTATTCTTAAACCTAATCTAAGTTTTACCAAGGAGACAGGGATGAAAGGAATACTGGAAATCAAACTAAGCTATAAGGTTATGCACCAAAACGGATGATGAACATTTGTTTTGATAATAGACATGAACCAAAGAAATACATATAATAACCAAGCACGAGATAACCAGACCTATAATGAAAGACCACATGAAAGCAAAAGAGACACGAAAGGATCTAAAATCGATCACAAACGTGTTTTATTGCTCTATAGATTGATACAATGCATTACAAAGTGGTAAAAAGGTAGAAAACATATTACACTCTAGTGGAAGGTCTGAAAACTCCACGGATTCCTTTGCCAGAAGAAAAGCGGAGCCTGCAAAATAGAAGAATGTCCAACCCCTTACAATGAGTCTCGACCCAACATTTATAGATTCAATCGAAGAGAAGACAGAGAGAGAAGCGGGAAAAGCAATTCGAAGCCCAACCATTGATATTAATTTCTCCTTTAAGATCTATCCCCAAATCTTCCTCGGCTCCATCAATCTCTAGTTCAACACCTCGAAGAAGGAGGAAATGGCGAGAGCAGATCGAATATGATCTGGTTGTTGGGGCAGATGGATCCCGCATTAATGGCCCTAAATATTTTTCTCCATTTTCCTTTACCTAACCTCTCCAAACTTAAAGTTTTAGATCTCCATGGTGTGGGTGAAGCCGAGATCTTTCCAACGGTGTCAGATTTGCAATATTTTGAGCCCTGAGTCGAAAGATATGCCCCTTCAAAGTTTGTATCGTGTCCATACAAAAGGGCAGGAAAACTTGTTTGAAAAATGGGGCCGCTTTTGACCTTTGGGACACGTGGAGGGTTGGTGCTTTTCTGAAGGCAGCCTCTATATTTTTCTCTTGGAATAGCATGGGGTTAACACATGGCCTCCTTCGCCGGCCTGCTTCATTTCTTTGTTTCTGGCTAAGTCTTTTGCTTGGCGAGGTCATATTTCTTTGACTAGGGACACACGGTGGTTTGATGCTTGTTTAAGAACCCTCTCTCTATTCATCCCCTGAGTTAGCATTGTTTGGACACTTAGCACTCTCTGTCGTCTTGCCCTTATGCATTGACTATTCAACCCGACTCTGTCCCCTTTGAAGAGACTTTAAGTGTTGAGGCTCTACGCTCATTTGAAACTCCCGATCAAAATTTTCCCCTGAAGGAGTGTCGGGTTGACACTTGGAAGCCTCCACGGGTCTTTGGACTTTTCAACTATCTTTACCTTACTTTTTCGGACCCTAGGCTACGTGGCAAACTGGTGCTTGTTTGAGTCTCCACTTTTGAATCTACCCTTGGAGATGTGCCACTTGGACACGTGGCATCCCCACCAACACTTCTATACTTAGCCCTTTTTTAGGCCCACTTTTCCCACCTTTTGACCTTGGTTGACTATTTGCTATGTGGAGGGTTGACATGAGTTTGAGTCCCCGCCTTGGGCTCCCATCTTGGATTTACGCCGAGCTGACACCTAGCTTCTTCTTGCCTTGTCGAATAATTTTTAACAACCACACAAATTTTGGGGCTCTTGACGCATGAAAGCTTCGGCGCATTTTTGAACCTCCTTTCTTGGATTCAACTTTGGAGAAGTGTCATTCCGACATGTGGCTCTCTCCATTGCCTTCTCCATACTTAGCTGATTTTTGGACTTGTTCTGAACTGTTTTGAGCCCGAAGACTTTGGATCTTCACAATTTCTTCTTTTTTTTGCCCCTAGCCCCTCTGTGACACTGCTTCTTCTCCTTTAACCTTGATAATCTATTTCCAAGCCCACTAGTAACCCACAGAATGGATTTAAAGCTTGGGTTTTCTTGACAGATCCATTTTCTGAATTTATCCTACAAAGGGTTATTTTATCTTCATAGGCCTGCGCCACTTCCATTACAGAGTCCTCTTGCAATCTGTTTGCGGGAATCAAACATGATTTCTTAGGTTTCTTCAAAGTGGGGGCATTATGATCCAATATTTTCTGGAGGAAAATATGGATAACGATCTCTAAATATGAGGTGTATGATGGAAGAAAAATGTTTTGGGAGATAATTCACTGACATATTTTTTGGAGAGAGGAAGAGTAAATTTGAATTTTAGAGATTACATGACCAAGAATCTCCTTATTGTTTAATGAATACTATTCTTGACTAGAAATCTAGTTTGAGTGAGAAATATGTGTTGGTATCCAAATTGATTCTCCTTTACAAGCTGAAATGACATCATAGATTTAAAAAGAATCCTAGAGACAGATAAATCATCATGTATGTCGTTTTGTAGCTAGGGAGGTGATTCAATTGGCTCTTTGTCACTCAGATGTTAGAGAAATGGATAGCACCTTCAAAAGGATTTGATCTATCCTCACTACTTTAGGTTGTGCCTTTCAACCAGGGTGAGAGGACCCATTTTGTAACCTCTGTTGGTGAAGGAGAATGAAGATATCCTTCTTTGCAAAAATTTGAAAGGAAACCTTGAGAAAATATGATCAATGCACCACAATTTAACTCTCACGAGTTGTCACTTCTAAAGAATGGTGATATTTTCTAAACAAGGTTAAGGTTACTAAAGACATTATGGAATCCTAATTGCTTCTGCATATTTTGGTAGTAGAATTTATTCATTTGTGGACATACAGGGAAAACAAGGGTAGTTCAGGTAGGATTCATTGTTTTTGAATAATTTTTGGTGGGAGATTAAGCAGGATAAACTTTATTTTCCAGATCTTTGAGAACCTTCACAACAATTGGAAAAATAAATGATAGAATGCTTCAGAATAGCTAAAATATTCCTTCAACTAGAAGGTGTGCATCAATGGAGGCCCATATTTGCACGGTTTCACACAATCTCCAATAATTTAACACAAAGGCTCAAGTTAAAAGGCTCAATTAAACATTATCAATCTTTGGTTCATCACATCTAAGATACACTCAAAGAATTATAGACAATTTGTATCAACAAAATGATAGTAAAGTGATTTTAAATTGTTTATCTCATTACAAGATGAAGGCTCTTCTCATAATGAAATTGCAAATGCCACTAAACTATCATAGGGATGAGATCCTGTGTGATTCATGAGAGATTATAATATAAGATTACAATCAAAACAAGAAATACTATTTGTAGACATTCTGAAATAAAGCAGACACAAATTTTCCCAAGATTAACACAAATTAATTTGAAGTTGATTAGATTCATCAACAGGGGAAGGTTTCTTGAACAATCTCAGAGCTTGTCAATGGCTATACACTTGCAACCAACTTGACATGATCAAATCTAAAACATAAGAGATTAACATGTTTCTCAGATGGTCTCTCAGGAAGATGGGATTTCTCAAATTTTCTCATAAGAATTCAACCCCCAACCATTTACATGACTAAAGCATGCTTTTTATAACACTCAATTTACATCCAAGCTTTCCCCCCAAGAAAATAATATTCGAGGAACCTTTGTTTGTTACATGTTTGATCATGATTTCCAGAAAATGATGTTTAACAGGTTTGCAACAAAAAGTTGCCAGTTGTTCAAAAAGGTGAATCATTGCAAATATCTCCATCATTGTTTTAATTGGGAAATCCAGTCATCTCCTTTGGCAACACATTTTTCATCCTTTGCGCCTGCAACCTCCATCATTTCATCCTTTTCCCATTCTTTCCTCTCTTCTACTCTGCTTTGCATCTAAATTATATGGTAATTCAAGTTTTTGCAAGTGCCCGAGCAACTCCAACTTCAAAATATCAACCTTTACATTCCTTGGACTCACAAATTAAGCTTTAAATATGGGTAAGTGCAGCAAGTTGGGGGACAAAAAAGGGGTCATAAGTGGATGTCATATTGCAAATAACAACATAATATCAACTTGTAGGGATTATTAGCAATACATACACTCAAAATTATAAAAATTATACCAATATGAATCGTAGCATCTGGAATCTAGTTTCTAAAATACTATTTTTTTTTAAATGGACAAGTTTAGCTATATTAAACACTCAAAATTCAATGACTTGGTATTTTGTTTTAAAAACACCTATAAGATTGTAGTTTGTTTGCCCGCGATTTGGATGACCAAAAATTGATATATATTTTTTTCCTTTGGTGAGAAGTTAGATGCCAATATCTATCTTGGGATAGATTTTATTTTGTATTTTTGGAGCAATATTTTATTTTTTATGATTTTTTGTGAAAGTGGTTTGAAAACATAAAGAAAACAAAGCACTTTCCATTTTCCCGCCATAACTTCATAAAAATTATTGAAATCAAATAATTTTTTTTTGAACATGTATATAATTTCTCCACGGTTGGGATGGTATAATTTTTATCACATTCTAATAAGTGAAACAAAATTTTCAGCCTTAAACATAGACATAAACATTCACGGAAAAAAGTGTCTTACAGAGCTACTATAAGTAAAAAATTATAAAATGATATATATCCTATTCTATTCACTTTAAAATCAATATTTATACAAAGCTAACAGTCTCCCCTATGCAATGGTACCATTTTTATGACATATTTTTACTTTTCAACATGGTTTAATTCCACGGAAGACTAAATTTGATATTTTGCTATTTTTAATGTAAAATTTAGGATTTGATGTCCACTTGATTGTCCCCCAACTTGCTGCACTTACCCATCCATTCAATTGCACTTTGCAGACAAAAACAACAAGGATTTTCATCAAAAAATGATGAAAAACAATGAGTATTCGCATCTCCAGGAGTCTTGGAGAAAAAATGGTGGCAAAATCAGATGCAATGCACATTAACCGTTTATTCTGCCCTTTCTCAACTTTATATTAGAGTCGTCCACGTGGAAAAATATTATTCAAGCGGGCACTGGGTTGCCTTTTTGCATTTTATGAATTTTGGAGAAAATGCACAATTTTCACATTTTTCCCGCCCCTCCTTTGAAATACAAGCTCAACACGTGGCTTAATTTGGGCCTTTGATGGAGTCATGGCTCATTTATGCAATTTTACCCTTTTAAAAAGGCAAAATTTCCAATTTTCCTCCGGCGACCCGCTTCGCTTTTATCTTTTGATGTGGGCCCTAGTGGAGTCGTGCTTCATTTTTATACTTTGCTCCTTTTCACAAAAAGGAAAAAATATTCAAAACCTCCGATGACCCACCTCTCTGCTTTGACTTTTCATTACTGAGCCAAAAAATTCCAAAATGCGCCAACAACCCGCCTCTCGCTTCCGAACTTTAAAAAATGCCATGTGTCCTTCTTCGGGGTCAAAGTAAGACTTTTTCTTGCCACTTCTAACTTCTGATGTGGGCCCCAAAGATTCACGGGTCATTTTTTAACTTTGCTCCTTCGTACAAAAGGGCAAAAACTTCAAAATGTTTTGCCAACCCACTTCCCCGCTTGTAACTTGAAAAACTACCACGTGTCCTTCTTCGGGGTCAAAGTAAGACTTTTTCCCTACCACTTCATATTTGTTGAATAACCAATTAGAGACTATCGGGGCCACGGGGCCAATTTGGTATTTTTACAAATGTGACCAAAGTGGAAAATTTCACCAAAAAGACCCGTCGGGCAACCAATTAGAAATGAACACGTATACAACTTCGGGGAAAAAATTAGAAATTCACTCCGCCTTTATAAATTTGACCGACAATCAGAACGTAATGGGGCCGTGGGGCCAAACTGATCTTTTACAAACATAGAAAAAAGTTACAAGTTATAAAATAGACCCAACGTGCCTCATCCAATCAAAAGAGACCATGTAGTTGAAGATGCTGAGATATAATTTGATGGGGAAAACACCCTGTCGAACAATAAGATGTAGGGGAACTTCACCATTTACACTCAAAATTGAATCTTTCTTCAAGGACAAAGAATTTGCAAATAATTCATGGCTCGACAAAAATCCATGACCATAGAGAAGGATTTACAATAACACCCTGGTAAAGATAAAACTTGTATGCATCCATTCAAGGAAATAGAAAATACGACAGAGCCCGCAGATTGAAGAATTTCTAGAGCAAATGGGGCGAGATCAAATTGAGCACCAACAAGATGAATGATGCTAGATTACAAGTCTCATATAACAAAGATGGGTGAAAAATAATGCATGGAGCTCTGGTTGTAGAAGAGGATTGCGAAAAGGAACTCTATTTAAACTTAATGCAAGCATGACAATTGGTGCAAAAAAACTCTATTGTATCGGCGGAAAAGTATGAAACGTATTCCTAGTATTACTCAAAGAAATATTTTCCAAAGGAAAAGTTGAATGACATATATACGAGAATGAGTTATGGTCGGTGAAACAAAGACCGTTAAGGAAATATTACGACAACAAGATTTAGGTAAATATAAATAACTGTTTCCAGAGGAGAATGAAATGATTTGACATGAAAGAATAAGCCATATTTGTGAAAAAGGGGAACATGTATTGCAATAAAAATGTATGGTTAAAGGAATTTTGAATTATCCCTCGGAATTTGAATTTGGTGAAGATTGTGTGTATAGAAAATAAAGAAGAGTAGAGTTTCCCACTTATACTACTCGTTTAACTAGTATTTTACATGTCATAAATAAATATGTATTAGGACCGGTGTAGGCTCCTTCACATGGAAAGTTTGTATTTTATGTTTCTTTAATAGATGACTATTCTAGGAAGACCGAATATATTATCTTAAGAAATAAATATGATTTGATTTTTTAAGAAGTTTAAGGAACTAGTTGAGATCCAAGATGAGAAAAGGATAAAGGTTTTACACATGAAAAATGGAGGAGAGTATTATTTGAAATAATTTGATGAATTCTGTGAAAATTTTAGAATAATAAAGAAAAATATGATTCCTTATACTCCAAAAAAAATGGCGTGGTAGAGCACATGAACAAAACATTTGATGGATAAGGCCACGAGTATGCTAAATTGTGTTAGCTTATATCTCAAGTTTTGGGATGAAGCATGGTTAGTGCATGTATTTGGTGAAAATATCACCTAGATTAATGTTTTGTGGATTTGACCGCATAGGAAGCTTGGATGGGAAATAAACCATCTATTGAACACCTAAGAGTCTTTGGTTGTGAAACATACAAATATATCCCAAAAAATAAGTGATAAAAACATGACTTCAAGTATGAGAAGTGCATCATTATTGGGTATGGGAATGGTGTCAAAAGTTACAAGTTGTGGAATCCATGACTCCAAAAGGATTTACACAACTAAAATGTTGTCTTTAAGGTATTGGTGCTCGATTTGATCTCACCCTATTTGTTCTAAAAAAATTCCCAATCTGCATGCAGTTCGTCGTATTTTCTATTTCCCCGAATGGATGTGTGAAAGTTTTTCTTCATTTGTATGTTGTTAAAGATCCTTCTCCATGGTCGTGGATCACATTTGGGCCTTGTATCATTTTCAAATTCTTTGTCCTTAAATAAAAATTCAATTCTGGGCGCAAATGGTGATTTCCCTGCATTTTACGATTTGACGGCGTGTTTTCCTTGTCACAACAACATTTTCAGCTATGTGGTCTCTTTTGATTAGATGAGGAATGTTGGGTCTATTTTATAACTTGTAATTTTTTCCGATGTTTGCAAAAAGATCAATTTGGCCCCATTGCCCTATTGAGTTCTAATTGGTCGGTCAAATTTATAAAGGCAAAGTGAATTTCTCTTTTTTGCCTCGAAGGTGTATACGTGTTCATTTTTATTTGCTTGCGGCCAAAGTATTATTTTTGAGGAAATTTGCCACTTTGGTCACATTTGTAAAAAATATCAAATTGGCCCCACGGCCCCGATAGTCTCTAATTGGCTATTCAAAAATATGAAGTGGTAGGAAAACACCTTACTTTGACCCCGAAGAAGGACATGTGGCAGTTTTTCATGTTACAAGCGGGAAGGCGGGTCGACAGAACATTTTGAAGTTTTTTTCCTCTTTGTACGAGGGAGAAAAGTTATGAAATAACCTGCAACTCCATTGGAGCCCACATCAAAAGTTAGAAGCAAGCAGGGGAAAAAGTCTTCCTTTGACCCTGAAGAAGGACATGTGGCATATTTCCAAGTTACAAGGGGAGGCGGGTTGCCGGAGCACTTTGAAGTTTTTTTGCTTAGCATTGAAAATTCAAAGCGGGAATGCAGGTCGCTGAAGGTTTTTGAATATTTTTGCCTTTTTGTGAAAAGGAGCAAAGTATAAAAATGAAGCGCAACTCACTGGGGCCCACATCAAAAGATAAAAGTAGGAAGCGGGTTGCACAAAGGAAAATTGGAAAGTTTGCCTTTTTGTAAAAAGGGGTAAAATTGTAGAAATGAGCCGTGACTCCATCAAAGGCCACTTAAGCCACGTGTCAAGCCTATATTTTAAAGGTGGAGGGGCAAGGAAAAATGTGAAAATTACACATTTTCTCCAAAAGCCATAACATGCAACAGGCACCCCCAGGCCTGTTTCACTCTAATATTCCACATGGACGGCTCTAATTTAAAGTTGTGAAAGGGAAGAATCAATGGTTATGGCACGATGCATCTAGTTTTTCCACCATTAACGTTCCACGACTTCAGGGGATGTAAATACGCATCATTTTTCATGGTGAATCTGAATGATTTCTTGTCATTTCTATCAACAAAGTGCAATTGAAGTGTTGTGGAGCTCAAATTTGTGAATTTGAGGAAGTGCAAGAGTTGATATTTTGAAACAGAGTTACTCGGGCACCTGCAAAAAATGAATTTCCAGATCCAACAGAGAAAATTACAGAGGAAAGAATGAGGAGAAGGAAGCTATAGGCGTAAAGGATGAAAAACGTGTTGCCAAAGGAGATGACTAGATGCCCTAGTTAAAACAATGATGGAAATATCTGAAATGATTCACCTTTTGAACACTGCAACTTTTTGTTGTAAATTTGTTAAACATCACTTTCGAGACAAATTGGTAACAAGCAAAGGATTCCTCGAATATTCTTCTTTTGGGGGAAATTTTGGATGAGTGAGTGAGTGAATTGTATAAATGCAATGAGGATACTCTTGCAAATGGTCGAGGGTTGAATTCTTACGATAAAATTTGAGAAAGCCCATCTTCCTGAGAGACCATTTGAGAAACTTGTTAATCTCTTATGTTTTAGATTTGATCACATCAAGTTGGTTGCAAGTGTACAACCATTGAAAATCTTTGAGATTGTTCAAGAAACCCTCCCTATCGATGAATCCAATCAACTTCAAATTAATCTGTGTTGATCTAGGGAAAAATTGTGTCTGCGCTTTTATTTCGGTATGTTTTTGAATGGTTTTAATTTTGTTGTTGCAATATTGTGTTAAAATCCCTCCGAGTCACACAATATCTCATCCTTGTGATAGTTTAGTGGCATTTGCAATTTCATTATGAGAAGATCCTTCATCCTGTAATGAGATAAACAATTTAAAATCACTTTACTTGTCATTTTGTTGATAAAGATTGTCTGTAAGCCTTTGAGTGTATCTTAGGCGTGAGGAACCAGGGGTATTTAATGTTTAATTGAGTCTTTAGCTCAAGCCTTCGTGTTGAATTCTCAAATATTGTGTGAAACCGTGCAGATTTGGGCCTCCATTGATGCACACCTTTTGGTTGAAGGAATATTTTAGCTATTCTGAAGCATTCTGTCATTTAGTTTTCTAATTGTTGTGAAGGTTCTCAAAGATCTAGCAAAATCAAGTTTATCCTACTTAATCTCCCACCAAAAATTATTCAAAAACAATGAATCCTACCTGAACTACCCTTGTTTTCCCTGTATGTCCACAAATGAATAAATTCTACTGCCAAAATATGCAGAAGCAATCAAGATTCCATAATTTCTTTAGTAACCTTAACCTTGTTTAGAAAATATCACCATTCTTTAGAAGTGACAACTCATGAGAGTTAAATTGTGGTGCATTGATCATATTTTCTCAAGGTTTCCTTTCAAATTTGTGTAAAGAAGGATATCTTCATTCTCCTTCACCAACAGAGGTTAAAAATGGGCCCTCTCACCCCAGTTGAAAGGCACAACCTAAAGTAGTGAGTATAGATCAAATCCTTTTGAAGGTGTTATCCATTTCTCTAACATCCGAGTGACAAAGATTTAGACGAATCTCATCCCTGACTACAAAACAACTCATAGTATGATCTGTATGTCTCTCAGTGTCTTGCTAAATCTACGATGCTTCTTAGATTCCAAGGGAGAATCAATTTGGATACCAACACCAGATTGGCATCATTTTCAGGGACTTATTAGCATTGTCGGTGATTATTTGAACTCTGAGACCTATTTGTGCGGCAAAAACCCTAGATTTGCACCATTGCTGGGGATTATTTGAACACTGGAACCTATTTGTGTGGAAGCAACCCCATTGGTGTCATTTACGGGAATGTTTGAACAAAGGTGTACACACATCGACCACAGTAATGTTTCTTACATGATCTAAGTGAAAATACATGGTTTAAACATCATCCTTTGTTGAGATCTATAAGATTTGTGCAAGTTACAAGTTCTGTGTGCAATATTTCTAGTTTCTAGTGGTTATTGCACTAAATTTATATCATCAATGATAAATACTGGTAGAGGAAGGTCAGATCTGCTAAGCTTTGTAGGATTTGTGTGTTGATAGATATTTGACAAATCATTTACAGTGCATTTACACAACTAAGGTGAAAATCCTTAGTGACGACTCCGTGTTGATTTAAATTTTGATAAATACCAAAGGCCTTAACTCTCGTATTAAGTGAAATATGTCACTAATCTTTGCAAAGATGGAAGGAAGAAGATATTTCTTCACTAAAGACCCTACTAGAAAGTTGTTTCCCGAGAACTAGGAAAGACAAATTCGAAAGAAAAAGAATCTGGAAATTCGTTGGAGATCGAAATCAAGAAAAGAGTTATCAATTGTGGAAATTGATTAGCTTGTCATTGAAGATTACCATACTTCCTCAAGTGCTTCTGAATTAGGTAGTCTTTTTGTAGATCAGAATTCTCCATCTAGAGGGGCCTTCATTTGTATTTGAAAAGTTTACGTCTCATTCTATCCCTATGTTTTCCAAAGCTGATAGGATCTTCTAAGAAACAAAGTTTTTAGAGAACATTCATTCTGAGAATTGCATTCCTGTGCCCCACAGACCCCTCACTCCTCATCATTTTGTATCTCCTGCAAATTCACCGCCTCAAAACAACATGGCCCAACCCCCACCTAGACCTCCATTTTTGTTAATACCTTCGGTCCTATAAATTTTAGAGGTATGGATGGATATCCAAATGTTGTGCCCTAAGATGTTAGAAATAGACTGCCTAAATTTCAAGGAAATAATGCTATTACTGGTGATCAACACTTAAAGCTTTTTGTCAATATGATGGAAGACTTTGAGATCAAATTTGAGGATGTGTACATAAAATTGTTTATTCATACTCTAGAGGAGGATGCACGTGACTGGTATAAATATTTACCAGACAACTCAATAGACTCATGGACAGAAATGAAAAATGCTTTTAGATTGCAATATGGGGATAAGACAGATCCCAAGTTTCTTTTGTCTGAATTTGAAAATATTAAGAAGAATCCTAATGAATTTATTCATGACTTCAATACTCATTTTAATAAGACCTTAAATAGGATACCCGTGATCCTAAGGCTAAGTGATGTTTCTTGTATGATAAAATATTTTGATGCTTTTGATAAAAAAGGCTGCATATTATTTAAGGGACAAGAACCTAGGAACATTGAGGTAGGCCTTCACCATGGATTTGCAGATTGAAAATAACATCAAGGAAGTTGGTAAGCCTCCTAAGAGGGAAGGTATCAAGATGATCAATCCAGAGAAGCCTTAGTCGAGTAAGTCTGTTGATATGGAAGAGGTTGTACAAACTTTGGCCGGAGTTGTTAAGGAAATATCCATTAAATTGGTCATAGTAGAGAAGGGGATTGGACAAATTTCCCAAGGTCAGCATAAAGCACAAGGTCAAGAAAGATTTGCAAATCATCCTAGGGGTGATAAGAGATCTAATGACAAAGGAAAAGGACCCATGGGGTTGGGAAATAGACAGCCCCAAGCCTATGAAAATAGAATCGTGTCTGATCCTTTGACTGCCAGAGTTGTTTTGTGTGGAAGAGGTCCATGATATGGAGTGGTGTGATAGTTGTTTCTTTCCACATTCTCTATGTGATGTTGAAAAGGGAGTTGAGAAAGAAACTGATGATGATGAGATAGATGATGATGCATGCACGATGGATTTTTCTACAAGTTCACATCATGGAGAAACTTCAACTAATTAATCGAGTGCAAAGCTGTAATCTACAAATTTCTTGGATTGCATTCGCCAAGTATTACCCCTTCCTCCCTCTCATACTTCTGAAATAGATATGGTACAATCTTTTGAATTTCCTAATAATGATTTTGAATACTTAAGGGCATTAATGATTGATGGAGGAATCCCTTTTGAGGAGGATAGGAAGTTGTTAATGAATGTTGTGGTTGCCCAAGAAAAAGAATATAACACTAGGAGTAAAGTTGTCAAAGGGGCAAGGCCTCAAGACAAACCAAAAACTCTAGTTCTCACCAATATCCCAAAAGAAACTCCTAAGAAAGATACATATGGAAAAGGCCTTGTTTCCCCAAACAAAACTGGTATCCCCGCCATGCTCGATCGTAAAAAATCTTATGCCTTTGTTTGTAAACCTACCTCCAAATGTTGCCTTGCCCAAATACATTCCTTATGACATTTCCCAAGTCTTGAGTCAGATCAAGTTTTTGTTCCAATTTTTGAGCTGCTTAGGATTCCTGAGCACAAGAAAAGGGCCTTTGAGTATTTGGGATTGAAAGAAGAAAATATTACCCAAGGCAAAAATGTAAACAATGTTGAGAATCCTCCTACCATTGTAGAGTTGGAAAAACCCCAAGTACTGGAAGAACTAGGTGAGCCACCTAAAGTATATTTGGGAACATCCTTGGTTGAGTCCCAACTGAATGTAGATCCATTTTTCACTACTCTAATTATTAGGGACAGGATGTTACACAACTGTATGTTTGATTCAGAGCCTCACGTGCAATGTAATTCCTATTAAGGTCATGAATGAGTTGAATCTTAAAGTAACAACAACTTATGGGAAATGTTCTATCATGGATACAAGAGAGGTGTCAGTAGTTGGATGTGTCAAAGGCTTAGTAGTGCAATTAGTAGCATATCCAGGCAAGTACTTAACCTTAAATGTAGTAATTGTGGATTGTCTTGCTAAGTGGGGAATGTTACTATCCGTAAAAAATGGGCGCGAGTGTGGGTGGAAGTGTGCAAATGGACACGTCTTATGCCACCATACCAAATGAAGGAAGCCTTGTGAAGTTACTTGGTGAAAATAAAATGTTATATCTCATTGAGGACCCCAACAATGCCTCTTATGAAGTATTGCACATAGACACGATGTTGATAACTCGTGAGCTATGTTGTTTTTTCGAGGAGTATGAAATTGATCAATGCGAGATATCTTGAGAAAATTGATTTTCCTAGGAATTTTATGTTTAATGCAGCCTCGAGAGATATGTTAAAAACTTCACCCAAGCACAAAGGATAAGTATGAAAAAATATGGTCAGAGCAACTTGGATGGGAAAGAGAAATAATCATATGTTCGGTTGTTAAAGACGTATCGAATTGCTTAACATGGTCATCTCCGAATCGAAGGCACTTGGAAAATTTCCTTGGTTATTTTATTTGAATCAAGGGTGAACACCATTATACAAGATATAGTCTTTTGTCTTCGCTTTACTTTCGTGTTTTTCTATTTTGGTTCATCTTAGTCCTCGGTGACTAGTTTTTGTTGGTTTCTCAATTCGTCCTAGGGTATTTGGTTATTGTTTTCTACTGCTAAGATTGTTCTTGACTCATTGCCCAATGGATTTTTTTGGCACATGGTATGTTGTTCTTGTGGCACTCGTAGGAGTGCCCATCCTCAGTCAAAGCCGATGTTGTTGCTCAATTTGATCTCACCCTGTTTGTTCCTTGAACATTTCCCAATCTGCTTGGTTTGTTGTATTTTCTATTTCCCCAAATGGATGCATGAAAGGTTTTTATCCAAAAATAAGTGTGTGCTTATTTCCATGTTAACTACACCCATTTTCCCCTTTTAGTGCTTTAATCTAGTTTTTTTTCTAATCACTCAAGGTTTCCCGAAATCATCTCCATCAAGTGGGAAATTTCTTCCCTTTCCAAAATATAAAGAAGTCCTTCTAACTCCTCATATTTTTTAGTTATGTCTAAAGGAAGTTTTAAAGGATTTTTCCCAATACTAGAGGGTGGGGCGGTGGGAGATTTTGAGACTTTGCCCAAATGGAAATGCAAATTGGGCCTTAATCAGGAAAATTTTCCCCCTAGTAAACTTTCTAGGCCTGGTGGGTTCCTGCATAGGAGTTTTGGAACTTTTGTGATTTTTGCAAAATAGGGCACAAAGTGAATTTTGGGCCCGCAAGCTCATGGGGGATCTTAAATTCAAATGAAGAAAAATGCCTAAGGCCTCGCAAAGGGACACGTGGCCATGTTGAAAATCACCAATTCTTGGACATGTGGTAGGCTGCGGTCAAAAAAAGTCAAAGCGAGGACAACGGCTCATCGAAGGCATGGAGACACGTGAAATTTTTTCCCCGAAGGTGTAAAGTGAAAAACGAGTCATGCCTTCACCGATGCCCAAAGAGCCACGTGCCAACCTCAATTTAGGATGCATCTCTGGGCCCACCTTGGAGTGACTTTTTTCCCAAATGGAAAAAATGGACTGTTTGGGCTCTCGAAAATGATTTCTTGCCAAAAGTAAATTGCGGGGTTGACATGGGAGGCTAAATTTTGCATTTTGCATTTTTTGCGAAAGGGCACAAAGTGAGTTTTGGGCCTTCAAACCTATTCGCTCACCGGTTTTCGCCATTTTTATGGACTTGACTCAAACATTCAAACGGACATATGTTTCACCTAGTGCCCGAAATTCAACAAAATTGACACCGTTGGAAAGGTCTTGACCTTGCCTATGCCATGGAAACCTAAAACTTTAATTTCAAAGAGGTTTGGTGGGTGAAAATGGGGAAGTGTCTTCATGTCATTAATATGCAATCTGTTTGTCCCCAACAACTAGATCAGATTTGATTGATCTGCCGCTCTCCCTTCTTCAACACGCCAAGAAAACACAAAGTGACGAACATGATAGATTTGGGGTGGATTTACAGAGGCATTGATGGCCAATAGATGAGATTCAATTTAGTTTTCTTGCCTCTCTCTCCTTCTTCTCTCTCATGTGCTTGAATCTATAAAAGAAGGGGTGGGGCTCATTGTAAAGGGTTGGACATTTTCTGTTTTGCACCCTCCCTTCTCCTCTGGTCTACAAATGAGTTCATGGAGTCCTAACCTCCCCATTCAAGTTGTAATGCTAAGTTTTTCCTCTTGGCCACTATAATGTACTGTATCAACTTTGGAGAAATAATATATGTCTGTGGATGATTTTTGACCCTCTCATGTGTTTCATTATTGCCTTCTAATCTCTCATTATAGTTTGGTTACCTATGCATGGTGTTTGTATTGCATTTCTGTGGTTTGTGTTAAATTACAAAATGAGTGTCTAACATTCCTTTGGTGCATCACCTCATTATCTTAGGTTTATTTTATTGTATCTTCTCAACCCTGTCTCCTTGGTAAGATAGAGTAGGCTTAGAGTAGATCCTCTGTAAGATTTTATTTGCATGCCCTCGAGGAGGAATAAGAACCGCCTTAATTTAGAGAGCTCTCTCGGCAACTCGCAAAATGGTCCCACACTTTGAGAGATGTTCCATGTTGTGCAATCAAAAAGTCAGAGTCTCAACCCATCATTAGTCAAGGGTTTGAGAAAAGAGATTAGTTCTTAATTTTGCACTAACAATTTTGGCATGCAATTGGGAAAAATAAGTCTCCATCTTTATTGCAGCAAGATTGATGTGCACTTGCTGTAATTTTAGATTTTAAGAAGCTCTGAAATTACACATCTGGTGACTCCAAAAGAATCGAATCTACTAGTTTCAATAGTCCAAGCTTGTCAAGTTCATGAGAAGAATACAAACAAGGTCAAGAACCAGAGAGGAGGGACTATTTTCTATCTACACTTGTCCCCAGATAGAAGGGGAAGAGGGAGAAGAGCCCAGAGGTCTCCATCTCCACCAAATCAACCTTGTCAACACCTCCTCTTGGTAGGCCATTCATTCAATCAACAAGGGTTCTTAGACCAATCAGGATGGCACAGCCAAATCCTTATGTCAATTTCACTAGCAGCAGCCCACTCACCCTCAATGCACAAAATCCAGTCCCAGTTGCAGCATTAAAGAGCATCCCATATTTCACTGGAGAGAACCAGACTTCTCCTAGTGACCACATTCAAGACATTGCAAATGTCTATGTAATTCATGAGATCACTAAGATGGACATTGTAATCAAGTTACTAGCCTCTTCACTTAAGGGTAAAGCTTCACAATGGTTTAGGAGTCTAACAATGTTAAAAGCTCTATTAAAACTTGGGACCATCTATGCAGAGCTCTTCATGATCAATTTGGAGAGAAGGGAGATAATCTATCCTTGTTGGAGAAACTGACAACAATCAAGAGGGCCCCTAACGAGTAATTGACATATTTCAACCTCATATTTCAAAGGACATGGGATAGGATTCCATTGGTGTAAGGCCCATAGATGAAGGTGTTTTCTTATACTTTCTTAGAGCTCTAAATTCTGATATTTCTTTAATGATTCAATCAATGGGAGGCACCACCTTACCTGTAGCCTATAAAATTTCCATAAGAGCTGAAAATTATTTAATTTAGGTTGAAAAACTTGCTTCTAGGCCACCCATGCCTCTATACCCAAAACTAGGAGATCTAAGTATTATTCAGACACCCACATTAGCTCCTATACCTACTCCTAGGAATTAGAGTTCAGCTGAAGCCTCCACCTCATCCTCTAACACCTCAAAAGAGCTTCAAGAAGTTATGAAACAACTACAGAACCTAGGGAATGAGTTAGTGACTATCAAAGAAGGATATCTTCAGTCTCCTTCAAGTTCTAGGCCATATCACCTCGAGACTCTATATCGTGGCTAGACCTCCGTATCAGGAGTGAGGATAGATCAAAAAATAGGCCACCATCTCTTAGGTTGCAAATCAGAACCAAAACCAAGGAAAACCTCAAGTTGTTAGGCCCTTCTGATCATATGATCTAAACACAACTTCAACATCAAGGGCCTTGGTTCTAACACAAAACAATATGGCACAAGAATATGATTGGTGTTTCCCATGCAATCATCCCCATAACCAATCAATGTGTTTTAATGGTGCACTAAACTAGGCCTTGATGGTATAGACCATTGGTGTGTCACAAGAGTCCAACCAAGAAGAAAATAAGCAACAAGGAGCTCAACAAGAGGCACCTCCAAGTGAGACTATGCTTTTCAATTGGTAGGCTGAAGACTTCTATGGGATGAATCAAACACCTTCTCAAAGTGTAGCTGCCAATACATGGTCCAAGAAAAGGAATATTGGAGAAGGAAAATCACCAAACTCAAGTAATCCTCAACCCTCCATTACTCCACAAGGTATTGGCACTTAGAATGCAACTCCCAATATGTAGAGTTAGTCCAAGCCACCTTCCAAACCCACTTAGGCACTAGTTGTAATGACCCATGTGCAAGAGAAAAATGTACTAGGAAAGGGGTAGCAAAAGGATAGCTCATTTAACATCATTGAACAAATGAAGAAGACAAATGTGAACATTTCAATGTGGGAGTCACTGGCCATTCTAGGACAAAGAGCTCATATTCACATCATATGGCCAATTGGTCAAGTTCAAATAGGCCCCATAACCAACAAGAGATAATGTTTACCAATGCAGCTTAGACTAGGGAAACCATGAAGGACAACAAGGTAAGAATTTGAATCCCCCTCCATTCTATGTTTCATTGATTATTGGAGATAAATTAGTGCATAATTACATGATTGATTTGGGGGAAAGTAGTTCTGTAATGCCAAAACAAATAGCCAATCAACTAGGTCTTAAATACAAAACCATCTCCAGGGGGTAGTGTAATTGGATGGGACAACAGTCACAACTATTGGAGTCATCAAATATTTGAGCCTCACACTGCACGCCTGCCCTAATGTGACTGTGTTGCAGAACATATCAGTCATAGAATTTCCATCACATTTTGCATTGTGTTTGTCAAGAGACTTCACTACTAATATTGGGGGCTATCTGTCTGCTGATTGGTCGCACATGCTCTTTAGAAAAAGGTATGGAGCTAAGGATATAATTAGATCTGAGATCATTTCAGATTACCATATTGAGTCTTATGTACCCATCCCGATCAATGCCAATTGTTTAGCCTTTGATCAGGAGGACCTCCCAAGCACTTGTGAAGCAGAAACTAAGGTGGGGTGTATCCCAGACTTGACCCTCAACGAGTGGGCAAACAAGAGGCATGCTTTTGACCCCTATAAAGAGATGGAGGAATATGAGCTAAGAGTCTACTATCTACATGAGGAGAATCACCCTCTTCTTGATATCATTAAGCCAGAATGCAAAGATGATAATGAAGTATGGCAGTTGTTCTTTGATGGCTCAAGGAGTAGACAAGGAGCCGGAGGAGGGGCTATGCTTGTTTCACCTCAAGGTATGAAATACTACTCATCTTTCTATTTCCAATTTGCTTGTTCAAACAATACAATAGAGTATGAGGCTTTGGTCCATGGACTGCATTGGGAAAGGAAAAGGGGTATAAGAAACTTGCAAGTGTTTAGCGATAGTGAGCTAGTTACAAATCAAGTCCGAAGACAAAATGCTACCAAGAACGACTTGCTCGCTAAAGAGCTACAAGAACTAGGTATGGGACCTCATCAAGGATTTTGAAGCATTCAACATCAATTCCATCCCAAGGAAGAAGAATGAAGTAGTAGACATATTGGCAGCAATTGGGGTAGCCTTTGACATTGTGGAGAGTATCAAGAGTGATAAATCTTAGCCCCATATCAAGTTGGTTGTGAGGCCATCCATCCTAGACAACAACACAAGTTGGCAAGTCTTCGAAAATGATCAACAAATTGTCAACTTTCTATAAGAAGCTTGAGTTATCCTCAGGAACCCAAGAGACAAATTGGAGCAGTAGTATGGTGATCAAGTGGTACAATTGAGGACCAACAAACTACCAAAGGGTCTTGTCACTTTGGAATCAATCTTCAACCCAAATGACCAATTCCAAAGGAGAAGGTGAATATTTAGGTAAAGGTGAAGATTCAGAGCCTATTTTCATAGAAGAAGGCAAAACATTGCAGATTGGCAAAGTAAGCACTCAACAAGAAAAATATGAATTTATTCAATTTTTCAAGAATTCCCATATGTCTTTGCCTAGACTTATAAATATTTAAGAGGTTTCAACCCAAAGCTAGCACAACACACTATCAAGCTAGATCCAGGATCTAAGCCTTTCAGACATAAGTAAAGGCCAGTAAATCCTCACATTGAGCCTCTCATGAGGAAAGAATTGAACAAGATAATTGAGGCCAGTATCATCTTTCCTATCAAGCATTCGAGTTGGGTTACAAACTTGGTGCCTATGAGGAAGAAAAATGGAGAAATCAAACTATGTGTGGACTTTCATGATCTGAATAGAGCATCACTCAAGGACCACTATCCACTTCCATCAATGGAACAAATCTTACAGGTTGTAGTTGGTTCTGAGAGGTTTTCATTGCTAGATGGATACTCAGGTTATAACCAGATAATGGTGAAAGAGGAAGATCAATTCAAGACAACCTTCACCACCAAATGGGGAACATATGCTTATAAGAAGATGCCATTTGGACTATCAAATGTCGAGCAACATTTCAGCAAGCTATGGACATGGCATTCAAAGGCCTAATCAACAATATTGTCCTGGTGTATCTAGATGATATCACCATCTTCTCAAAGAATGCTGTAGACCATATCTTCCACCTCGAAAGGTATTTTAGAGGTGTAGAAGGTTCAAAGTATCACTAAACCCAAAGAAGTGTGTGTTCTTGGCCCATGAGGGAAATTTTTGGGACACATTGTCTCAAGAGAAGGGTTGACAATTGATCCTGAAAGGGTGGAATCCATCCAGACACTTCCATTGCCACAACACAAAAAATATCTCCAAAGATTCTTAGGGAGGATAAAATTTGTTCACAGGTTTGTACCTGATTTTTCCACTCTTGTGAAGCCTTTAACAATGATGTTAAAGAAGAGTCTTGCATTTAAATGGACAATAGAAGGAAAAGAGAGTTTTGAGGCCATCAAGCTCACAATATCATAGGCTCCAACTCTTATTAACCCAAACTTCTCAAAATACTTCATGTTATATGCTTTTAAGAGGTCAGACACCATCTCAACCATATTGGTCCAGCCCAATGAGGAAGGTTCAGAAAAACCAATAGCCTTCTTCACGAGATCTTGGAGGACTACAAGGTAAAATACTCTTTCATTGAAAAACATGTCCTTGTTGTTATTAGAAGCTTGAAGAAATTCAGACACTTGGTCTCAAACAATAAGATTCAACTTGCTAGTATCTCATGTTGGTGTCAAGGATTTTCTCTGAACAAGGACTTGAATGAGAAGAGAGCAGGTTAGATCACCTGGGTAATGGAATATGACATTGAGATCAAGGTGACCAAACTGGTTCGAGGAAAGGGTTTGTGTGAATAGCTCACCTCCAAGCAACAAGCTGAGTCAGTGGGTGGAAAAGAGGTTGTCCTATTTCTACAAAATGATCAAGAGCAACCAGCTAATGATGCACCTACTACATGTTGGACCCAAGCCTTGGTGCATTACCTCCAAATAGGTTTGTGCCCTCTAGAATGGAACAAAGAAAAGAGAAGATACTTCAGACTACAAGCCATCCCATATGTGCTTGTTGGTGGTGTCTTGTTTAAGAAGGATATCAATAGTGTTCTATTGAGGTGCATTGGGACATGCCAAATTGAGAGAGTGTTGCATGAGTTCCATGATGGAGAAGCAGGAGGTCACTTTTCCCCTTGAGTAATAACTCTCAAGATCATGAAAGTTGATTATTATTGGCCTACAGTGTTGTCGTGGACTTTGTTATTCATGGGTCAAGAAGTGTAAAAAGTGTGCATTCTTCATAGGAAAGGAGAAGCTAGCAACCCTGCCCCTTCATCCCATTTCAGTGGATCAGCCATTCATGCAAGTGGGAATAGAATTCATTGGGGTGATTAACCCAAATTCAAGCCAAGGCCATATGGGTATACTTAATGCAATGAGACTATTTCACCAAGTGTATTGAAGCAAAGGGCACTAAAAGAAGTAAATGAATCCAACATCTTGGATTTCTGAAGGATAGCCACCAGGTTTGGAGTCCCTTCCACTATTATATCAGATAATTCATTGGTATTCCTTGGTATAAGGATCACCGAGTGGGATTTAAGGAATGGTGTGTACCTCAGCACTTCATCAAACTATTACCCTCAAGGTAATGGCCAAGCAGAGTCCACAAATAAGAACCTATTAAGGATTATCAAAAGGACTCTTGATGAAAATCAGATAAATTGGCATACAAAGCTCAAATCAGCTCTATGGGCTGATAGGATCACATCAAAGAGGTCCAAAGGTAGCTCCTCATACAAGCTTTTGTATTGAAAAGAGGTAGCATTGCCCATATTATTGGATTTTCCCGCTTTGAGCTCATGAAACAGTTGGAACTGGCCGAGTTTGAACCTATGGCAATCAAGTATGCAGAGTTGATGGAAGTAGGAGAGGCAAGAGAGCATGTAATGTAGGTCATGGAGAAGGATCAAGCATTGATCAAGAAGACCTTTGATAAGAAAGCAAGAACAAGGACCTTTCAAGAAGGGGACTTAGTTCTAAAATGGGATGTTGATCAGAAAAATTGGGAAAGCATTCTAAGTTTGATGCCATTTGGAGTGGCCCCTACATGGTCACAAGATGTACAAGTAGCAATGCCTTTTGGCTAGCTAGTTTGGATGGAAAAGAATTACAGATCCCAATGAACGGGATCCACCTCAAACACTGCTACTAAAAGGAAAAATTTCTCACCCTTGTAAAATATTAGCCTAGGTTTTTAATTTTCCTAAGTGTGTATGCACATTGTTCTGTTGTAGCATTTTACTTTCCTAAGTGCTCGGCATATTTTTGTTGCTCCAGGTTTGTGTCACTATACATTTTGATGTGCCTCTAGGTGAATGCACCAGGCCCTTCAACATTTTCATCAGGGAGACCCATGGTCCACGATAGTTGCTAATTTTAAAATAGAACAAATACAAAGCAACTAAAATCGAGTCTCGAAGGGCCCATTTCCAAAAGATTCAAGGTCAGCTCTAGTTCCAACAATGTCCAAGTAGCTCAGGGATCAGATTTTCAAGTTCAAATCAGATCAGGCTATCAATTATGACTCCATGCCCAATGGATGCTTCAAAAGGTAACTGATCTCTTCATCTAGTAGGCAGATGTCCCCTTTGAGTCGCCAAATTGTTATCCAAAATAAGCTCATGCTTATTTTTGGTTAACTGCACCCATTTTTCCTCTTTTAGTGCTTCAATCCATTTTTTAGATATTCTAAGCACTTAAGGTTTCCTAAAACATCTTCGTCAAGTGGGAAATTTCTTCCCCTTTCCAAAATATAAAGAAGTCCTTCTAACTCCTCATATTTTGCAAGTTGCATGGGCCGGCCGGAGTTTTTAAGGATTTTTGCCAATGCAGAGAGGCGGGGTGGTGGGAGATTTTGAGACTTTTCACCCAAATGGAAAATGCGGGCCAACGGGCATGAAGAGGAAAATTTTCCCAAGTAAACTTTGGGTTGGCGGGTTTGCGGGGGAGTTTTGGAACTTTTGTGCTTTTTTCAAAATAGGGCACAAAGTGAATTTTGGGCCCGCAAGCCCGCGAGGGATCTTAAATTCAAATGAAGAAAAATGCCTAAGGCCCACAAAGGGACATGTTGCCATGTTTAAAAGTCAAAGTGGGCCGGCGGGTCATCGGAGGCAGTTTGAACGTTTTTCCCAAGAAGGCGTAAAGTGAAAAAATGAGCTGCACCTCCACCGATGCCCAAAGAGCCACGTGTCAAGCCTCAATTGCATGTAGGCTGATGGGCCTTGGAGTGACTTTTTTCCCAAATGGAAAAAATGGACCGTCGGGCCCGAAAATGATTTTTTGCCAAAAGTAAATTGCAGGGCTACAAGGAAAATTTTGCATTTTGCATTTTTGGTGCCAAAGGGCACAAAGTGAGTTTCAGCCCGGGAACCTATTTTGCTCATTGGTTTTCACCATTTTTGTATGGACCCGACTCAAACATTCAAATGGACATATCTTTCAACCTAGTGCCTCGAAATTCAACAAAATTGACATCGTTGGAAAGGTCATTGTAATTTCACAAAACATGGATAGTAGCCTATGAATTATATTAATGAGAAATCAACCCAAAATACATTGAGTGTTGCAATTCTTATAGGAATTAAACAACCATGTGCAGACAAAGAAATAGGTTGCATAGGTAAAACTAAACTCACAACTGCTTCCAATATTACATCCGGGAAGCACATAATTGTTATAACAATTATACATGTGAAAATAAAAGACAAATATGGTTGATAAAACCATATAACAAAATACAACAATAATATGGTTTATAATATAACCATATAACAACATTATTTAATTAATAAAATTAATTAAATAATCAATTTATATTATGCATAATTAATTAACCTAACATTCCCCCCCTTAATTGTGCATTGTCTTAAGAGATGAGGAGAGGAACTCTCTGAACAACTTGAACTTGTCATGTGCAAGTGACTTTATGAAGATATATGCCCGTTGTTCCGCTATTGGACAAAATTTAAGCTGGATGTTGTGCTTCAATACATGTTTGCATATGAAATGAACATGTACTTCAATGTGCTTTGTTCTCTTGTGAAAAATAGGATTGCAAACAAGTTTGAGAACACCTTCATTGTCAACATACATGGTGGTCGGTTTGTCCTGTGGTATTCCAAGTCCTTCTAGTATGCAACGTAGCCAAATCGCTTCACAGATAGCTTCTCCTATAGAACGATACTTGGCTTCTATGGAAGAGTGAGAAACAAAGTGTTATTTCTTACTTCCCCATGATATTGGTCCAGATATCATAAAGAATACAAATCCAGAAGTGGATTTTCTATCATCAATGTTACCTGCATGATCTCGAATCAATATCCAAATCGAGAAGAAGTTTTCGTTCCTCTTGTATTTTAGACAAAGATCCATTGATCCTTTGAGATATCTCAAAATGTGCCTTGCTTCTTTCCAATGAAAACTTTGGGTTCCTGCATGAACCTGGATAGACAGCTTAATGCAAAGTTGATATCTAGTCTAGTGTAGGTTAGATAAATGAGACTCCCAATCAACTACCGATAGAGAGTGGCACTTACCTCAGGAGATGGATCTGAACAAGATAACTGCAATATGTTCTCCATGGGTGTAACAATTGGTGTTCAATCCATGATCCTAAATTTCTCGAGCGTTGTCTTGGTATATTTCATCTAAGAGACAAAATGTGATTCTCTTTCTGTCATACTTCCAATCCAAGACAATAATGCATCAGCCCGAGATCAGTCATGTCAAACGATTGATTAAGATATTTTTTCATTACATCAATCATCCTCATCGAATCGCCAAAGTGATGACTAGATCATCAACATAGACAATGACAATGACAATCTTATCCCCTTGCTTTTTGAGGTAAAGATTGGGATCCTACGGATTTCTAACAAATCCATGTTGTACGAGATGCTCATCAATCTTGATGTACCATGCCCGGGTGCCTGTTTAAGGCCATACGTATATTTCCTAAGTCTCGCATACCTTTACTTCTTGACCAGTACTACATATCCCTTAGGTTGAGTCATGTAGACTCCTTCTTGTAGATCTTTGTTTAGGAAAGCACTTTTAACGTCCATCTCGATGGACTTTCCACCAAATCAAACAGTGCAAATAGAGAAAAGATCATCCTAATTGTTTTGATCTTAGCTATCGGAGAAAATGTCTCCTCATAGTCAATGCCTTACTTTTGTGTGTACCCCTTTGCTAAAATCCTTGCTTTATACTTGTCTATTGTCCCATCTATTTTGTACTTTGTTTTAAATATCCATTTGCATCCAATGGGTTTCTTCCCAGTGGAAGATCGACAAGCTGCCAAGTGTTATTTTTCATCACTGATTGGTATTCATAATCCATGGCATATTTCCAAGCTTTTGACTATAGGGCTTCCTAGACTGTAGAGGGCTCATCATATTCAATAACTCTACTCATCAAAGCAAATTTAACTTCTTCTCTTGCTTTACTACGAGTTTGTGGTCCAGGGGTGGATGTATCCGATGGAGCATCCATTCTTGCATCTCGTAATGTGCTAGTACACAATTTAGGCATACGCTGAATTATTCCCATGGGTCGTGGTTCTATCTGATCAACACCATCATCCCCATCGTTACTTTCATCTTCTGAGGGAACATCAGCTTCAATTTTTACAACTGGAGAAAAATCTACATCTGGTGAGTCTGGAGGAGGAGACTTTGCTTCCTTCTAAAAAACTCAACATCTTTGCTGGTGTAGACTTTTCTGGTCTTAGGATCCATTAATTTGTACCCAAGAGTCTCTTCACTATACCCAATGAAGACGAGTTTTTGTGACTTCATGTCCAATTTCTTTCTATTCTGCTTGGGTATGTGCATACTTGCTTTGCACCCGAATACTCTAAGGTGTGCAATAGATGGTTTCCGTTTTGACCATGCTTCTTGTGGTGTTACTCCATCAAGAGCAACTGTGGGCACTCTGTTCATAAATACATTGTTGTCTTTGTTCTACCCAAAATGTCTTTGCAAGTCTAGATTCATCGATCATGCATCACACCATTTCCATGATAGTACGATTTCTTCTCTCAACAACACCATTTTGCTTGTGGTGTGTGTGGAGGAGGCATTTGTCGATGAATCCCGTGAGTTTGTAGGTAGTATTTGAACTCATTACTAGTGAATTCCCCCTCGATCTGAGTGGAGAGTTCTGATGTGATGACTAGTTTCATTCTTAATCTACTTTGAACTTCTTGAAAGTTTCAAAAGCTTCACTTTTCTTGCGAAGACAAAAAATCCACATTTTCTTGAATAGTCGTCAACACATAGCATGAAGTACTAAAATCCAGAATGACTTGGTTGCATCGGACCATAAAGATTGGTATGAACCAGATCAAGCTGACCATGAGCTCGATATGTAATCTTCTGGAATGAAGCTCTATGTTGTTTTCCTACTAGATAGTGAGGACACTTATCTATATCCTTATGAAGAGATGGTATCCCATGTACCATATTGCACCGGCGAAGTGTCTCGAGATACTTGAAACTTACATGACCAAGTTTTCAATGCCACAACTGTGCTGAGGTAGAGTTCTTAGCCACAATTGCTTGATCATCTCTATAAACAAAATCAAGTTGGAACATGCATCCCACATTGGAGGCTTTTGCAACTATTTTCGAGCCTCGTGATTTATCTCAAATTAAACATGTTTTCTTGCTCGGAATGACTATAAAATTCAATTTTTAGATTGTGATCAAGGAGTTGACTGACTGAAAGCAGATTCTTTGTCAACCCAGGGACATATAAGACATCTGAAAGTCTACAATTGCGTGAACCAAGGGGTAGAGAAATGTTCCCAATCCCCTGAACTATATATGAAGAATCATCTCCCAACGAAACATGATTTTTCGATGGCGTGTCCCTCATTGAAATAAACTAGTCTCTATGGCTAGTCATGTGTCGAGTGGCCCCCGAATCAACATACCAAACATCACTAGATGACGTGGATGGTTCACTTGATCGAGCAATGAACAAGTAGTCTTCATTGTCTAACTGTTCTTGTTGCTCAACAATATTTCCTTGTTGATGGGGTCTTCTTTTCCAGTTCCCCTTTTTCTACCCATGATTGTGGTTAGAATGTCCCTTGTAAGACTATTGTTGTTGAGGTCCATAGTTGCTAGATGAACCTTTCTTGTAAGTATTATACCAACAATCTTGTAGGTCATGTCCTCTTTTATAGATAGGACATTGCTTCTTCTGTCATCTGTGCCCTTGATACTGATTTTGATTTTGGGACTGTTGATATAAATTAGGTTTTCCTTTACCTTTTCCTTTCCATTTTTGATGTGAAGGAAGTGCCTGCTCTTCTTCATCATCCATATTGTGCATTGCTTCCTCTTGCTGTAGTAGGTTTACCAGCTTGTCAAAACTAACTGTCGTATCTGATACGTTTAGTGTTGTGACAAAAATGCAATAAGAAAAGGGGAGTGATCTCAAATCAATGGGAACGAGAGCATCATCTATGACCACTTCTCCTAGGGCTAGAAGTGAAGCCCTCAATTGTGCAACTCTTCTTAAGAAAGCTTTGATTTTCTCATTCTGTTTGAACTTTAGTGTATGTAAATGACTATGTAAATTCAATATAACATTATTGTTTTTGGCTTCATACATTGTGCAATTCATCCGATGCTTCTTTGGCTGTTTTGGCATCTCGAATGTGGGGTTGCACATCGTCAGACACTCCAAACAAGATGATGAGTTTGGCCTTCTGATCTGCTTTATCAAATTGTCGCTGTTGTGTTGTATCAGTAGTTGATCTGGTCAGAGTACCATTCACAACAGGCCATATTTCTTCAAACTCAAGTTGTGTCTTAATTTTTGTCTTCCATGTAGCATAGTTGTTTCCTCTGAGTAATTGTGAATCTGGAAGAAACAATTTGGGGGCATTGGTGCCCATTTTTAGAAATCACTGACAGGGTTTGGCTCTTATCACTCTAGGTATAAGGTCTCCCAATCTATATACTCGTCAATCTGATATACCAAACCTTTCTATATATATTCCCTTCCGATATACCCGGCAGTATGTGGAAGAAACTCACCCTTTCTATATACCCGACGGTACATGAAAGAGACGTTAACGTACGTGAAAGAATTCAATACGTGGTACCAAGACAAGATCGAAGGGGTCATGTGATTATTGACACCAGCTCAACGAAATATCCTCATACGTGTGAGCATAACTTCGCTATATATTTGGATAATTTCTCAGTCCGGATTTATGTCATGCAATCATTCACAGATGGATGGGATGGCTCATAGTGTGTGCACCGTGACCTTATTACTCCCCATCGATTTATAGGAACGATGCCCAAACGATGTTGTTGTAACTATATTAGGCGTAAAGTGAAGTAGTAGTCATGACGACTTTACCCGTAAGCACTTCCCAGAGGCACTGTATATACCGAATGCTACAAATGAGATCTAGGATCTCGTGAGTGTTACAGAAACCATTTTTTATACTATTTTTTATTACAATTCTGTCAGTTTCTAATTAGTTACAAATTTTTTAGTTGACTTATGGAAACCTAAAAATTAGTACAATATATTGCAGCATGCAATTACATTCAAAAATTTATAAAAAATTGACTGGCAGGCAAAAAAAATTGTTTTGCGGGCCTCGTGGTCCAATGGAACCCAATACTTCTTGAGCAAAAAGGGTAAAAAACTAGCTCAAAATGAAGTTTTTAGCTAGCTCTCATTTGGAAAAATGTGCTCAAAATGCAAAAATATGCAGAGTGGAGAAAAAAAAGTTTTTCCTAAAATAGGGTTTTTCTTGCTAAATTTAGTTAGTTATAACTAAATTTGAATTTTCCGCTAAAGTTAGTGGTTCCACTAAATTTTCTGCCAAATTTAGTAGTGGGTGAGGGAGGGGGATTTGACCCCTTGACCTCTCTTGATGGGAAGTGTCTTACAAAAGTTATGCTAGCCACTTGGGCGGCTAAGCTAAACATGTATAAGTAAAGAGAAAAATGTAATTAAACACTTCCAAACTGTAAAACCATACCTCTTCAAAAACCAGGTTTTGGAAAGGTGGTTTTGAGCAAAAATTCTAGCAAAGAGAAAAAATGACAGGCGGTTTTGGTGAGAATGAAGGTGGTTTTGAGTGTGTATGGCGCCTTAGATCATTTTTCTTCCTTCCTTTGAGCTTGTAATCTCTTCCTTGGTGAATTCTATCCTCCTCAACCTTAATTGCAATGAATAAAGGTGGTTTTGAGGAATTTGATGGTGGTATTGTAGGGGATGGGGCTGGGAAGTTGTAGAGGAAACTCTGGCTCTCTTTTTCTTGCACAAGCTTCTCCAATGCTCCTCAAACTCTGCTGCAATCCTCCAATATCCTTCAACCTGCTCTGAAACCAAATGTAATTTCACAAAACAAGGATAGTAGCCTGTGAATTATATTAATGTGAAATCAACCCAAAATACAATGGAGTGCTGCAATTCTTATAGGAATTGAACAGCCATGTGCAGACAAAGAAATAGGTTGCACAGGTAAAACTAAACTCACAACTGCTTCCAATATTACATCCGGGAAGCACATAATTGTTATAACAATTATAACAATTATACATGTGAAAATAAAAGAAAAATATGGTTGATAAAACCATATAACAAAATACAACAATAATATGGTTTATAATATAACCATATAACAACATTATTTAATTAATAAAATTAATTAAATAATCAATTTATATTATGCATAATTAATTAACCTAATGAGTCTCGACCTCGCCTACGCCATGGAAACTTGAAACTTTAATTTCAAAGAGGTTTGGTGGGTGAAAAATGGGGAAATGTCTTCATTCCATTAATATGCAATCTAATTGTCCCCAACAACTAGATCAGATTTGATTCAATCCGCCGCTCTCCCTTCTTCAACACGCCGAGCAGACACAAAGCGATAGACATGACAGATTTGGGGTGGATTTGTAGAGGCATTGATGGCCAGTAGTTGAGCTTCAAATTAGTTTTCCCACCTCTCTCTCCTTCTTCTCTCTGTGCTAAATCTATAAAAGAAGGGGCAGGGCTCATTGGTTGGATATTTTCCATTTTACACCCTCCCTTCTCCTCTGGTTTACAGACGAGTTCGTGGAGTCCTAACCTCCACATTCAAGTTGTAATGCTAAATTTTTCCTCTTGGCCACTATAATGTACTGTGTCGAATTTAGACTAATAATATATGTTTGTGGATGATTTTTGACACTCTCATGTGTTTCATTGTTGCCTTCTGATCTCTTATTATAGTTTGGTTACCTGTGAATGGTGTTTGTATTGCATTTCTGTGGTCTGTGTTAAATTACAAAACAAGTGTCTAACATTCCTTTGGTGCATCACCTCGTTAGCTTAGGTTTATTTTATTGTATCTTCTCAACCATGTCTCCTTGGTAAGATAGAGTAGGCTTAGAGTAGATCCTCTGCAAGATTTTATTTGCATGCACCTGAACAGAGGAATAGGAACTAGCCTTAATCTAGAGAGCTCTCTCAACTCGCAAGGTCCCACACTTTGAGAGATGTTCCATGTTGTGTAATCACACTGAGAGTCTCAACCCATCTAGTTGCAGAAATTTAGGGGTGCTTTGTGATTTTGCACTAATAAGTTTTCTTCATATGTATGCTTTGTTGAAGATCCTTCTCCATGGTTGTGGATCACATTTGGGCCTTGTATCATTTCCAAATTCTTTGTCCTTAAAGAAAAATTCAATTCTGGGCACAAATGGTGATTTCCTGCATTTTACAATTTGACAAGCGTGTTTTCCCATCAAATTATATCTCAACATCTTCATCTATGTGGTCTCTTTTGATTGGATGAGGCACGTTAGGTCTATTTTATAACTTGTAACTTTTTCTATGTTTGCAAAAAGATCAATTTGGCCCCACGGCCCCATTGAGTTCTGATTGGCTAGTCAAATTTATAAAGGCGGAGCGAATTTCTCTTTTTACCCCGAAGGTGTATATGTGTTCATTTTTAATTGGTTGTGGCCTGGTAGGTCTTTTTGGTGAAATTTTCCACTTTGGTCACATTTGTAAAAATACCAAATTGGCCCCGCGGCCTCGATAGTCTCTGATTCGCTATTCAAAAAATATGAAGCGGCAAGGAAAAAGTCTTACTTTGACCCCGAAGAAGGACACATGGCGTTTTTCATGTTACAAGCGGGAAGGCGGGTCGGTGGAACATTTTGAAGTTTTTTTCCTCTTTATACAAGGGAGCAAAGTTATGAAATAACCCGCAACTCTACTGGGGCCCACATCAAAAGTTAGAAGCGGTAGGGCAAAAGTCTTCCTTTGACCCCGAAGAAGTACACGTGGCATATTTCCAAGTTCTGAGGGGAGGTGTGTTGCACAGAGAACTTTGAAGCTTTTTGGATCAGCATTGAAAATTCAAAGCGAGAAGGTGGGTCACTAGAGGTTTTTGAAGATTTTTGCCTTTTTGTGAAAAGGAGAAAAGTATAAAAATGAAGCGCAACTCTGTCAGGGTCCACATCAAAAGGTAAAAGCAGGAAGCGTGTCGCTAGAGGAAAATTGGAAAGTTTGCCTTTTTGTATAAAGGGGTAAAATTGTAGAAATATTTCGTGACTCCATCAAAGGCCCAGATTAAGCCATGTGTTGAGCCTCGTATTTTTAAGGTGGAGAGGTGGGGCAAAATGTGAAAATTGTGCATTTTCTCCAAAATTCATAAAATGCAAAAGGCACCCCAGAGGCCCGTTTTGGCTCTAATCTTCCACGTGGATGGCTCTAATTTAAAGTTGTGAAAGGGCAGAATCAATGGTTATGGCGCGATGCATCTGGTTTTTCCACCATTAACGTTCCACGACTTCAGGGGATGTAAATACGCATCATTTTTCATGGTGAATCTGAATGATTTCATGTCGTTTCTATCAGCCAAGTTGAATTTAAGTGTTGTGGAGCTCAAATTTGTGAATCTGAGGAAGTGCAAGAGTTGATATTTTGAAACAGAGTTACTTGGGCACCTGCAAAAATGAATTGCCAGATCCAAAGCAGAGGAAAGAATGAGGAGAAGGAAGCTATAGGCGTAAAGGATGAAAAACGTGTTGCCAGAGGAGATGACTAGATGCCCCAGTTAAAACAATGATGGAAATATCTGAAATGATTCACCTTTTGAACACTTGGCAACTTTTTGGTGTAAATTTGTTAAACATCACTTTCTGAGACAAATTGGTAACAAGCAAAGGATTCCTCGAATATTCTTCTTTTTGGGGGAAATTTGGGATGAGTGAGTGAGTGAATTGTATAAATGCAATGAGGATACTCTTGCAAATGGTCGGGGGTTGAATTCTTACGAGAAAATTTGAGAAAGCCCATCTTCTTGAGAGACCATTTGAGAAACTTGTTAATCTCTTATGTTTTAGATTTGATCATGTCAAGTTGGTTGCAAGTGTACAACCATTGAAAAGCTCTGAGATTGTTCAAGAAACCTTCCCCTATTGATGAATCTAATCAACTTCAAATTAATCTGTGTTGATCTTGGGAAAAATTGTGTCTGCTTTTATTTCAGAATGTTTTCAAATGGTTTTGATGTTTTTGTTGCAATATTGTGTTAAAATCCCTCCGAATCACACAAGATCTCGTCCTTGTGATAGTTTAGTGGCATTTGCAATTTCATTATGAGAAGATCCTTCATCCTGTAATGAGATAAACAATTTAAAATCACTTTACTATCATTTTGTTGATAAATATTGTCTGTAAGCCTTTGAGTGTATCTTAGGCATGAGGAACCAAGGGTCTTTAATGTTTAATTGAGTCTTTAGCTTGAGCCTTCATGTTGAATTCTCAAAGATTGTGTGAAACCGTGCAGATTTGGGCCTCCATTGATGCACACCTTTTGGTTGAAGGAATATTTTAGCTATTCTGAAGCATTATGTCATTTAGTTTTCCAATTATTGTGAAGGTTCTCAAAGATCTGCAAAATCAAGTTTATCCTGCTTAATCTCCCACCAAAATTATTCAAAAACAATGAATCCTACCTAAACTACCCCTATTTTCCTTGTATGTCCACAAATGAATAAATTCTACTGCCAAAATATGTAGAAGAAATTAGGATTCCATAATGTCTTTAGTAACCTTAACCTTGTTTAGAAAATATCACCATTCTTTAGAAGTGACAACTCATGAGAGTTAAATTGTGGTGCATTGATCATATTTTCTCAAGGTTTCCTTTCAAATTTGTGCAAAGAAGGATATCTTCATTCTCCTTCACCAAAAGAGGTTACAAATGGGTCCTCTCACCTGGTTGAAAGGCACAACCTAAAGTAGTGAGGATAGATCAAATCCTTTTGAAAGTGTTATCCATTTCTCCAACATCCGAGTGACAAAGAGTTAGACGAATCTCCTCCCCGCTACAAAACAACTCATAATATGATTTGTTTATCTCTCAGTGTCTTGCTAAATCTGTTAGGAAATTAAATATTAATGTTTACATTATTTGTGTATTCATTAAATACAAATGTTAGTAATTATATTATTGTTATATTAACAATAATATGTTGGTTGGAGTTGTTTTAAAAACTCATATGATTTGAGTTGTGTATTGTTACGTGAGTAAAAATCACAACTAAATAGGAGATATTATAGGTTCCATAATAATAGGAAATCCTATATATGTGCCTATATATTTGTATGTGCATTCTATGTAATGTATCCGGAATGAATTGAAAGTATATTATTATTCCGTGTTTAATATTGTACATTATTCATCTGTAAAACTGATCCAAATTCATTATTTGGTATCAGAGCGATCAGAGGTCTGAGGTTGTGTCCGAATGAGAGTCATTTCCCATTGAAAGATGCAGTCCATCAGTTGGCCGCAGACCTGGTGATTGGAAACATGCATTGATTTGCATGGTTTCTGCCTGTCTTGTTTGTCGAATCCAGTGCAGTCCAATTCACACAGCGTATGCTGGAGCAGGCTGGGACAGTGTTTTCATTTGGCATTTTAGATCTCAGGAAATTTGCTATTCGATACCATCCATTCATACATCTTAATCTTAACATGCGTGCAACGTATGTGTTTTAAGATTTGACGCCATCCATTCATACATCGCTGGATTCAACGTGGAGATCCAAATCTTGCGGATTTGTTAAGCTTGGTGCCTGCAGACTGTGGTCTTTGGTTCATGTGCGAACATGCATATCTCCATCCGCATTTAATTCAAGCTATCTTAAAGTTTCATGCAAATATTGACAATGGTGGTGTGTTTAACTTGTGGTTGATTTAATTTGTCATGCACGTATTCTGATATAGAGGAAGCAATTCGATCTCTACGAAAAACAGTCAATTCCTTTCACAGCTCGAGTTCTATTGGGGATCTGCTCATGCTTGGCTCAGTCACAACATAGCCAGCACAGATTTCGCTCGAGTGCTCGTGCTTTCCCTGCACTTACCGCCTCAGAGATCTCCAACGGATTTTCTACATATTGATCTATGTGTCTGCTCTTCCTCGTCTAGATTTCCACAAAGGTGACTCCATCTCCAAGCTGTGCAGACTTTGGAATTTGCATCGAACTGGTTTGCACTTGAATTCATCACATATCAGGCCATCAAACTTTATGCGTGCAATCAAATTTGGATTATAAGATCATTCTATATACATCAATCAGTTCACTGCATGTTGAAAGCCTGAACCTAGCTCGGCCTTGACGTTTGTCATTGTTTTTGTGCAACAATTTCAGACTACTATTAGTCTAGATTTGTATTGAATTTCATGTGATCTACACTGTACTGGCTCGTCCCCGATTAAACAACCAGCCCTCCAAACCGCCACACTCCTAATATTTTGCGAGATCTGTGCCCATGATATGATAGGCTGCATGCAATCGGTGGGGAATATTTGTAAAGGTCGGTCTATGTTTTTTTATTATTAGTCAAATTTTCTAGTTTAAAAACCAGTTTGATATGTGTCTTATAGTTGTATATGTCAATAGCTTTTAGCTATATTAAATTTTTTTAAAAAAAAGGGGGTGCATTTTCGGTTGTATCCGACACCTATTTTTTTAAGCGTCATAATGGATAAGTTGAGTCA
The DNA here is from genome assembly GCA_018340775.1 of Taxus wallichiana var. yunnanensis. NCBI lineage: Eukaryota > Viridiplantae > Streptophyta > Pinopsida > Cupressales > Taxaceae > Taxus > Taxus wallichiana. The sequence goes on along the minus strand of CM031237.1, from coordinate 841,852,973 downwards.
CATTGAAAAATTTGAAGGTAAATATTTTCATACCTGGCAAGTACGAACTCAGCTGTTCCTAATTAACAAAGACTTGTGGGATATTGTTGATGGAAAAGAGAAGAAACTGACAAATGCAGATGAAGCAGCAAAATGGGCAAGCAGAGATCGAAAGGCTACATCGATTATTGGATTGGGTCTATCAAATTCCTATTTGCATCATATAGACTTAAAAAGTCCTCTCACACAATTTGGGAGACATTGAACAAATTGTTTGGATCACAAGCTGGAAGTGCAGCAATATCTTTAAAGCAGAGATTGTTCGGCCTCAAGATGGAAGAAGGCGATAACATGGTGGAACATATTAGTAAGTTTCGTTCTATTTGCAATCAACTAGTAGGAATAAGTGTAGATGTCCCTGATGACGATGCTAAAGCAATGTTACTCAATAGCATGCCTCCATGCTATTCTAACATGGTCTTTACATTGAGTAAAATAAATCCAAGTTTAGAAGAACTTATTTCTTCTTTGTTAGATGAAGAAAAGAGAATCATGTTTGCGGAACTAGAGGAAAAAGCCCTGTATGGTAAGAAACAAGATAAAAGAAGATCTAAATATTCTTTCAGACCTGGATCATCTTCTAAAGATTCAAAGAAGCAGCTCACCTGTTATTATTGCAGACAATCTGCCACTTGTCCTCAAATTGCAAGAAAAGAGCACAAGACTTACTTGATGGGAAACTGCAAGATAATGCCATGGCTGCTGATGACGAAGGAGAAAATGAAGAGGAAGGAAATACTGCTTATACAGAAAATCAAAGTGATGAAGATTTTCTCTTCTAGATGATTTTTGAATGGAGGATGGAGGCATCGGAGGCTGGAGGTCAGACAACGACCTCTCGTCAGTCACCAACGACGGGGCCGCACAGAATGATTTGGTGGCACAGGTGTGCAGTGTGAGTACTTGTTTTTTGAGTTTTGCAGTGTTCCAGATTCAGTTGTGTGGTGTGAATTTCAGCTTGGTGTGATTCTTTTTCAGAGTTCCTGTTGTGTGTTGAATAAGTGAAATGTTCACATTGAGGGGGGAACATGATCAGCATGATCCAATGTTCCATTTTCAGTTTTTTCAGTTGAGTATGTGGCTTTTCCTATTTCCCCAAATGCAAAAAAACATAGTACAGAACAAATAACACAATGAAATGCAAAGCATCATGAGGCTTGATGAGGTAGAATAGTCAGATGTGTTCCTGTTCGTACCTAGGTTTGTGGTTAGCCTCTTGAAAACCATTGAAGGCTATTCAGATGTGTTCCTACTTGAGTTCCCACACTACTAGGTCAGATGTGTTCCCTAGAGTGACTGGTTGATAAGCAGATGATTCTTGAGCGTGTTCCCATCCTCATCGGTCAGATGTGTTCCCGACAGTGCTTGGTCGATAAGAAGTTGATGTGTTCCTTCTTCTACCTTCAGTTCGAGTGTGTGCCAAGATCATGAGCGCGCAGAGGTGGCAGGCTACAAAGGAAGTGTGAAAGTTCTAATGTTACCATGTAAACATTAAGGGGGGGAATGTTAGGAAATTAAATATTAATGTTTACATTATTTGTGTATTCATTAAATACAAATGTTAGTAATTATATTATTGTTATATTAACAATAATATGTTGGTTGGAGTTGTTTTAACAACTCATATGATTTGAGTTGTGTATTGTTACGTGAGTAACAATCACAACTAAATAGGAGATATTATAGGTTCCATAATAATAGGAAATCCTATATATGTGCCTATATATTTGTATGTGCATTCTATGTAATGTATCCGGAATGAATTGAAAGTATATTATTATTCCGTGTTTAATATTGTACATTATTCATCTGTAAAACTGATCCAAATTCATTAAAATCTATGATGTTACTCGGTTTCTAAGGGAGAATCAATTTGAATTCCAACATAAAGAATTGAAAGGCATGAAATTTATGGTAGGACAATATTTGGAAAAGAAAACTCAAGATGTCAAAAATGAAAGGTAGGGTCTCTGAGGTGGTCTCACTACAAGAGACAAAGGATATGTGAGGAGTGCTAAGAGTTAGATTGATCAAGAGGTTTCACCGCAACGACAAATTGAGGGTAATGAAGTGATATATGGGATTCAAGAGCACTCGTTGAAACAATTACTTCATGGGATGATTGATTCTAAAATCATGCCAAGGTAAAATCTAGAAGCTAATTTGGATGATAGTGTTACTTTTAAGCTTAGAAGGTTGGTAAGAGATTGAAGATAAACTCAAAATTTTAGCTCGTATGATTAGTGTTATAAAAAAATAAGCCCATGCTTGTTTTGGTTAACTTGCCTTCATTCTTCCCTCCTTTTTGTTACAGTGCAGATTTTTACAACTTTAAAGCACTCAAAAGTTCCTAGAGATGGCTTCATCAAATAGGATTTGTATTCCCTTTCCGAGAAAGGTAAATAATTCCTCTTAACTCCTTGTATTTATGAGTTATGCCTCAACAAATTTTGGAGGGAAAATTTGCCAAGGCGGACCATGGAAATTTTTAGCACTTAGTTTTTGGCTAAAAACTCAAAGGGAAAATTTCCACCGAAAGCCCACAAGGAAATGAAATGATGCCATGTGTTAAGGCAGAGTGAAGGGGGTGGAAGGACTTCAAATTTTTTGGCATTTGCTCAAAATGCGTCAAAGGCAAAAATGAAAATGTGTCCCATAAGCAATCAAAAGCCGACACATGTCCAAATTTCGGAGTGGGAGTCGGGGCATCAAAATGAGTTTAGAAATTTTGCCAAAGTGGTGAAGGCGCAAAGGTAAAACTTTAGCCGCACCTCTCGTGCCGCATTAGAAGGTTCCACGTGTCCACATCAATGGTGGAGGTCGGGACGGCCGGGTATTTTGAAAAAAATTCCCCAGGCGGGTAAAAGAGGCAAAATGTTGTTTTGAGCCCACGATTGAACCGAGAGGGTGCCATGTGTCACGGAGAAGTGGGGCATGGAGGATTTTGGGAAAATTTTCCCAATTTGAAAAAAGAGGGAAAAGTTCAAATTTTTGGCCCGCGAACTCAATTTTGCCCTAATTTTGCCTTTTTCACCCAAATCTTCAGAGGGCCATATCTTTCGATCCAGAGCTTAGATTTTCACGTTTTTGGTATCATTGGAAAGCTGTTGAAATTAACCACACGATGTACTATTCAATTTTTACTTTTAGTGGGGTTTGGTGGGTGAAAAAAGAAGAAATGTCTCTGGCATGGGAAAAAATGTAGAACCGACCCCCAACCACCAAAATTGATGAAGTATGGCACTCGTTTCTTCTCTAGCATGGCCAAATGCATCAAAAAATGGATTTGTGAGGGTTCCCTTGCTGTTTTAATGAATCTTGTTAGTGGTTGGAGATCTCAAATCAATTTTCCCACATTTTTACCTTTTTTTTGTTTTGCTTCATCATTAAAAGCCAGTTTTGGCTCATTTGTAAAGGGTTGGACGTTTTTGTTCTTGCAGACTCCCCTCTTCTCCTTGGCATGTGAATTCATGGATTTTCAAGCCTCTCATTAGAACTGCAATACATTTTTTTCCTCCTTTCCATTGTAATGCATCGTATCAAAAACTGGGAATGATAAAGCATGCTTTGTGAATGAATTTTCAATCCTTTCTTGTGTTTATTATTTCCTTCTGATCCTTCATTACATTTTGGTAATTTGTACATGTTCTATTGTTGCATTCTATGATCTGTGTATATTTGCAAAAACAGAGGTCCATCACTCCTTTGGTGTATCACCGTCTTTTACTTAGTTTTGTTTCCTTTTGCATCTTTTAACTTTGTCTCCTTGGAATCTAGAGTAGGATTTAGCATTGAACCTCTACAAAATTCATGCATACACCTAAAAAAAGGGGTAAGAACCAACTATATCTTAATAGTTTTCTCACCTTACAAGGTCCCACACCTTGGATAAAACTCAATGTTGTGCAATCACACTAAATGACCCAATTCTAGACTGCAGATCTGAAGGTCATTTAGGGGGTGCTGTAGATTTGCACTAACAGTTTTGGCATGCTTGGTGGGACCTTAGAGGTCTTCATCTTCATTATAACAAAGTTGATGTGTAATTTTTGTAAGTTTCTTACTTGAAAGAGCCTTGATTTGCACATCTAGTGACTCCAAAAGGATAGAATCAACTGGTTTCAACAGTCCAACCTTGAAAATTCACGAGAAGGATCCAAACAAGGTCAAGGACCAGAGAGGAGGGATTTTTTAACTATCTGTAATTATCCCCAGAAAGAAGAGAATGAGGGAGAAGGATTCAAAGGTCTCCATCTCCACCAAATAGAACTCTATCAACTCCTCCACCTGGTAGAGCTTTCATCCAATCAATAAGGTTTCTCAGTGCCAATCGAATGGTGCAACCCAATACTTTTTCAACTTTACTCGGAAATAGCACACTTGCTCTCAATGCACAAAACCCAGTTCCAATTACAGCATTGAAGAACATCCCATACTTTACTAGAGAAAATCAGACCAATCCTGGTGATCATGTCAAGGACATTGCTAATGTTTGTGCAATCCATGAGATTGTTGAGATGGAGATTGCTGTCAAATTGTTGGCATATTCATTCAAAGGGAAAGCATTATAATGGTTCAGATCCTTGAGTCAGAGCTCTATCCAAAATTGGAACCAGTTGTGCATAGCCCTCCATAACCAATTTGGAGAGAAAGGGGACAACTTGTCTCTATTGGAGCAACTGACAACTATCAAGAGAGCTCCCAATGAGCAGCTAACAGACTTCAATTTCAGATTTCAAAGAACATGGGTTAGAATCCCATTGGCAATGAGGCCATCAACTCAAGGTTCTTTCTTATACTTTCTCAAGGCTTTAAATTCTAACATTTCTATGTTGATCCTATCCATGTGGGGTACAACTATACATGTAGCTTACAACATCGCCATTAGGGCTAAGAATTATTTGATCCAAGTGGAAAACTTGCACCTAGGTCTCCTATGCCCTTATATTCAAACTTGGAAAGCCTAAGTACTAGTCAATCACCTACTTTAGCTCCTATTCCCACTCCTAGAAACCAGAGTTCAAATGAAACTTCTACTTCATCCTCTAGTGCCTCAAATGAGCTTCAAGAAGTTATGAAACAATTGTAAAATTTGGGCAATGAGCTGGTTATGCTCAAGAGGCAAAGCAAGCTCAAAGTTTTAGGCCTTCTTATCAGCCTCAAACTCAGCCTAATAGACAACCATATCAGCCTAATAGGCCACCCAACCCAGCTGCAAATCAAAATCAAGTAAGGCCTCTTGCCAATAGACCATTTCAGCCCTATAACCCCAATGTTGCATCTACCTCTAAAGCCTTAGTGCCAGTGCAAAATAATATAGCTCAAGAGTATGATTGGTGTTTCCCATGCAGTGAACCTCACAACCAATCTATGTGCTTCAATGGTGCTTTGAACCAAGCTTTGATGGTGACAAAAACTGGTATAGAGAGTGAAGTGAGTCAAGAAACAAACCAACAACAAGGGACATTTCAACAAGATACAAATCCAAATGAGACTACACTTGTGAATTGACAAGCTAAAGATTTTTGTGGTATGAATCAAACACCTTCTCAGAGTGTAGTAGCTAACACATGGTCAAAGAAGAGGAATATTGGTGAAGGTCAGTCATTAGATCCAAGTGATTCACAACCTTCCATCACTCCACAAGGTGTTGGAAAGAAAAATGCAGTTCCAAATGTGCAAGGACAGCCCAAGCCACCTTCTAGACCAGCTCAAATGCCAGCATTGTAGCCCATGTACAAGAAAAGAATGTGTAGACTAAAGGGCAGAAAAGAGATGGTTCATCCCCATTTAACATCATTGAACAAATGAATAAGACCAATGTGAACATATCTATGTGGGAGTCACTATCCATCCCAGGACAAAGGGATCTACTACAAGCTGCCATGAAGAATTGGTCAACCTCAAATCAGCTAGCTCATATGCAAGAGAAGGTACTCACAAATGCTACTCACCTAAGGGGAATCATGGAGGATAGCAAGGTAAAAATTTGAAGCCCCCTCCATTCTATGTTTCATTGATCATTGGGGATAAATTAGTACATAATTGTATGATTGATTCTGGGCAACTAGTTTTGTGATGCCTAAGCAAATAGCTAATCAGATGGGCCTTCAATATGAATTCATATCCAAGGGGGTGGTGCAATTAGATGGGACAATAGTAGCAATAGTTAGGGTAATTAAATATTTGAGCCTTAATTTGCATGCATGCTTCAATGTCATAGTTTTACAAGATGTGTCAGTGATATATTTACCACCACTTTTTGCCATATGTCTGTCAAGGGATTTCGCAACTCAAATTGGAGGCTACCCATCTGCTGATTGGTCACATATGTTGTTTAGGACAAGGTATGGAGCCAAGGCCAAAATCAGGTCCAAACCTATTGCAAAATTTCACATTGATCCTCATACTCCAAGCCAAATCAATTCCAACTATTCAGTGTTTGATCAAGAGGATTATCCAAGCACACATGAAGCTGATACCAAAGTTGGAAACATTCCAGATTTGACTCTCGATGAATGGGAAAGCAAGGTACATGCTTTTGATCCCTTCAAGGAAATAGAGGAATCCGAACTGGGATTCTATTACATGCATGAAGAAAATTAGCCTCTTCCTAACATCACCAAGCTAGACCATAAAGATGACAATGAGGTATGGCAGTTGTTCTTTGATGGATCAAGAAGTAGAAAAGGTGCAGGAGGGGGAGCTATACTTGTTTCACCTCAAGGAATTAATTATTATTCATCTTTTAGATTTTAGTTTGCATGTTCTAACAACACTGCTGAATATGAGGCTTTGATACATGGATTTCATTGGTCAAGGAAGAGAGGCATGAAAAACGTATAAGTCTTTGGTAATAGTGAGCTGATTGTTAATCAAGTTAAAGGACAACATGCTGCCAAGAATGACTTGCTCAAGAGTTATAAGAATAGGGTGTGGGACCTCATTGAGGATTTTGAGCCCGCTTTCGCATCAACACCATCCACAGGAAAGAGAACATAGGCTGTTGTGACAGGACTTGCAGCAGTTGGAGCAACTTTTGATGTTGTGGAGGGTATCAAAAGAGATAAAATGTAGTCAAACATCCATGTGATTGTGAGGCCATCAGTGCCAGACAATAATGCAAGTTGGAAAGTGTTTGAGAGTGACCAACAAATCATCAATTTCTTGCAAGAGGAAGCTGAGTTCTTAGCCAAAAATCAGGAAAAGTTAGAACAACAGTACGGTGATCAAGTGGTACAGCTAAGAACCAACACACTACCAAAAGGACTTGTGACTTTAGAGTCTATCTTTAATCCTAATGATCAATTTAGGAAGGAGAAAGCAAACATCCAAGTCAAGGGAGAGGATTCAGAGCCCATCTCAGTTGAAGAAGGAAAGTCACTTCAAATTAGTAAAGTGGCAACTGAGCAAGAAAGGTATGAATTCATGCATTTTTCCAAGAGTTCCCGGATGTATTTTCTTGGAGTTATGAAGATTTGAGAGGTTTTAATCCCAAGCTAGATCAACACACAATTGAACTAGATCCAAGTGCTAAGCCCATCAGGAAAACACAACGACCGGTCAATCCACACATTGAGCCTCTTGTGAAGAAGAAATTGAATAAGTTAATAGAGGCAAGTATCATATTCCCCATCAAGCATTCAAGTTGGGTTACAAACTTGGTTTCAGTTAGAAAGAAGAGTGGAGAAATCAGATTGTGTGTAGACTTTAGAGATTTGAATAGAGCATCCCTCAAGGATCATTACCCACTTCCTTCTATGGAGTAGATTTTGCAAGTTTTTGTTGGCTTTGAGAGGTTTTCATTGCTAGATGGTTATTCAGGGTATAATCAGATCATGGTAAAGGAAGATGATCAGTTCAAAAAAACCTTCACCACCAAATGGGGAACCTATGCATATAGAAAATGCCATTTGGGCTATCTAATGCCGGAGCTACTTTCCAAAGGGCAATGGATATGGCGTTCAAGGGATTGATCAACAAAATAGTACTTATATACCTAGATGATATTACTATATTTTCTAAAAGTGTAACATACCGTCTCTTTCATTTGAGACAAGTGTTCCAAATATGTAGAAGATTTGGGGTATCCTTGAATCCCAAAAATTGCATATTCCTAGCTCATGAAGTGAAGCTCCTAGGCAACATTGTTTCTAAAGAAGGGTTCGCTATTGATCTAGAGAGGGTTGAAGCAATAAGAGCACTGCCATTGCCACGTCATAAGAAGGATCTTCAAAGTTTCTTGGGAAGAATCATTTTTGTTCGATGGTTTTTTCCAAACTTTGTAGCCCTTGTCAAGCCAATAACTATGATGTTGAAGAAAAATGTGGCATTCAAATGGACAAATGAAGGTAAGGAAAGTTTTGAGGCAATCAAAGAATCTATCTCACGTGCTCCAACTCTCATTAATCTAGATTTCTTGAAATATTTCATCCTTTATGCATTTGGCGGTGATGATACAATTTCAACAATTTTAGTACAACAGAATGAATAAAATGCAGAGCATCCAATTGCCTTCTTTAGCCAAAGCTTGGAGGACTATGAAGTAAGGTATTCCTTCATTGAAAAGCATGTTCTTGCAAGTGATTAGGAGCTTAAAGAAATTTAAGCATCTAGTTTCAAATAAGGTTCAACTGTTGGTTTCTCATGTGGGAGTTAAAGACTTCCTCCTCAACAAAGATCTAAATGAAAAATGTACAGGGTGGATTACTCATGTCATGGAGTATGACATTGAGATCAAATTCACCAAGCTGGTCTGAGGAAAGGGATTGTGTGAGCAATTGGCCTTGAGCCAATCAATTGAAGCAAAAAAGAGAAGAATGTTGTTTTGGTGTTGCAAGACAACCAAGAAAAAAGAGATGTTCAAGAAGAAAATAGTGGTGTGCTCACTTCTTGCTGGACCCAAGACATAATGCACTTCTTACAAATGGGCCTATGCCCTCCAGAGATAAACAAATACAAAAGAAGACACTTTAGATTGCAGGCTATTCCGTATGCACTTGTTGATGGTGTCTTGTTCAAAAAAGATATCAATGGAGTGTTGTTGAGGTGCATTGGGACAAATCAGATTGAGAAAATGTTAGAAGAGTTCCATAATGGATCAGTTGGGGGTCATTTTTCTCCAAGAGTGACAGCTCTCAAGATCATGAAGGCTGGTTATTATTGGCCCAAAGTGTTTAGTGATTGTTATGCATGGATCAAGAGGTGCAAGAATTGTGCATTCTTCACAGGAAAAGAGAGGTTAGCAACACTTCCATTGCACCCAATCTCATTTGACCAGCCATTCATGCAATGGGGTTTGGACTTCATTAGATTCATTAATCCAAACTCAAGCTAAGGGCACAAATGGATTCTAATAAATGCACTACTTCACCAAATGGACTGAGGCGGTGGCACTCAAAGAGGCAAATGAATCTAGCATTCTAGACTTCTATGAGGGGATAGCAACCAGATTTGGTATACCTACCACTATAATATCAGATAATGTGTTGGCATTCATAGGATCAAAGGTAACTGAATGGGTTGTTAGAAATGGGATCTATTTGAGAACTTCATCAAATTATTACCCTCAAGGTAATGGCCAAGCTGAGTCCACAAACAAGAATCTATTAAGGATCATCAAGAGGAATCTTGATGAAAATCAGAGGACTTGGCACACTAAGCTCAAATCAGCTCTATGGGCTGATAGGATAACTCCCAAGAGATCCATAGGTAACTCTCCATTCAGACTTGTTTATGGGAAAGAGGCAGTCTTGCCTATATCACTTGAGTTGCCAACATTGGAACTCATGAAGCAATTAGAATTGTTGGAGTTTGAGCCCATAGAGGTTAGATATGCAAAATTGATGGAACTCCAAGAAATTAGAGAGCATGCAACCCAAACAATGGAAGAGGACCAAGCTTTGATAGGAAAGCTAAGGCTAGAACTTTCCAAGTTGGAGATTTAGTGTTGAAATGGGATGCAGACCGAGAAAAGCTAGGAAGGCATTCAAAATTTGATGCCATTTGGAGTGGCCCCTACATGGTCACAAAATGCAAAAACAACAATGCCTTCCAATTGTCTACATTGGATGGTGAGGAACTGCATATTCCAGTTAATGGAATCCATCTAAAGCATTGCTACTAGAAGGGAAACTTCTCACCTTGTACATATTAGCTTAGATTTTTCTTTCATTCCTCCAAGTGCCTATGCACATTGTTTTGTTGTAGCTTAGATTTACATTTCCCTAAGTGCTTTGGCACAAGTTTTTGTGCCCCAAGAATGCATCTTTTGCAGATTATGTTCCAAGTCAAAGTAATTTTCTACTCTCACAATATTCATCTTAGAGATTTTCTAATGAATTGAGAGTAACAAGTAGTTGAGTTCATGACTCCATGCCCAATGGATTGCTTCAAGCAGCTGGTCACTTCATCTAGTAGGTAGATGACCCCTCTGAGTCGCCAAAATTGTTATCCAAAATAAGCCCATGCTTGTTTTGGTTAACTTGCCTTCATTCTTCCCTCCTTTTTGCTGCAGGTAGATTTTTGCAACTTTAAAGCACTCAAAAGTTCTTGGAGATGGCTTCATTAGATAGGATTTTTCTTCCCCTTTCTAGAAAGGTAAAGAAGTCCTCCTAACTCCTTGTATTTTTGAGTTATGGCTCGGTGGAGTTTGGAGGGAAAATTTGCCAAGGCGGACCCGCGGGAAAAAATTTGGCACTTAGCCTTTTGGCTAAAAACTCAAAGGGAAAATTTTGGCCTGAAAGCCCACAAGGAAATGAAATGATGCCACATGTCAAGGTGGAGTGGTGGGGGTGGAAGGACTTCAAATTTTTGGCGTTTGGTCAAAATGCGTCAAAGGTAAAAATGGAAATGCGTCCCCGCCAAGAAATCAGAAGCCGACACGTGTCCAAATGCAAATGGCGAGTCGGGGTGTCAAGAGGAGTTTAGAAATTTTTCCAAAGTGGTGAAGGTGCAAAGGTAAAAACTTGAGCCACACCTCCGTGCTGCATTAGAAGGCGCCACGTGTCCACATCAGGCTCGAGTGGAGGTCTCGAGTTGGGTATTTTGAAAAATTTTCCCAAAGCGGGTAAAAGAGGCAAAATGTTGTTTTGATCCCGCGATCAAACCAGAGGGTGCCACGTGTCAGCAGAGAAGTGGGGCATGGAGCATTTTGGGAAATTTTTCCCAATTTGAAAAAAGAGGGAAAAGTTTAAATTTTTTGCCCGCGAACCCAAAATTTTCCTTTTTCACGCAAATCTTTAGAGGGCCATATCTTTCGATCCAAAGCTCAGATTTTTGCATTTTTGGTATCATTGGAAAGATGTTGAAATTCTCCACATGATGGACTATTCAATTTTGATTTTTGGTGGGGTTTGGTGGGAGAAAAAATGAAGAAATGTCTCTGGCATGAGAAAAATGCAGAACCGACCCCCAACCACCAAAATTGATGAAGTATGGCACTTGTTTCTTCTCCAGCATGGCCAAATGCATCGAAAAATGGATTTGTGAGGGTTCCCTTGTTGTTTTAATGAATATTTTCAGTGGTTGGAGATCTCAAATCAATTTTCTTGTGTTTTTTACCTTTTTTGTTCTGCTTCATCGTTAAAAGCCAATTTTGGCTCATTTGTAAAGGGTTGGACATTTTTGTTCTTGCAGACTCCCCTCTTCTCCTTGGCACATGAATTCATGGAGTTTCAGGCCTCTCATTAGAACTGCAATATGCTTTTTCCTCCTTTCCATTGTAATGCATCATATCAAAAATTGGGAATGATAAAGCATGCTCTATGAATGAATTTTCAATCCTTTCTTGCGTTTATTATTTCCTTCTGATCCTTCATTACATTTTGGTAATTTTTGCATGTTCTAGTGTTGCATTCTTATGATATGTGTCTATTTGCAAAAACAGAGATCCATCACTCCTTTGGTGTATCACCATTTTTTACTTAGTTTTGTTTCCTTTTGCATCTTTTAACTCTGTCTCCTTGGAATCTAGAGTAGGATTTAGCATTGAACCTTTGCAAAATTCATGCATACACATAAACAGAGGGGTAAGAAATAAATTTCTCTAGATATTTCTCTCACCTTGCAAGGTCCCACACCTTGGAGAAAACTCAATGTTGTGCAATCACACTAAGTGACCCACCTGGCATGAGAGATATGAAGGTCATTTAGGGGGTGTTGTAGATTCACGATATAATTACCATTTAGTATTTCTATTATCAATAACAGATAATGAGGATCCAACGATAGTAAAGTAATCTCCTTATTCAAATGAAAGTAAATATTGGATGATGGATATGGAGGAAATGGAGTCTCTAAAGGAGAATGATAAATGGGACTTGGTAGATGTAGCTCTCGGAAGAAAAATTTAAGTGGGTTGCAAATGGGTATTCAAGAATAATTTTTCGCTGCATGGAAACTTGGAGAAATAAAAGGTTTACTTGGTTTTGAAAGGGTTCTCTCAAATAAAAGGAATTCAATTTGGTGAGGCATTTTATCCTATTACAAAATTGACTTCTATTATATTTATTTTAGCTATTACTCGCATATGATCTAGAAATAGATCAAATGAATGTTAAAAATAATGTTTTTACATGGGGATATTGAGGAATAAATAGACATGAAGCAACCTGATAGTTTCAAAGTCAAGGATAAAGAAGACATGGTTTTTCTCTTGAAGAAATCCTTGTTTGGCCTAAAAAAATCACCAAGGATGTGGAATGAAAATTTTGACGGGTATGTTTGAAAATTTGGGCTTGAAAGAAGTAAGGTATATCCTTGTGTGTACTTTAATTATGTTTATCATCATAGTGCTATTTTTGGATGATATATTGTTGGATGGAAACAAAATGGAAATGATCAAATAGTGTGAAGGATCTTGATGTTAGAAAATTAGTTCTAGATATAGAAATCAAAAGGGATCATGTGAATAGAAATCTCTCGGCTAAATCGAGTAAGTATGTAAAGACAATGTTAGATAAATTTATGTTCCTTGATAGGGTTTGTACAAAAGGATATAAGGATAAATTGTAACTCGCAAAGTGTAATTGCTTTGGAAAATAACCCTACGTATTACGGTTAAACAAATCACAAATCACATTGATGTGCAATATTATTTTGTCAAAGAAATGGTAGAAGAGAAGAAGGTGAGATTGGAAAATGTTGACACAATGGTGAATGTGGTGGATTCATTGACTAAGGAAGTAAATGCGATAAGTTTACTTGGTGTAGGAAAACAATGGGCTTAATATCCCATAGTTATTGAGGAATGAGTTCGTGTTCTTCTTAATGGAGTAGGAAATGAAGGGAAGATTTTGGGTAGTCTCCTACCCATGCAACACCCATGCAAAGGGTGTTGAACTATTTTTATGTGTTTTGATTTAAAGAAATGGTTGTGCCTAATAATAATGAAGTTTACCCATGGAACACCCAGAACACCCATGGATTTTTTCAGATGCTTTGATTTAAAGAAATGGTTGTGCCTAATAATAGTAAATATACCTTAGCTTTGTAACTTGAGTTCATAGTAAAAAAAATGGATTTGCTTTAAAGTATTTTTTTAGTACTATATATTTCTTTTAAAGCAAGGTTCATTATAAGATGTGCTTTGATTATAAAAGTACATGCTCTCATTATGAGAGATATGCATAAAAGATTTAATTTTTGGAGGCTATAACTTTGGATGTTGGTTATTGTATTTGCAATATTTTCAAATTAATACAAGGTTTGGCTTTGATATAGCCCACCAGGATCAAGTCTTGTTGAGTGCAAGGCCTAGAGATACTAACCCGGAGAGTCAAGATGGTTAAGGCTAGGATCACGCCTTGGGTGAATTTGACGGCATGGATGCCCCTTACTCATAGTTGCTTAGGTTGAAGGTGATCACTAGTTTAGTTGTATGCTTACTCATAATTGTAAATCCACTATATATTTCCTCCGAAGTATGAGCAGAGATGTCGACAATCTATGTAATCTAGTGCCCAATGAGTGCACTACTCATAAAAAAACTAATACAAGGTTGAAGTTTTGCTAATTTTTTACCCTGAAGGGTTTTACTAGGATAAGTAGTGTGTCAATATTCTTGTTATGTTCTAGTTTATTTTAGATCTACTTATTTTTGCATATTCTGGTTTAGTTTATTGCTTGCATGTCTTCACATCATCCCAACAAGAATGAGGATTAAACACGTACATTCCCACAAGAATAATATGATCATGTTCATGAATAGTCAAGAACAAAACTTTATTGTAATCAACTAAGATGGCATTCCTTTTTATGAGGTGTTGATGATAATGATATTCACAACACCACACTCTCTGTATGAACTTATACAAATATTCAATCTCTACATGAAATTCTACAAATATGATTGCTTTTTTGTAACTCCTTGACATACTTGTAGCTCAAATGTTTGAACAATAAAAAAATAAAATATGTTACCTAAAAATATATTATAAACTAATAGCTAACAATCATTACTACAAAAAATTCAATGGATAACACTAAGCTATATTTGGAAGATGTAAGTATGTTAATGCACGTAGAAATAAAATCTAGACATTGTGCTTCTCTAGTTACAAAAACTTCCTACCTATAAAAACTAATCAAAGGTAAATGTAAAGACTATATTATTTAAATAGTTCGAGAACCTAAAATTTTTTTAAGGTTTCCCTTAATCAATCTAATCTAAAATTTTGTCATAGTTGTATGACTAAAACTTTATTCATTATTTAACAATAGAACATATTGTGTGTGTGCGTGCGTGCATGTGCATTTCAATGTGTTCATTTTAGTGTGTGTGTGTGTGATTACCAATCTCCTTGAATCAATGATTTAAGCCTAATCAAAAATCCATACAATCATTCAACTAACCTATTTACACGAGTTGTTAATACAACTAGCATATAATTATTTATTCTAACAATATAATTTTTCACTCACTCCCATAACTAACCAAATATATTCTACTCACTCAACTACTAATGTGATTACTTAAACATAATTTTCATAACATTTCCTAAATAGTTTCGATGGTGCTATTTTTGGGGTCTACTAATGAGTGATTATTCAATATTGCTCTTTGCTTAACCTATGGAGAAGTTCATTCTAATCTATGATCCAAAGAAGCAAGAGGCATCAAACTAAGAGACTCATGACAATGCTTTTTTCAAGAAGGGATTGGATTGCATGTTCTTGAGGTGCGTAGACGAGAACATCAAAAGTGGCTATTGGAAGCATTTCATAACGAAATATGTGGTGGACACTTTTTTCATCATTAGCATTTTTCAAAATACTTCGGGCAAGATAGTATTGGTTAGGTCTTTTCAAAAATGCTTAGGAATGGGTGTCCAAATGTGAAGCTTTCCTATAATTTATGGGAAGTTGGATTTTTACCCATTCATCCTATAATAATTAGTGAGCCTTTCCGTATTGAAATTAAATTTCATGGAGACTTTGAATCCAACCTCCATTCTAGGAAAAATTCATGTCTTAAATGCTATAGATTAGTTCACAAAGTGGGTAGAAACAATTCTTATCAAGCAAACTAGGTTATAGATAATTATGCCAAGGTTTTTATACAATGGGAGAGAACCACGGGTCTTTGGCATGCATCGGTGGATTAGCGCTCTACATTTTTCCGTACGTCGTCATTCATCTGGAAAGCTTTCCCACCGTTGAAACTGACAAGCTGTGCGGTGTGCATTCCACCGTGGATGCAGCAACAACGTGGCAATGGCAAATGATTTGTCAACATATTACTGGGCAGCCAATACGAGCTTTATCTCGGATGCAAATACGAATTCTGTCCGCAGACAACAAATTTCGGGTGACTTCAGAAAAACCATCGTCAAATTACAAGTCTGTTCCGCAGTGGTGGTTTATTATCATGCGAAGGTTTCAACAAACAACTTCAGTTTCCATGGTGGGGAATCTTGTTTGCCTGCGCAATCACCCCCGCTCGGGGTGTTATCCAAGCCACTACTATCTCTTTTCAATGCTAAATTTCTACCAATTTAATGCCATTGTATCACTGAGCTAAATGCAGCAACCCAGGTTGAATATAATCACCGAGTATATAATAGGATATGTGTATCCAGGCAGACCCCTTGCCAATGTAGCATTCAGAACTTACGGGTATATCAGCATGGTTCAGGCTCTTGCATTTCTTCAGGACTTCAAATTGGGTCATTACATGAAAATCCTTCCACCTCCAATGTTTCTTGTTCAGGTAAGGTAGTCTCACTGTATAAACTTTTTCAGGGAAGTTGGAAACGAATTACTTAATATTATGTACGATGGATACAGGTATTAGGTACAGCAATTGCTTCCATGGTATACTTTGAAACAACTTGGTCACTTTTAGACACCCTTCCCAACATATGCACCCACAAAAATTTAGAATTCACCTGTCCCGGAGACTCAGTTTTTTACAGTTCCATGACTTTATGACGTTAAATAAAATAATTATTACACCGGAGGTGTCTCTTTTGAAGAGAGTCCTACCGGTTACACTGGAGGTGTCTCTTTTGAGAGATTCCTACCGAAAACGTCCAAATTCTTGCAGCTCTTTTCCGGTGACGCAATTCCAGCAACACTGTTTCGGCATAAATGTTTTTTATTTTCATCCGGTGTAACTTGCACCTCATGTGCAATTGCTAGTAAATAATTCTTAGCGAGTGAATGTAGTCTATGTCCTTCGCCGACGATTGATTATTGTTTCTCATATTTTTATATGAACCTTGTATTTTATAAAGGTTCAAAATCGGCAAAGTGATCTCGCGGATCTATGGTTGTTTGGTGTAGATAAACATTAGAAAATTTATAAGAATAAACAATAGTTAGTAAACGATTTCTTTAAATTATGTGAAGCAATCAACGGTGTTTTTAGGTGTCATTTCTTTAAATTATTTTAAGTAAATAAAGGTTGCGTTCACGTAGACCGCATCAATAAATTAAGGTTGTGACAATGTTGTTGAGACAAGTTATTTATGGTAATCTCGAATGTAAAAAAGTCATCAATTTTATAGATGGATTGAAATTTTCAAATCCCACCATTTTCGTTGGATGTATCTATTTTTCCTTTTTCTAAAAATTCAGGGGTAGTTAAGTGCGTAGACAAAATGAAAATGGAGATTTTCTTTTGATGGTGGGATAAAATATATTATATTGAGACCTAATTCGCAAACCCTCACATTCTTCACATCATGCAATGATGGCATTCCAAGAGGCTATTCCGTTGGGAAATTATATGAATGGTATACAGACCCTCATCAAGGTTTCCAATATGTGCATAACCTGATATCATAACATTGCATGAGACTGTGTCGCGATGAGACATTTCGTCAAACACTTGTCATGCAACCTCACTTTTCCCACAATTAGCATACGTGTCTATGAGGGTGCTTGTTATAAAAATGTCACATTGAAACCAACTTCACATTACTTGTTGGTGGATTATCATGTGATCTCCTTCATCCATTTGATACGCCGTATCAACAACGTCAAATGAATCTCGGTCGTTTTTCCATGCTCTATTTATTTCTTGGTTTTGCCCTTGTTCCACGCTAATAGGTTTTACAGTAAAGCATTTCACCAAATGAAATAGCGAGACAACTTTTCATGGAAATACTTACAATAGTGTACAAAAGAGATGGGAATTCTCTCAAAACATACAATGTTTCATTGTATGCAACAAACAAATCTCCAAACTGGTCAATTTCTATTTCTCGACGAACTCCTAGCCTGTGTCAAAATACGAGCTTTGAAATAGGGTATGGAAAGGTGTGGGCACTCAATATATAAAAATTATTGTTTTTTATATAACTATTGTTAATATATATTAGTATATTTTACATATAAATGTATTTTAACAATGTCAGTCATACTTAAACTATGAAAGTCACGTGTGATAGTAAATTCAAATATTTGTAAATATTTAATGCCTGAAACCATTTTAAAAATTCTAAATGACTATCTAAATTAACCCCTTCCGTTGGCGATATTGTCGATCAAACTGCCCATTGTGGAAGTGTGGAAGGCTTTTGAAATATATCTTTGTTTTCACACTAATGTTTTATATATTAAAACTCATTGGGCATTAGTTGTGTTTGTTTTCCGTCACTGTTCATAACATGGTGAGCTCTCATAAGACCTTCTTATTATATACAAGAGCCTAAGATAAAATCGTATAGCTTTGAGTGTATCAATCTTGCTTTGACATAAAAGAAGCGTCTGTAAATTGTTCCCACAAACACTCATACGACCAACTGCAAAAGGTGGGTGCAAAATGTGACAAGAAGTTAACATTGCAGTATATTTTCCCTATATTTTAATTTTTATTTTTAATGGTGAATTGTGACAATGTTGTTGAGATGAGTTACTTTTGATAATCTTGAATGTTAAAAAGTCACCAATTTTATACATGTGTCCAAATTTTCAAATCCCGCTTCACTTTCTGTTGATGTAAAAATTTGGGGGTAATTAAGTGCGTAGAAAAAACAAAGATGGAGATTTTATTTTGATGGTGGGATAAAATATATTATATTGAGACCTAATTCACAGTCCTTGCATTCTTCACGTCGTGCAATGATGGTGTTCCAATAGGTTGCATTCCATTGGGAAATTATATGAATGGTATATAAACCCTCATCAACGTTTCCAATTTGTGCATAACTTGATATCATAGCAAACAATGAGACCATGTTACGATGAGACATTTCGTCAAACACTTGTCATGTAACCTCACTTTTCCTACAATTAGCATATGTGTCTACGAGGGCGCTTGCTAAAAAAATGTCACTAAAAATTCAAGGGTAGTTAAGTGCGTAGACAAAACAAAGATGGAGATTTTATTTTAATGGTGGGATAAAATATATTATATTGAGACCTAATTCGTAGACCCTCGCATTCTTCACGTCATGCAATGATGGTGTTCCAAGTGGTCACATTCCATTGGGAAATTATATGAATGGTATATAGACCCTCATCAAGGTTTCTAATTTGTACATAACCTGATATCATAACATTGCATGAGACCATGTCGTGATGATACATTTCGTCGAACACTTGTCATGCAACCTCACTTTTCCCACAATTAGCATATGTGTCTACGAGGGCACTTGCCATAAAAATGTCACATTGAAACCCGCTTCACATTACTTGTTCATGGATTGTCATGCAATCTCCTTCATCCATTTGATATGTCGTATCAACAACATTAAATGAATCTCGGTCATTTATCCATGCTTTATTTATTTCTTGGTTTTTCCCCTTGTTCCACGCTAATATGTTTTACAGTAAGGCATTTCACCAAATGAAATAACGAGACAACTTGTCATGGAAATAATTATGGCAGTGTACAGAAGAGATGGGAATTCTCTCGGAACATACAATGTTTCACTGTATACAACAAACAAATCTCCAATCTGGTCAATTTATATTTCTCATGGACTCCTGTCCTGTGTCAAAATACGAGCTCTGAAATAGGGTATGGAAAGGTGTGGGCACTCAATATATAAAAATTATTGTTTTTTTATATAACTATTGTTAATAGATATTAGTATATTTTACATATAAATGAAATTTAAAAATGTCAGTCATACTTAAACTATGAAAGTCACATGTGATACTAAATTCAAATATTTGTAAATATTTAATGCCTGAAACCATTTTTAAAAGTCTAAACGACTCTCTAAATTAACACCTTCCATTGGTGATATTGTTGGTCAAACTATCCATTGTGGAAGTGTGGAAGGCTTTTGAAATATATTTGTTTTCACACTAATGTTTTATATATTAAAACTCGTTGGGCATTAGTTGTGTTTGTTTTCCCTCGTGTTCATAACATGGTGAGCTCTCATAAGACCCTGCTATTATATACAAGAGCCTAAGATAAAATCTTATAGCTTTGAATTGTATTAATCTTCTTTGATAGAAAAGAAGCATTTGCAAATTGTTCCCGCAAAACACTCATACGACCAACTGCAAAGGGTGGGTGCAAAATGTGACAAGAAGTTAACATTGCAGTATATTTTCCCTATATTTTAATTTGTCTTTTTAATGGTGAATTGCGACAATGTTGTTGAGACAAGTTACTTTCGGTAATCTCGAATGTTAAAAAGTCATCAATTTTATACATGTGTCCAAATTTTCAAATCCCACTCCACTTTTGTCGGATGTATCTATTTTCCTTCGACTAAAATTCGGGGTAGTTAAGTGCGTAGACAAAACAAAGATGGAGATTTTCTTTTGATGGTGGGATAAAATATATTATATTGAGACCTAATTCGTAGACCCTCGCATTCTTCACGTCATGCAATGATGGTGTTCCAAGAGGCTGCATTCCGTTGGGAAATTATATGAATGGTATACAGACCCTCATCAAGGTTTCCAATCTCTGCATAACTTGATATCATAGCAAACAATAAGACCATATTGCGATGAGACATTTTGTCAAACACTTGTCATGAAACCTCACTTTTCCCACAATTAGCATACGTGTCTATGAGGGCGCTTGCTATAAAAATCTCAGATTGAAACCCACTTCACATTACTTGTTGGTGGATTTTCATGCGATTTCCTTCATCCATTTGATACACCGTATTAACAACGTAAAATAAATCTTGATCATTTTTCCATGCTTTATTTATTTATTACTTCTTCCCCATGTTCCATGCTAATAGGTTTTACAATAAAGCATTTCACCAAGTGAAATAATGAAACAACTTGTCATGGAAATAATTATGGCAGTGTATAGAAGAGATGGGATTTCTCTCGAAACATACATTTTTTCGATGTATGCAATAAACAAATCTCCAACCCGTTCAGTTTATATTTCTCGGTGGACTCCTAGCCTGTGACAAAATACGAGCTTTGAAATAGGGTATGTGAAGGTGTGGGCACTCAACATGTATATAAATTATTGTTTTTTATATAACTATTGTTAATATATATTAGTATATTTTACATATAAATGTATTTCAAATGTCATTCATACTTAAACTATGAAAGTCATGTGTGATAGTAAATTCAAATATTTGTAAATATTTAATACCTGAAACCATTTTAAAAATTATAAATGACTGTCTAAATTAACCCCTGCTGTTGGCGATATTTTCAGTCAAACTACCCATTGTGGAAGTGTGGAAGGTTTTTGAAATATGTTGATTTTCACACTAATGTTTTATATATTAAAACTCATTGGGCATTAGTTGTGTTTGTTTTCCCTCGTGTTCATAACATGGCGAGCTCTCATAAGACCCTACTATTATATACAAGAGCCTAAGATAAAAGCTTATAGCTCTAAATTGTATCAAGCCTACTGACAGAAAAGAAGCGCCCACGAATCGTTTCCGCAAACACTCATACGACCAACTGCAAAGGGTGGGTGTAAAATGTGACAAGAAGATAAAATTGCAGTATATTTTCGTGTATTTTAGTTTGTCTTTTTAAGGGTGAATTGCATTCACGTAAATAATGCGAGTGAAATTGAGGTGATGAATTATAGCACAAATAACAAACATTGTTTGGTAGGGAACAATATGAGCCATGGAATAGATGAGGGACATGCATGTATTTAATTCCCATATTTTTTTCTCCAAATTTTTATTCACGAATTCATCTTACATAACAAATTAAATGACATCAAATCTAAAACTTTAACACAATAAGAAACAAAACAAAATATTAAAAAACCCATTTTCCCCATATTTTTAATACTATTTTTTTTTGTGTGTTTAGACCAATTTTTAGTGCCTTAAAATCAACAATTTTTTATTTTATTTCAGTGACTAAGTGAACCCTCCATACGACTTAACATGGATGCAATACAACGTTATTCTTAAGCTCACTACTTGTTTGATATGGTCCGCTCGTGTTAGTCAATACTTAATTCATTATGTCCCAACTTTGATCCATAGATCAAATGGAATTTTGATGAGGGGAAGCCCTAATCAGTATTTTATTAGCTATAAATAAGCCCTACATCAAAGCATACAGGATAGATGAATTTTTCCAGATGTTGTTGTTGTGAACGCTTTGGTAAACATGTTTGCACATAGTCGAACCTTACATTTGGAAAAAAAAAAAAACAAAATAATATGAAAAATCCATTTTCCCGATATGTCCCTCAAAATAAACTTCGATTTAGACTTCCCCTTCGATATTTACATCGCACATTTGACGTGCAATTGCTAGTATGTAATTTCATAAGAGAACATCATTATCAAGTTCGACGTTCCACATTAGCATTGTGATTGAAAATGCTTCAAAAAAACATTAGCATCTCACCAAGATAAGTAAACACCATTGGAGTAGATCAAGTCCTTTTATGCACGACCCAAACGAATGACAAGGTGAGGTGAGGACATGTGACTTAGGTGTGATTCGATGAGCTATCACACATCAATAACAAGTGTCCAAGTGCACGTTGGATAAGATTTGTGAAGGGGTGTGACAAGGCCACCGTAAGTTGCATAATAAAATAAAATCATACAAAATCTCCCAAAATGCTGACTAAGGCGCCAAACCGGGTTTCAAATAAGACAAAAAAACCTAAGAATGGGATGGTAAATTTCTCTCTATTCCTCACGTGACACGTCCATAACAAATCCACAGATCGTGCCAAGTTCGACAAAAGTGTCGTGTGCACGTAACCACTTAAGGTACCTACCGCGCATTTCATTGACTCCCCCTTGAGACTCGCCACGTGATCGAGTTGAAGAACGTATTTCCACAAGGCAAGAGATGTCGATCAAAGGCTAAAAGAGCGATAAGTCCGGTCTACTTGCGGCACGAGTTTGATACTAGACATGAGGCCCCTTGTATAGTGTTCATACTTTTGTGTGTCCATCGCATGTGCACATGGAGTACTTTTTCCGCTTGTCACACCTTGACCTAAAACACACCACTTGTGAAAGTCTCATTTGTTTTCTCACCTATGTTATTCCTATGGCCTCTTGAATGTCCTTATGTTTCTAAGTCTTTTTCACATGGTGTGTCTACCCTTTTTTAGATCATGGTTTTCAAAATGCCATGTGAGAAAGATTTTTGTTTAGATCCCTAGCATACATATACCCATTGAACGTGCACCCCCGGCACACCTCAATTTTATCGGTCTTGTTTTTATGGTTTCCTCATAATCCCCTTTAATTATGCCGATATGCGTTCTTACTTCGAGATGCATCGATCTATAGTACAACATTCGATGGCCGAGATTTTTGTTTAGTGGTGACGACCATTCAATGTGTAGGAGCCGTTGATTTGGTTTTCTTGAATATGGAGTTTTAAATGTATTAGTGAATGTGAAAAGAGATGTCCTAAATCATGTCATCCCATACTTATTACAACAAATTTTGTCGATTCTCAGCTTATTTGCATGAAAAAAGAGCACTGCCACGTGTAATGCACATTTGGTTGATGGAAGCGCCTTAAACATTTATTCACCTCTAGCGACATCGAGTACTCGTGGATCATTGGAATTGCGGCTTCCTAAAGTATTTCCTTTTTGGAATTGGGATTCCATTTATTTTAGATGGATTTATTTATCCTATGAATAATACATGGTTTCATAGAGTCGTGGAGGGCAATAATGTTATAGAACTATATTTGATTTACCCTCAACTCACGGGCATATTCCATCGTCAACAAAATTCACCACTCTATTGTATTCACAATCTAATAATTTCTCGGAAGAATGCTTGTGAACTTCAAAGCCTCGCCTAAATCGCTTAAAGGCTTAAGCACTTCATCGTGCCTTCTCGCCATCGTATATTATGCTTCAGGTTTGTCTCTTTGATGATTTTGTCCTGTGTTTGGAGTTCCTTTCAAAATGACAAGCTTGGTGAGGTGTTACATCTCTTTGCAAGATCTTAAATATATTTAATAGTAGGCTATTGGCTTCACTTGGATTTATAGAATGTCTAAAGGGAACTTGGATCTTGTGTGGGCTTCTATCTATCAATGGTTTGACCCAAGATATATTGTGATCTCTACTAACTTTTCTGTGACAACTTATACTTGTTTTCACTAGCTTGAGATGACATTTTTATCTAACTTACAACTTAGGTTTTCTTTGTAGGCATTACAAATCTTCATTGCTTGGCATATTATTGCATCGACTTACATTCACTTAGGTTTAATAAACTCTCTCTCCTCATCCATGTGTCATTATTGAGTTCTTTACCTTGGCATATGCTTCATTGCATCATCTTCACCTCTAACTTGAGTTTGGTTAGCTTAACATCTCCATGTGTAGGTTCTCTCAGGATGGAATCGATTTGAATGTCATATTCCTCTCATTCCCCAATCCACCCACCATCCCGAGGTATGTAGCTCATAACCTCCCCAACTTATTAAATAAGCATTCAAGCTCTCTATTCTCGATAATCATTTGAAATAATTAGACTGTGATTTCACCTATAATCCTATTTTTTTATTAATTCTCCTTTTGGTTGCATTATTGATTCCTCACATTGATTCTAAGTCCCTTTCAAAATGCCTTTTCTTGAGTGTTGAAGAAATTATCCCTTTACATGGTGGCACATTGTTGCCACTATGGAGATAAGACCCATTGTTTATTTCTCACCGCCTCACAAGTACAAGTCAGTTAGCCAAGCACAACCCAAAACCATTAGCCCCAATATTGATCCGTAAACATAACTCACATTAGCCAACTCACCTACTCATCGGGATTATTGAAAAATCACTTGCATTAGATTCACTTACATTTGCTTAACATTTCTCATTGGGTAAAAGCTCATATTGCATGTTCACTGGCGGGGAGATCTCTTCATCCTCTCCCTCTAAAACATAATTTTGGACTAGAGGATACTACCTATGACATCAACACACCTAATAGTGCTTATTAAATTTGTTGGAATAATATATTATAATCATATACTCATATTAATGCTCATAATATAGTTGATAATGTTTATATATGTTTCTTGAATAATACAATTTAATTATAATACTTTTTTAATTATGGGTAAATAGTTTTTTGAAAGGGACTATACCCTTTTACAAGAAGGCTCAAAAATCCATATGTGAACAATTAAGGCATAGAGAAAATGATCAAAATCAAGGTAAAATGTGAACGCCCAACAAAAGAAACAACCTACTCATAATAAAACCCAAAACCAGCAACACATTAGCATAAAAACAACTGATTTACAACGACCAAATGACTTCTTCCTAGCAAAGAAAAGTGAAGCAATAAGGAGTAGCCAAACAATAGTGGAAAACTAACTAGGCAGAGAAGCGGTATTCTTGGAGATTAATTTTTTTCTTTTTACGCACCGTTATCTAGCCCATTGAAGCCTCCACAATTGGAGGATTAAATAAAGGAGGCGTATTTTCCTTATCCTTCATGATTTCAACTGGGACAACGAAATTACTATTTTTCTTTTGTATTTTCCTTTCTGTCACCAACTGAATGAGATTCTTTGGTATTGTCAACAACTGGAATTTCTGTAAGAGGGGTTTCTGGGATAGAATCAGAATTATCTTCAGTATCTGCATTTGAGTCTAGATCTTCTTTGGCTTTGAAAACCAAGTGTTTTGGGAGGGCATCTTTCCACCAGTTGTGTGTCTCATGTTGGTGCTTTGCTATCCCACAATCAGTAAAGGTGTGACCTAGACAGAAAAACCTTCTACACTGAAATGGTAGACCTTCATAATCTAAGGGTTGTGACCAAGTTCTGCTTTTGTACTTTGAGATCAATGGTTGCGCAAGAAGATTTTTAGCGGTGTCAAGTTACACCAAGAATCGAGCATAAGTAGTATGGGTATAGCTAGAGGTTTAAGAATCTAATATAAATGGTAGTTCCCAAGGTGTTGCCAATAGAAACAAGACAATCATGACTCCAAAATTGGAGAGGTAAATGGGGCATCATGATCCAAACAGTTTGCAGGAGAATGATTCGGTGAATGGGTTGAAGGAGGGCAACCAAGGTTTCATAACCAAGTATCTAGACTGGTAGACCCAGAGCTTGGACGTAATGGTGTTCTTATCAGCTATTGAAGAAAAAGTAACAATAAAAATACCTTTAGCACATGCAGGTACAAATCTATCCTTCCAAATAGTATTGGAGTCCAATGCTTGATATCCAATCATGAAGTGTAGGAAGGTTGGACCATAGGCCTCTAATTCTGCATATTAGTGCATCTTCATCGTATTATTTTTAAGAAGAAATAACCTCTTCCCAAATGAAGCACATGGGGTAATGCTAAGCAGTTCAATGGTGAATCTCCTACCATTCAACATCTTTGAAGGATGTGTTAGTGACTCCTCACACCTTAGCATCCTTAGGAGCGCCACCATCGCCACCTGTAAGGAGCTTGAAGAACGCCTCCATTTTTGCGAAAAGAACCTTTTTCTATATCCACGCCTAGAGTTTGAAATTCATGGCTAGGTCCGCCGCCATGAAGTAGGAATTGATGTTGATTAGGAGCGTTGAAAGTCATATTGATCTAGGAAAAGTCAATTTTCATGAGTCATTAGAACCACCTCTGCCTCGTATCCCGGTAGTACCGCCCCAACAACACCGCCACCGGATCCATGCTTGCACGCCCTAGTTAGGGATTTTTCGTTTAGGGTTTTGGCAGAGCGCGGAGAAATCATTTCAATTACTATATTATGTTATAATATAGTTATAATAGTCAAAAAGACTTTTTTGTTAGAGTGTATTACAAAGAAATAAACATGATTAAAATGATAAAATAACTACTAAACATCATGATATGACATTGTCTTCAAATTATAATCAAGTGAAGGATGACATTCTCTAATAGAATATTTTCTTGATTTGATGTTGTTAGTTTTCGACCCCACTCCTTTATACATTCTTGATTAGCTATCAACTTTACATACACAAATCAAATGACATCCGGCTCAATATGATAAAATTTGTGTGTGTGTGTGTGTGTGTGTGTGTGTGTGTGTGTGTGTGTGTGTGTGTGTGTGTGTGTGTGTGTGTGTGTGTGTGTGTGTGTGTGTGTGTGTGTGTGTGTGTGTGTGTGTGTGTGTGTGTGTGTGTGTGTGTGTGTGTGTGTGCGTGTGCGTATATACATACAAGGCGTGCAACATGCGTGTAGCTACAAAAATTCATTATTTGTATTAATGTTAACATCAAGCATATATTTTATTAAGATTTAGCTTTTATATTTTATTATCCTTTTGTTTGATAGTGATGTTTAATATTTTACTATAGACTTATATTAGAAAACAAAGTTGGTTGAAAAAAGTAATGTTTTTTAACTCGAAGTTTTATTAATTACACTTACAAATCTTATAATCCCTTTAAATTCATTCGTAAATTAAAAAAATGTCAGGTTGGAAAACATGTGAGGGGAATATTGAATGTTGGTTGGAAAATATGGTTGTATGAAAAATAAAGTTGGTTAAAAAAATGTTTTTTTAACCATACGTGTTTCTTAACTATCTAAGTTTTATAACTTACACCTACAAATCTTCTAAGCCCTTAAATCCACCCACTTGTAAATTAAAAGAAAATGTAATATCAAACTTTTAAAAAAACATTAGAAAATAATCTTGGTTGAATAATGCAATGTGGTTTCTAGCGAATCACTCTTGTTACTTGTATAAATATTTCAGCCCTTTAAGGCCCCTAAGTCCTCAACTATAACCCAAAATACTTGCAGAGAATATAAAACTTTGAAGAAACATTTTTAAAAAGTTGAAAAACATAGTATGTTTTTCAATGAACAATATTTTCATACAACCATATTTATTATTTAACATTAAAAATATTACAAGTGCACTTATTTCTATATTATCACCCAAAATCTTGTGGGGAACATTGAACTTTAGGAAAGCATTAAAATATAAAGTCATTTGAAAAACAAAATTTATTTTTCAACAATGTGTTTCAACTACATTAGTTTTGTTACTTAATCTTATGAGCCCTATAAGACTCTAATCCCTAAATGATGACCCAAAATCTTGTGGGCAATATCAAACTTTAGCAAAACATTAACAAATAAAGTTGGTTGAAAAACACAATGTGCTTTTCAATAAACTATGTTTTTAACTGCATAATTTTTATTACATTTTGTCACAAACTTTACAAGTCCACTTACTACCAAATTCTAAACCAAAAATTGTGTAGGGATTATTAAACTTTAGTGCAGATATTAACAACCAAAGTTGGTTTAAAAACACAATGCATTTTTCAAGTGCACAAGTTTTTTCACACACTCTTATAAATCTTACAAGTCCTTTATGATCATAAATCCCAAATTATAACCCAACACTTTTGCATGGAATATTCAACTTTTCAGCAAAATGTAAAATAAAGTTGGTTGAAAAACACTTTTTTCTCAACCAACAATGTTATTCAACTCCACAAGTGCTGTTAAATCTTAAGTTCTCTTACAAATCTTACAAGCCCTTTAAATCCACATACTTGTAAATTAAAACCTAAATAACTCATAGGGAATATAAACCTCACCGTAACACTACTTACAAACTTATTTATCAACAATTGCATATGGTTGTCCCCTTACTCCTAAGACCTTAACCTACATATCAAATTCAAAAATACCAACCAAATTTAACAAATAGAAATATAATAAGATTACTTATAAAAAGGAGCTTATGTTTTTCCTTTTTCAATAGAAAATTACAATTTAAAATATGTTCATCTTAGAGCCTCAATGAAAGACATTAGATTTTAAATAAGATATTGATTTGATTAATTTCAATAAGTCTTCAAACATTTTGTTTCTCCTTGATGTTTAACACAATATAAAATAGTTCATAAATGCAATAACAAGAGAGAAGTCGATAAATGAAATAGGCTTTGCTTTATTGGGGTACTAAGATTAAATTAGACTCGTATCCATGAGTACTAAACATTGGTCAGCAAATGGATATTTCATTTGATGTCCTTGTTGAAAAACACAATTATCTAGATTTTTAATTTGATCTCTTAATTGTTATTACTAGACTAAAGACGAATACAAGGATATATGAATATTATAGTCTTCATTGTATTAATAGATAAACAAACATAATACTACCTCTTGTTGGCATACAAAAATCCCATGTAAGGAAATTACTTAGATTGATATGAATTTCAACAACAATAGAACAAAAAATTAAGAGAAAAGATCACAATATGCAAGTAGAATGACTTAGGCACTTTGATGAGGCAACCTCCAAATCATATAATAAGACTCAAGTGCATAATATCATGATGATATACTAGTTACTACCTCCTTTATACATCCTAATTATGCTATGTAAACCACCTAGACCGACCTATTAAGCATATGAAAGTATAAATAAATGTGATATGACATGTTAAGAGATTATGTTAGCCATAAGTCAACTATAAATATCCCATTTATAACATTAGATTAAGGGTGTAGTATCCCATGGGTCACAATGCATCAATAATTTATCATCCCAACCGAAATTTGTCATTACTTGTGTGTGTTTTCCTTTGCAAACACTTCCTTGCATCATGCAAACTTTGTTTTGGGTCCTCCTAATGTCGTTCTTATTTAACATGGATTCCTTGGCAATGAAAAAGAAAAAGAAAAATATATGGTATGGTTTAATTGAAAATGTCGTGGAATAGAAAGAAAATGACACGGAAATGAAAAAATGAAAGAAAGAACACAAATAATTGAAATTTCAACTCGATGTGATTATTGATGTCACGTTAGAAGACACTATTAATGGCATGAACTAGACAATATGTGACTTTGAAGGCACATACTATTCCTACATCCCGTCACTAATGAAAAATAACTATAGAAAAGGATGACACAATTGACGTTAATGGTGGATGATGCGGTATAAGGGAGAGGAGCTAGCTAATCGTGGAGCATTGACCAATAATGGCGAGGGTAGATGTAAAGTCAAAGACTAGTACATGTCAATTTCTCGCTAAAAATTCAGAATAAAGTAGTCAATAAAATGAGTCACATCATATCACATCAAACAATCACCCAATCAAACGTCACGACATAAGTGGAAAAAATGCATGACATAATTACCTGTAAGTAATCACCCTAAATTTTTTTGTGTGGAAAACTACTTGATTTAAATACCTTAAAAAACCACTTTCCATATAATATAAATGCTCAAAAGAAAATATTTAAATTAAAAATAAAAAAATCTATTAATTTTTTATTTTTTTCTTTCAAATTTTATGGTAGTTATATGGCTCTATACACCCCTAAACTTGGGTGCACAACTATTGGCTCATCTCCTTTATGATGTAAAGATAAATACTATGGAATGGATGAACTAGAGATGGTGTATTTTGTGTAGAGCTTATTGAGTGGTATTTGATAGTATGGACCATTTCAATGGTCAACATTGACATCTATAAAAATTAGATTGAACTCAACCCTTCGTTGAAGTACAAATGTGACATGACTTGGGGAATCAATGAAAGTTAAAATAACGAATACGACCAAAGTAGGTACGAATGCGCTGAAGAGGCATTATACTTTATTTCCGGGTCAATTGCTTTACAATGACGTCCCAATCACACACGATAGATTTCTTAGTTCAACTTGAAAATTAAGTATAGATAAATTTTAACCTTTAAAACACAATTTCTGAGCAGATTATTCTCCCTAGGACGCCATCAGCACTCGAGTATTTAAAAATGTTGCTTTAATTATAAAAGTCAGACCTTTTAAAGAAAAGACTTTTGTGAGAGCGTAATGGAGGAGAGGTGGGCATGGCTGAAATAATAAATATATGTTCCTCGAGTTAGGTGGAAAATGATTAAATAATAAAGTTGTTGAGAATTAAAATTTTAATTGAATTAGTTTAAATGTATTTAAAAGGGTTTTAATATAATAGTAAGCGGTTTTATGGTGGTTGTGTGTTTGTGAGTGTGATTTATGATTCATTTGTTATGTATGGAGTGAGATATTTACATACCACATGGTGGTTATAATAGTTATGGGATAACTTGAGGTAGGGTTTGCATTTCTTTATGTGATTTAGTAGAAGTTAAGGAAGCATTCTAAATATAGAACGCTCGAGGACATTAAAGACCCAAATCCATTCCTATATTTTACTATCACCAATCTTTTTAAAACTTTTTGTGATGTGCCCTAATGGTAAAGAACCAAGGCTTTACGTAGTTGTTCACATGTTTGAGGTTTGAGTCTTCCTAGCCATGGGTTGTTGACTCCTCATTCATAACATCATCATCTGAAGTTTATAACTTCTCCACATAAAATATCATTGGTTGTTGACTCATTTGTAATATCATCCTCTCAAAGTTTTATAACTTCTCCACTTGAAATATCATTGGTTGTTGACTCCTCATTTGTAACATCGTAATCTAAAAGTTTTATAACTTCTCCGATATAAATATCTAAAAATGTTTTAATTTTGAAAATTTAAAATTTATTTATTTTTTAATTGAATTTGAAGTTTACATGATATCGATGCATATAATTTTTAAGCTTAGTGTTAAGAATTGAGAAGTTTCTATTTTACCAAATTCATCTTAAACATAATAGGACCTCGTCCCTTATTTATTGGTAAAATTTTGTAATAAAACATTAGTGAATGGCTAGGCAACACCTTTTACACTATTATATAAATCATTAACTCACAACATATTTAATAAATTTTAATTTTTTTTTTTATGGAAATCGGGAGGTTCATAGATCGCCTTCCCCCACGGTGAAGTGGGTAGATTTCTTAGGCTAAGCGGCCAAGGACTGAGGGGTATCCATTCCGTCAAATTCACCTGGGGCATGATCCCGACCTCATCCCTTATTACATGCATCCTCGACTTCGCTTGCAGCGAGAATTGAACCCTGGTGGACTCTTTAAGAGCCAAACATCTTCACTAGTGAGTCATATTTTTCAAATGACATCCCTTTATTTTTTATTTTTATTTTTGTATTTGAAACTGAAAAAGACTAGAAGTTTAAAAATGCATCTCATAAGGGTTAGGTGACATTGACTTTTACATTTCTTCTCTTGCAAAATTCCTTCATAACGTATGGCTCTGACCACATGCTAAAAGTTGCTGCATTTAAGGTTCTCCAATCTCTAGAAATTTGTTCATGGAAAATAATTCCTCTCTGGAAGAAGCTCTTTATGCATTTAAGAAGTCGTGCCCCCAATAAATGAAGTGCAGAGAAGATACTCAATGTCACTCGGCTCTGCGAGATGAAAAATAGAAGCATCAATCCAGTCCGATTTTATTCACCTAAAAAAGCCAAATGACCCATTTCCAGCCCAGTTTTTCAGTTGCCCGGCTAGTACAGCTGCTCTTCCTATGTGTAATTGTCCTGGTAATCTATGGTCAAATACAGATCAATTGGTCGCTAGGAAATCATGATCTCGCAATTCCTGCTGGCTCTTCCAACAAATTGGAACAGTACCCAGAGCTTCAGCTAAATTTTTTGGGGCAGGCAGATTCATTGTTAGCCCAAGTTTATCACAGTGAACATTTTCCAGCGTTGAATGGAACCGATCAAAAGTTGAGGGCGGTTACAATCTCTGCTTTTTGCAGAGGGAAGACGGGGAAATCTGAATTACCTCTCCCTAAGCACGCCATTTTCAGGGATGCAGTTCTTGCAGAGCGGAAACTCTATCTTCCTTCCATGATCAATTGCAGCATGTTGCCCAGAGAAATACATCTGGGTACCAAATTTAACTGAGGCCAGAGTTCCACCCCAGAGATTGATATAATGGTGGTTCCCTGGGCAGACACATTTGAGGACTTTGAGCCGCATGTTTCTTGCAGCGAGAGAGTTTACGAGCCGTCAGTTATCTTCTCTTTTATTAATTGGCCACAGTATGGACACGCGATGTTCAATGGAATTTCCCTCCTCTGGGAAATTTTCAGCGGGCCTCTTTTTACTGCGGGCAAAAATGTTCGTCTGTATGCATACGGTGACAGTATTGTTAGCCACCAGAGACAAGAAGCCCAAGAAGTTTCCCCGTTCTTTGACGTGAAAATGCTGAGGCCATTGATGAGCATGTTCAGTAATCAGCCCGTGAGGTCGCTGGCTAACTTGCTCATGCAATCGGACAGACATCCTGTGTGTTTTTCTTATGTTCTGTTAGGTCTCTCTGGTGCCCATCTGGATCATTACAATTTCCATGCGCCTTTGAAACAATGGCGGAGTTTGCCCAGGCTGTGAAATCTCACTTCAATGTAAGGGATCCGCCTAGGACCAGTGATGGTGTGCTGCAGAGAGTAGCGCCTCTGGACGCAGTAGGTAAAATCAATCCAGACACGGAATTGGGTGAGGTGAGAGCAATCTCATGGAAGGAGTTGCCAGGGCGTCCCAGGCTTACCATCGTGGATAGGAGATCGAACAGAGTGATAGTAAATGTGAAGGAGCTCGAGCAGATTGCAGTGAAAAGTGGGTTGTTCAAGAGCGTCGAGGTGGTCTACCTGGAAGGAATGAATCTGCAAGAGCAGGTCGAGCTGATGGGAAAACTGATGCACTGTTTGGGATGGACGGAACAGGATGATGAACGCCATTTTCATGGCGGAGGGAGGCGTTGTGGTGCATGTTCGTCCATATGGGTGTAAAGAATTTTTGCCTAGCAAAGGCATTAATTTCGATCGCCTGTGGGCTGCGAATCCTGGGAGAGTAATACGCCATGAATCCGGCGACAGGAAGAACACCAGGTTTCCCACCAACATTGCAGAGCTGCCAGAGCGCGTGTTCAACCGCTCCTCTAACTCTTCTTGGGTGTATAGATTTTCCTTCATTTTGAAACAGGACACTCTGGTGGATCCGCTGGGCTTTCGCTGCATTTTGGATACAGCACACAAGCTGCTCCATGGAATACCTGTAAATTGGAATGACCATCTTGCTTGTACCCGTTCTGTATTCTTTTAAAATTTCCATGGTGTTACGTGAAGGAGATGTTTGCTTCATTTTATTGATATTATTTTAACAATTTTGAAATCATGGCTTATAGGCCTGGATCAAACACCCCTTGAATATAAAAATTGGAAGAGTATTGGTCTTTGATTGAGGTCGTTTTGGCTTTTTGGTGTCTATACACCTAATTTTGGCGATTATACACCTTAACTTAATTAAGATTATTGTCAGTAGGCGTTTCTTCTTTTGTCCGATTTTGTACATTTTTTTTATTTTTTTTTACGATCGTGTCTTGTTTTTATCGGTTCTCTCTTCTTTCTTGTTTTGTTCCAAATGTTTCCCTTCTTCATCGTATTTCTATTTCACCAAGATTTATGTTATTTTCTTACGCTTTTATTTTGTTTTAAATTTAATGCTAGAATCATAGTTTTATAATTTTGGTTGTGTTTTGGCTCTTTGGCTCAAAGATTTGGGCTTATTTGTTATTTGGTGTTGATAATTGTGTGTTGGTTTACATACCAGTAGTAAATTTGAGATGTCCATTAATCAATTAGAGATATAAGATGCTTACAATATTATTATGTTGAAATTGTTGAAGTTGCAAGAACATACAATATATTTTATTTATGAAGTGCACTTGTGCCCAAAAAAAGAGTGCACACATTTAGAAAAAAACTTCATCTATTGATAGAATAAGGGTTGGAACACTTGCATTACATTAGACTACCTATTGACTTGTATTGATTCTTGATTTCAATGCTTTATCTTAAAAGGGAGTTTGATTGAGATATGTCTCTAAATCCATACCCCAATTTTATCATTTTGCATTATGTTGAGGCCTAATGAAGGTTGTGTAACACCCACATTTTACACACACAAATATAATAGTAAAAATACCAGGATAATTTTTTTACTAACATTGCTCACTACACAACACCACAAGGGCTCCAAGTAGAGAAACTCAACAACACATAAGACACTTACACTTACATAAGTCATCGAATCACATAGACACAAGACAACACCATATACATGTCGATGCCACACTTTCCCCAATGAATAAATGCTAGCAATGACCCAACCACAAAAAGGGACTCAAGGATTGCAAACCCACAACACATCATTACCATGATTACATCTTAGTTACGATTAACATTCCAAGAACATTAATGTGTAAGGATAATCTTATCCTCTTTTTCCACCTAAGATTTTTAAATTCATTTCACATTCAACTTATAATTTAACCATTTAAGTTGGCTCTTTATCTCTTACGACAATCTCCATAACTTACATAATTAATTGGCATATTTCAAATTGCATACAAAGTTCTTAATTCTCTCGTTCTTATGTTAAGAATATGCTTCTCAAATGTTTATTCAATGTTTAAATTTTACCCTTGCTACACAAGTGAATCTAACGTGATGTCAAGAAAGAAATCTTAAGATTTAAGGGGGGATTTAAGATTCAAGATACCTTTTTCCATAAAATTCTTCGATCATGGTACCTTTATTTCCCTACCATAGTTAATATAGTCCAATAACTTGTTGAATCCATTCAACATTTCCAAATCAAGAAACTGTATTTAGATTTATATATGTCTTTTATTTTCTCAAAGTTTGGTCTCACCAAGGGCAATTCATATTCTTTGTAACACATGAAAATGTTTAATTGAGTTATAAGGACTCCAAGAGTGACATTATTCCTAACCTCAAATCTCATTTTACTCTTATATGCTTTACTCTAACATTGCACTATGGTCTCATTATTGGCATCACTTTATAACAAAAGAGTTATGAAAGTACTTGTCTAATATCTTAAAGAAGTACATGATTGGAAGCATTAGAACCATACATGAACCACAAGTGATTTGTTTTCAAAGTGAGATCCCATGTTTCCGCATTTCACGATTCTCGCATGAGAAATTTCTTTTATTCTTAATGTCATAAGCAACATAACAAGGAATTACAGAACCAAGTTTTCAGTTTCCTAGTTTCTCTTAAGTCAACATCTTTCAAATCAATTTCGTTTGCAAAGAGTTAAAATTTTCTACCCACAGATTAACCTCCTAATCAACTATGGGTTAGTTTAATTCCGATTTACACTTAGGCATCTACGCCCTTTAATAGATCAGATTAAGGTGTAAAAACATATTTACCCTATAAAGCCTCTGCAAAAGACCCATGGCGCTATACTTTCACTAGCCAAGGTAACACATTTAGCTGAGAGGATCTAAAGAGATCATTAACAAGAGTTTAAGTAATAGAACAATTATTTCACTAGCTCCATTGTGTCATCTGGATCCCACAAGCAATTAATTCGATGATGAAATTAAATTCTAAATCTAACTTCGTAAGACAAGGTAGTCCACTAGGATACTAAGGAAGTGTTAGTTCTACATACTCCAAATAAAGTTTGACCATGTTGTTCCTAACCGTCAGGTTCACAACGATGCCGCTAAACATACCGACTATGACAACAACTCAAAATTGGGCTCTTATTTACTTAAACTAGAAGGTTCCATCGAGTGTAAAGTTTAAGTTCATTTTACGGTTTCAATTTCTTCTATGCTAAGAAGGTCATGCGAGAAGGGTAGATATGCACTAGTTTTAAACTAGGGTTGACTGTTATATTTAAGTTTCTTTTCTATATTTGCTAGTTGAAAAAAAAATCAACACTCTAGAGATTCCATCATAAATTTCACAACAAGAATGCACTATAAAATAATAAATTTGATTTCATTTAACATACATATCCAACTTTTTCCATATGAAAATCTAAATCAAAATGGTACCTATGATTAAATGCACATTTCCCAAGGCATTCCTAAAACTAACATCTCATACATATTACCAAATTTCAAATATAATTTTTTGTAAAATGGAAATACATTACACATATATACATTTTTCAATAACCTATATAAATTACAATAATAAACAATGAATTACACCATGCCTTTTCGCAATCTCACTTCCATCCTGTAAAACCATGTGAGCATGAAATCAACGATAAATCGCTGGCATGAAATCCACCCAAATCTAGCATAATTAACATTTTTAGTTTCCCATTTACATAATAACATTAATAATTTGCATTCGAAAGGAGAAGGTTAGAGACACATTTATTTCATTTCAGTTCACTTCATTTCTTAACCAAGGAGAGAGAAAGAAATAAGGAAGAGAGAGAAACACTATTTTTTCAAAAGTTCAATTTCACACAAGTCACACAGTAGAGTTTCAAGTAGTTATTTACAAGTTTCAACAAGTTTCCATGATGGTTTGGAAACCCGATAGGGGTCCTATAACTTTCTTTTACATTTTCCTACTAGTTACAAAAATGTTCAATTTAGGCTCGGAGGTGAAGAAACCACTTTCAAACATTTTCCTCTGATGAGAAAACACACCATGAGTAAGTTTATACGTGTCCTCCTATACACCAAGAATTCACAAGAATTGACGGAATTTAGAACTGGCGAACGGTTTACGATTGGCGACCAATTTTCCGAGGCCATCGGTCGTAATTGACCTAGTTGTAAACGATCAAAAGTTAGCTCAAGGGCTCGAAAACCATGTCCAAAACTGACGTTCAATGGATGAACACGTAACAAGAAACTTCCTACAAGTTCCCCTATATATGTAGAATTCATTAGAGTCAATGGGACTGAGAAATAGAAATCGGTTTTCAAATGGTGATAGGTTTTCTAGAGCCATCGGTTGTAATTGGTCCAGTTTTGACCTAGTCAAACTGCAACATGAGGCCTACAAAATTCTTTTTCCAAACTATCAAAAAGAGTGGTTTTACCCAAACTAAAGGTTCCAGGAAATTGTCTAGTAAAAACACTAGTGGTTTATAAAGGCGGGAAATAATTTTGTTGTTGGGCCCCTAAAATATTGACTAAGTACACAAAGGCACATGAGCACACAAGACTAAAGTTAAGAAATGGGCGCGAAAGGAGAAGGCACGTAAGGCAAGGTTATAGGAGGGTCTTAGTAGACTCCGTGTTACGCGTCTGGTAGAACAAGGTCTCGGACTTAGCCATATGTGGCGTATCGGGTAGACACGAGAAAAGTGTGACTTGATCGCGCATGCGAGTGGATAAGGTGCCACCGGCGACAGTTGGCCTAAGAAGGAATATGCCCCGTGATGGAATCTTCTACAAGACCATCATGGAAAAAAGTGGAGAGCTCAGCCCGAAGGAGCATGTTCCCATGGAGGACCACATTCGTACACTTAGCGCCGCATCTAAGGCCGCGAAGGATGAGTTGGCACTTCGGGATGCCTATATATACAAGCACTTGCGAGAAGAAAATATAGAGAGAAGAAGAAGGAGCAGATCTTTGCGAAATGTTGCGAAGGAACTCTATTTGGGTTGGGTAGAGTAAATATAGGATAAGGATGTATCAAGGACTTTATAAAATTTCTTTTTGAGAGCTAAATGATATGGATCTAGTTATGATGCATGACTTTGGTCTACCATAATGTGGTGTTTTGTAGTAAGCCTAGTGAATGTAATGAGATTACCAAGTTCTATCAATATGATCCTTCTTGTTCTTGGTTCGATTCATACATGATTCTTCATAGTTCCTTTTCATGTATGTTTATAAGATGGATATGAATTCCTGTGCATTTTCTTTTTGTTTTGTTTCAATTCTTTAAGTGTTAAAGTATCTCTGTCTGTAATGACTACAATTATCTAGAGCTATTTTGAGCTCTATGATGTTTGCATGTTTTATTCCCACTCACTTCCTTTAAAGTTTGGATCATAGATGATGTTTTCCCACTCAAATCACATAAAAGAGAGACTTGACACCCGCACATGCCTCGGGTGAGCGCCCAGCGTCCCGCCGGGTAATAGGCCGATGGACATGGGATTCCCTGTTCTTTAGTGGGTGTAAAAATGACTACATTCGTTGTTCAGGGTCCAAATGGTGGGCTGATACGAAACCCAACTTTTCAGGTTTTAGTAGCTTCTTGAGAGTGCAAAAAGGGGTAACAAGACTCCTAGAGGAGCGGCGAAGAGAGTAAAAACAATCGAATGGGGTCAATCTAAAGCTTGATGTGACTCTCCTCATATCAAGGAACACATACGGTGTTTGACCTCTCTTTTATAGGGTTTAAAAGGTTGTTTTGCAAGTCTCTAAATGTGGTGTTTTTCCAACTTTACAAGTAAAGAAAAGGTTGTGTTTAGTTGACGAATCATCTAACTCTCGACAATATCAGTGGACACGAGCACCTGATTTGGATACCCTGAGTTACATCGTATGAGGTTATGGTGGCAATAGTTGATGTTCAAATGGTAAAATAGTTTCAAAAATCACAAGGTGGGGTTTTATTGCTTTACACTATTTAAGTTTTGTTACATATACAATTGTAAAATTATTTAGTAGTTTAATGTTTCTAATATAATGCAAATGAAGAACTAAATTACAAAAATTATAGAAGATGGAGGTAAGGAGACCATGCCTGAGGGGAAATGAATCGACCAAAGTTGTGGAGCCTGATTCTCGTATATCCACAAGCCATTTCCTCGAATGGTTGCATGCATATGGAACACTCCCCTAATTGCCTTTGCTTGAAAGTCTCTAGATCTCGCTTCAATAAAACCATTTGTGCATATCCAGAGTTAGTGCATAGTTCAGATGATCCT
Source organism: Taxus wallichiana var. yunnanensis (assembly GCA_018340775.1). Classification (NCBI taxonomy): domain Eukaryota; kingdom Viridiplantae; phylum Streptophyta; class Pinopsida; order Cupressales; family Taxaceae; genus Taxus; species Taxus wallichiana. The sequence continues at coordinate 841,813,453 of CM031237.1, read as the reverse complement.
ATGGCATAACTGAGTAACAAACAAAAGTACTAGCATCCTTAGGAACAAGATACAAATTGCTAGCATTAACTGTTCCCTCAATTTCCTCTACATAAAATGTATTTGTTGATGCGTAATCACAACACCCCTGAATGTTTGCAACTCGATGGGTTGAAAATATTAGTGTGATTGCATAACATGGATATTTTCCCAAAGTGTGGGACTTTGAAATTGGGAAATCTCTTCGATGAAGGTCGGTTCCTATTCCTCTGTTTACGATGCACACATACAAATTGTAGAGGATCTACTCTAAAACCTACTCTAACTTGCCAAGGAGACAAGGTTAAGGAGATGTAATAAAATAAACCTAAATTAACAAAGGTGATGCACCAAAGGAATGCTTTGAATACTTGCTTTGCCATTAAACACAAACCATAAAAATGTAATACAACCACCATGCATAAATAACCAGGATTACAATGAGAGATCAGAGAGGTGCAATGAACACAAGAGAGGGTTGAAAATCATCCACAGACATGTATTATTGCTCCACAAATTTGATACAGTACACTATAATGGCCAAGAGTAAAAATTGAATTACAATTTTGATGGGAGGTTTTAACTCCACAAATCCACTTACAGACAAGAAAAGAAGGGAGGGTGTAAAGCCAAATTGTCCAAATTTTAGGAAAAAGCCCCTACTTACAATATATAGAAAGAAAATGAGAGAAGGGGGAGAGAAGAATTCAAATTCTTGCTTCAACCACTCAACCACCCAAAAATGCCTTGAATTATCATGCAAAAATGATGGGTTCTACTTGAAAACCCATGCCTCCATGTACTATTCCTTGTTGGGAAAGAAATGAAGCCCATATCTTCATTATTGGGGTAGGTGGGAAGCTTGACACCTTAAAAAATGGTGGACTATATTTCTTAATTTTGAATAAATTAGTCCCACTAATTTTAAGATATCCAGTCGTAGTTGTGTAGAGGAGACTGTAAGCTTTCCAAAAAGTCCTTTCTTACGCAAATCCGAGCCCCTAGCCAAACGTTATGGGCATCTGAAGGTTGAGGTGTCATTCTCCTGATATTTCTCTTTCGGCGTCCAAAATGCATGCAACCTCTGAAATCCTGAAATTTAGAATTTTAGACATTTCCATTTCGAGATTGAAACACTGTTCACCGCTCAAAATGGCATGAGAGTTCTAAAAGTCTAAAACCTAAAAGTCCAAAATTCCAAAATTTCGACTTTCATAATTCAGATTTTGGACATTGAGGGGTGTTTTTTATGTTTTGGGGCTAAAGAATTTCAAAACTCAAGTCCAAAACCCTAAAATTCAAAGTCCAAATTTCGACTTTAAACTTTTTGAGGTTTCGGCCTTTTCCACTTCTCACCTCAAAACCGGATGAGACTTTTGAAACCCCGAAACCCGAAAGTCTGAAATTTCTAACTTTCGGACTTCGGGATTTCAGACTTTGCTGATCCCTTTTGGGGTCCCTCTCACCGAGATCCCCAAAACCTGGAAACCCACATGGATAACTTCGCATTCAACTCTATAATTAGCCAAGTTTGGGCTTAAACAAACAAAAAAAAGAACTAGGGATGGTGTGACAAAAGACAATGGTAAAAGAGCCTCACACAAAAAAAATCTACAGCTATTGATAACTCACCAAGGGACTCTGTGCTAGTCATGGACGGATCCAAAAATCCTCTCTACCTCAAAATTCCAAATGTGGGTTACAAAACGCCACTTAGAGTTATTATTGCAAAGAATCCCGATATCCGAGGAATGTTCTCGATCCGAAACAAAAAAGGGGGAATAGAAAAAGAAAGACACCAAAACTGAGAAAGAGAATTTTAGGCTTAGTTATTGTGTTTGCTAGCCTTAGCAAGGCTCTATTGTAGAAGAAAGTTGTAATCTATGCCGTATCAGCCTTATGTATTATTTTCTCTATGAATAAAGGGCTCTTGTTCTGTGCATTTTAGCTCTCAATAGTCTACATCCTTCATCCATTATTATTGGTATTTCTCTAGACAAATTCTGAATATATATTGTGTTATATGCCCTTGGGTTTTCTATATGCATCTATCATCTACATATAATTATGTTTTACACCTTCTCGGCCTTTGATAATTCAAGATACTTCTAAAATGTAAGAGCTAGTAGAGCATGCTAAACACTTTTGAATATTCTAATAGTTTTTCGTGGGAATCTATCTATGTGCCTTTTAAAATAAGTTTTGAACCTATTTACACATATACAAAACATGATTTTCTTGTGGAACTTGGATATTATGAAAGTGTTTTCTATAAGGATCATCAATTACAAAAGGACTGAGGAATGAGAATACGAGAATGAGCAGAAAGGCACCATTCAGAATTATAGATGACAGAGTAATTCTTTATGCATGCGAAGGTACAATGAATTGAAACAAGATCATTTGTATCATATTAGTAAGATGAAATTTGAAAGACACAAAGTTCTATAAATAACATCTGCAAGAATACAAAGCTTCTTAACATAATACAGACAAATGATCTTAACAAGATTAAATGAAAAGCTTAGGGATAAAAGGAAATCAGATAGACAAAGAATGAAAAGTCCTTCTGTATTGATTTCTTTATGATTTATTTTACACTTTCAGAAAATAAGCCAAGTTCTTCCTCTTTCAAAATGGCGAGGAGAGGCCATTATATAGTTTACAAATCAGTTACTCTCAGTAACTACTTCTTTTAACTAAAGATTAGTTAAGGGTTGCCAATCGCAATACCCCAACTTATTACAATAAATCCGAGAGAAAGAATGGGAAGAGAAGAGAAGAATTAGGAGAAGAAGACAGGTGCTTATGACTGGGAGGGACCCACTGATTTTAAAATCCGCTGTCTGAATCTCTTCAATGCCTCGGCTATGTCTCTGCCACGAGGGACTGACGTGTTGGCTGTAGATTGGGTCCAAAATCCGAGGCACTTCTCCATTTCCTTATCAAACTCGACATGAGTATGATAGTCCTTATTTGCTTCTTCAATGGCAGATTGAAGAGAGCAGATCTCCTTCATTTTCTCTTTGGAAATGGAGCTTTCCTTGAACAGATTACCTTTGACAAAAGCTCTGAATTGAGCTTTGATTTCTTGTAGGGAGAGAGGCACACCAGAAGTCTCATCCTGAAGATGACAATGTATATCTTTGAAAGCAGATACAACTAGTGTTTTGAAAGCCTCACCCTTCTGCCAGCTATTCTTCAATTCTCCCGAAGCCTCCTCCAGGACCTTGATCTTCCACTCCACGCTGTAAACCTAGGACTTTGACAGATTATCCTTTGCATCATCAAAAACCTTACTCGCCAATAAAATGTTTTCATCTATTTGTCCCATGAGGCGGAGGTCCACTATGCAACTACTCCAAAGTTTAAGCTCTTTATCTATGATCCCAATAGTGGAGGAGAGCTTCTGTTGCAAGTTGTTCACCTTTCCATGGAGTTTGAAAGCTTCATCGATGAAGTTTAATCCAGCAACAAGCATATCTTCCACCATGGCCTCCATAGCTCTACCATAGATGGAATACTTGTGCATGTCTTTGATACTTTGTACTTCATCTTGGCTCAAAATCACAGGTGGTGGAAGAGTAGTCAATGGGGTAGGGTCCAAAACTTTGTCCTTGGACAAAAGAGATTTGATAAAACCTGTGAGAATCTGGGCTTGTTCTTCCAACTGTTCTATAGTTTGCTGCCCTTTTTCTACCCTCCCAATGACTCTTGTGACCGTTTCCTGGAGATTGTGGATCTCACCTTCAGGGGTAGACTCTCCCATAGGAATCCTTGAGAGTTCTAGGTCAGATGCCTGCAAATCCTGCTCTGGTTTATCTACTGTAGGCTTAGCTATCTCCAGGAATTGCTGGCCCTGAGCATCAGACACTATCCTGGAGGTGATTCTGGCTTTTTTGGCATGGGAAGGAGGAGTAGTGCCTAACAAAGCTGCCACAGCATCAAAATTTGGCCCTGAGCTCCGAGAGGAAGGCTTTCTCTTCCTACTGTCGACGAGAGGTCTGCACCCATGCAAAAGAGGAGGAGGAAGAAGCAGGAGGGGCAAGAGGACCAAGAGACAGAGAACTCATGGCGCCCAAGGTTTGCATAGCTATTGTTGTCTCGAGTTGAGACATGAGTGGGGCAACTTGAGACAACCGGTGCGCAGAGGAATCAATAGTACTTGGAAGCTCAAAGACTCTGCACTCTTTGTCCTTATCCGTTGGAGCTTCAGGGGTGCTTGTAGGGGCTGGCACTTCACTTTCCTCACTTTCACTGAGAACAATGATGTTCTCTGGTCCCAAAGGCAATTCTGCCTGCTTTCTCTGGGGATCTTCTTCCACAGGCTCCTTCTTAACCTCTTTGAGTTTCTTCTGGTATACCTGGGTGGATGAAGAAGGAGTAGAGCTGCAGGTCCTTGAGTTGACGAGGCAGGAGGGGTTTGCACAGGTGTGTCTGATCTTGGAGTCGATGCTTCCCTCCTTGGTGTTGAAACATCCTTGGAGGAGGATTCCCCTGAGTGCCTCCTAAGCTCTCGAACTTTCTTATCAAACCAGATCTTAGTCCTGACTAAGACTGGAGCCAGGATCTCAGCCAAATCATCTTTCTCTTTTTTAAACCAATCCAAGTCCTCCAAGGGAGTGTGCTTAACCACATTGTCATACTCATATGAGTATAGATCAGAGTTGTCATCCTTGAGTCCTTCAGGAACTTGGTACAAGCCGAGTTCTTGGATCAATTGTAGAGAGAACCTGCCATAATGCCTCCTTCGGCCTCAAAATCATCGGCACAGTCAGCCCAATAGTCTTCTGTATCTGCCCTATGATGATAGGTTATCTTGATATTTTTCTCAATGAACTTTTTCAAGTCGAAGCAAGTTCTGGGCTTGAAGAAATGGAATAGTAATGGGAGCCAGGGCTCTTTCTATATTCTGTGCATCCAGGGCTGTTTTGCAGGTGTAGTTTCCCAAAGAGATGGGGAAGTGCAAACCAATAATCTTCTTGTCCCTGCAGGTTCTATGCAATTTTTCCAATTGCTTGCATACTTCTATCGAGCCATCTTGTCACTCGCAGAACATAGAAGCCTCGAGGGGTGCTCTCAGTAACCAAAAGCCCGATATAGGAGAATTTTCTGAATTGATAAAATAGCACCGTAGTGCGATATCGTGCTCATGGCTTCGTCGAAAAATCTTCTAGCAAAGTGTCACCCTCGAGAAGTCTGACCATGTACATGGTGAAAGCATCATTCACCCTTCGAAATTGTGATTGCTTGGTCTCTAGGGTGAACTCACGGGCAGGGCATACACAGGATCATCTTTGTGGGCATCAATGTAAGAAAAGCCAAACCATTGCCTTGATGCCGCCAGAGTGTACATCAGGTACGAAGTCATATAGAATTTCTTCGTTTTTGTACATTGGACAGCTGCTCCGCTAGGTTCATACTGATGATTTCTACCCAGTTGATATTTTGAGTTCCTCGCACACCATATTGATGAGCGGGCACATCCAGAAATGGAACTCGTTAGTAGAGGGTAAGCCCATAACCCGAGCTAGTAGGATTATGAAATCTGACAATTCTTCATTGAAATCTACCTGAAAAGAGTCTTGGATAGACGAGATGCTCCCTTCTTAGGGTTTTTAAGCCAAGACTTCGCCACCCGTGCCTTATAGTTGTCACTGTCTTGATTGAACAGGCCTGTGCTTGATTCTGGGAGACAACTATGGCATTATCCATTTCTGGAATCCTCAGTGCAGTGCCAATGGCGGCAGCATCAAGTTTGGCAATGAGCTCCCCGTGTATGTTTGTTAATTCACTCGAATCAGGGTTGAAATGAGCCCCGCATGAGAGCACTATGTCTGCACATTGCACCGAGATAGGGAAACCACCAAAAAGCCAGACCACTGTCATGAATCATCTATGTGCCATTGGTGTAGGGTTTGCGTCTGTCATCCTCGACCAAAAATCACCAAAGTCAAGGTGGCGAACTTCACTGTCCCCGATATCAGGAACGGCAGACTCTAGTGGTGAGACTTGTTCCTGCCCCTGGAATTTGATCTTCATGTTGATAGTAATTCAGAGAGCAGAGCTGCAAGCTAGACTTGGGATGAAATTACAGAGGGAATGGATACGCGCACAGGAATTTAGATTGCAAGGGTTCGAGCAAAAGATAGCAGGAAAGTAGTGTGCAAAACATAGGGGGTTCACTCGTTATATAGCCGTTTAGGAGAGAGAAAGGTAATAAATGCATTAAATACATACCTACCAATTTGAAAAGCAAGATATTCGGGTAGAGCGGGAAAAATTAGCACGAATAGCACTTTGGTTCATTTGGGACATGAGGGACGCGAAAGCGCGAAGTACGTGACTCGGCCGATTCGGGCGATACGGGGAAAAGACGCACAAATGCTCTTGGAACACGCGGGACAAAAGTATGCGAAGTACGTGCGACTCGGCCAAATCGATTTGAAAATGGAACAACTGGTCCGGTGAACTTGGGACATTTGGGACAAAAAGTTCCGACGGGCCCGAAAAGAACAGACTTCGGGTAAACCGGCCGATCGGGGAACAAAGGGCCCAATTGAACTTGGGACACGCGGGACAAAAATATCCGACAGGCCCGAAAAACACACAAAATGACCCAAAAACATAGATTTTCTCAATTTCTTTGGCTTTTCACATTATCAGTACAACAGAAAAGACACTTAACCTCAAAATTTTAAATTTTCAACTTCTTAAAAACAGGGGAATTTTGAGTGGACAACAGCTGGCTCCTTCTGGGGATGACTTGGCATAAATTCAAAGAATGAGACAAGGCAAGAATTTAGACAAACTCGGGAAGTAGACCAGTACCTTATCCATTGGGCCACGAGTCAAAAAGCAAACCAATACAGAAGACAACACACCAAAACAACACACAAAAAAAAGAGCAGGAAAGGAGGACACACACTATACAGAATATACAAAAAGGGACTCCCTAATCACCTATGACTTGAACAATTTCAGGTACTGCCCACTATAAGGAAGTGGGAGAGGAGAACCATCCATATAATCAAGGTAAAAAGAATTCTTACCAACAAAGTGCCTGATCTTGAAAGGTCCGAGCCAAAGGGAATCAAACTTGCCATGGCTGCCACGAGGTTCATGCCTTTTATCCCACAACAAAACAATGTCTCCAACTTGGAAATCTCTGAACCTGGCTTTCTTATCAAATAGGACCTTAACTTTCTGTTGATGAGCAGATATCTTATCAGCAACTTCCAATCTATCCTCATTCAATTTGTGAAGGTACATTATTCTCTTATCCAAAGCATCATTGAAACTGGTATCTTCAATGGCCTTCATTAGATGCAAGGCTAGCAGCTCCACTCATTATCGGCATTGAGCTTCTACTCCATATACCACCTGAAAAGGAGACATTCCAATGGCTCTCTTAGGTGTGATCCTATCTGCCCAAAGAGCATCATAGAGTTTCTTGTGCCAGTTTCGTTGAGACTCATTGACTAATTTCCTTATTATGGTCACCAGATTTTTATTAGTGGATTCTGCTTGTCCATTTCCCGAGGATAGTAATCTGAGGAGTGAGCCAAGGAGATGCCATATCCATAGCAAAAATCCATTATCTCGGTTGAAGAAAAATTCGAAGCATTATCTGTCACAATCTTGTTTGTACACCATACCTTACCTTACAAGATGTTTTCTTTGATGAAACTGCACACCACTTCAGAAGTAGTACTCTTTACTGGAATGGCTTCTACCCATTTGGTGAAATAATCTGTGGCAGTTAATACATGAGTATGACCAGCACTAGAAGAGGGATTAAGTGTTCCAATGAAGTCCAAACCCCACTGTTGAAAAGGTTCTTCAATTACAACTGGCTTAAGAGGCAAAGAGGCCAATTTGGGTCTACCCACGAAAGTCTGACAAGCCTCACATTTATCAACCCACTTTGATGCATCTCTGAACAAGGTAGGCCAGTAATATCCTCCACGAAGTATCTTATGAGTAGTGATGGTTGATGAGTAATGCCCTCCACATGCCTGATCATGAAAAGCTGAGAGTAGCTTTTTCTGCTGTTCCTTGTCCACACATTTCAAAAACCTTCCATCTAACCCACGTTTAAACAAGGCGTTTTCCCACAACACATATTGCACTGACCTTAGTTTAACAGTCCTCTTTTCTTTGGCAGTCAAATGAGAGGGGCATTCTCCATAGGTGAGAAAATGGGTGATATCAGCATACCATTCATCAACTGAGCTAAGAAACATAACGGTAGGAAGACCAACTTTATCCTCCAGTAACTCATGTCTAGCTCCTTCAACGATGAGTTCACAAAGGCCTTTTCCACGGACGAGCTTGGTCGGTTTGATGTCAATATCATATTCTTGGACCTTAGCCACCCAGTTCCCTCTCTTGGATCCAAATTCCTGCTGTGTAAGAATTGACTTAACAGTTGTATCTGGTACCAACACCATGGAGTGAGAGTTAAGAATGTAAAAACGAAACTGCTTGACAACTTTAACCACTGCAAAAGCATGTTTTTCCATCATGGTGTATTTTAACTCATGATCTTTCAGAATATAGCTCATAAATGCAATTGGGAGTTCATGCTCATTAGAATCTTCCTGAGTCAAAACAAGAAGCCAAGGTGTTATCTGTGGCGTAGCAATAGATAATAAAATCTTTGCTGAAATCTGACATGCTAAAACAGGAGTTTTAGCAATGGCTCTTTTAATACCTTCAAAGGATTCTTTCCTTCAGAGACCAACCAAACGTTTTTTTGCCTTTCATCATTTGGGAGATATTCAGTTAGTTCTGCAAAATCAGGATGAATCTTCTCAAAAAATTGATCTTACCAAAGAAAGAGTGCACGCCTTTTTTGCTGGTTGGGAGAGGAATTTGTTGAATAGCTTGAACTCGCTCAGGATCAATCTTAATACCATCTTTGGAGACAATGTGCCCTAATAATTTCCCCTCTGTGACACAAAAGATAGATTTTTAGGATTCAAAGAGATCCCATGTTCTCTACATCTTAGCAGAACTGTCTCCAGGTGCTGAAAATGATCCGCCCTTGTTTTAGAATACACAGTCAAGTCATCAAGGTATACAACAATACACTTCCCTTTCAAACTTCCAAAGGCTAGGTCCATAGCCCTCTGAAAAGTAGCACTGGCATTAATGAGCCCAAAAGGCATTCTTTGTAAGCAAAGGTACCCCAAGGGGTAGTGAAAGCCATTTTGTGTTGATCTGCAGTATTAACTTCTACCTGATTATATCCTGAGAATCCATCAAGCATAGACAACATTTCAGATCCTATTACTGCTTGTAAGACCTGATCCATCATAGGTAAAGGATAATTATCTTTCAAGGAAGCCTGATTCAGATTCCTGAAGTCAACACAGATACGAATCTCACCATTTTTCTTTCTAACAGGTACAATATTGGCAATCCATGTTGAATGATGGATAGGAAAAATGATTTTGGCTTTCAACAACTTCTGTATTTCTTGAAAAATGGTGTCAGCTATTTTAGGATTGTATTGCCTCTGCTTCTGTTTAAAAGGCTTAATTCCAGGTTTGAGAGGAATAAAATGTTGCATCTCTTTTGGTTGGAAAGCTTTTAAATCTTCATAAGAGTAGGCAAGAACATCCTTATACCTCTTTAAAAGATCAATTACTTTCTTCCTCTCATCTGCGTGTGCAACATTTTCCAATGTTCACGAGCTTAGGGTCAGTAGAACTCCCAATATTAATTTTGTCATATTCAGCTGATTGTTGAGGTCCAGTAGAAGCTCTAGACTTTACATACCTGTCATGTTTATCAAACAGTTCCTCTAAACTTACCAATCCTTTAGGGATCTTGTTTCCCTTGAGTTTGATACATCCATCCTGATCCGTTTCTTCTCCTTGGGTGGCTGCTTTGTCAAAGGGCACACTTTCACGAGGCAAGTTATCACTTCCTTCAAAGTATAGCTGTTCAAAATTATCCTTGAGTTCTAAGAAAGAAAGCAAGTGTTGATCATTATTGAAAACTTGCCAGTTATTTGTATTATCAGGTACACTAGGTCGATGGATCATCTCAATGGTGAACTTATCTTGGGAAAAGTCAGGATGAGGTATAAGTAGTGACCCAGAGACTGCTAGTGAATCAGCCCTGGTATTCTTCTCCCTAGGTATTGCTTCGATGGAGAAAGCATCAAGAAATTCAATGGAATCCCAAACCTGATTCCTGTAATGTTTCAACCTTCCATTTTTCACCTGAAGAGGTTTCTAACTTGCTTTACAATCAATTCCGCATCTCCACGAGCTAGAAGATTCTTCACACCTTGTTCTTTTGCCACCTATAGTCCAAGAATGAGAGCCTCATACTCTGTTGTATTATTGGTATTTTCAAATTGCAACTTGAATGAGAAAGGATGAAGGCTTCCTTCAGGTGACACCAATATGACACCAGCTCCATAACCAGCTGAGGAACAACTTCCATCAAACTCTAAAATCCAAACACCATTAGGATCTTTAGGTGACACTTTGGGGAGTTGGATTTCTTCAGGAGACATAATCATGTAGTTGCCATGCCCCATATCCTCATAGAGTATTTGTGCTTTGGGATCATCCGTTTTTTGTACAATATACTCAATTTGCTTCTCGTGCAAGCAACTTCTTCATTTTCCCATTAACAGGTATGAGGGCATGTGACCAATCCATTTGAATTTCTCCACCCACATCCTTACAGAATTTTCTACTTAGCAACATCCCGTATGAAGGAGGAATATCTGCTACTAAGATAGTAGCCAAAACTTTCTTCTCAGGCAAAGCAATAAAAGCCACTTGTGCATCTTTAATTCTTCCGACCAAGGGCACTTCCTTACTCTCCATAGAATAACAAGATCCATAAGTGCGTGTGAGAGTCAAGCCTAAGGCATGAGCTACTTTAGCAGGCATCACATTGTCTGATGCTCCTGAGTCTATGACGCAATTGCTGAGCCTATGGCCAGCTATAAGAAGTGTCACATAGAATGGTTTGATTTTGTCATTGGGTGAGGTGACAACAGCTACCAGATTAGGTTGTGGTGCAGAAGAAGGAGTGGGTAAAAGGCCTTTAGAGGTAGTTTTAGAATGGGAATTGACAAAGTGAATCATTTTAGCAAAAGCCTTGGGATGGGTTTGATAATATTCAGCTTCTGAGATTTGAACCTTAGTCTTTTTTAGGTGATCAATAATATCAAAAGACCCAGAAGTGGATGGGCTATCATCACTTGAGATCCTAGGTTTATCAATTTTAGGGGAAAAAGAAGAAACTTTAGTAGCAGAATTGACAGGACTCACCTTTGGTGTAGATGAAATGGGGATAGGAGATCCTCTTTTTGCAATTACGGGGATAGTTGTCGGCTGCTCTTTAGATTTCTTGGTGGGCTGCATCACTTTCTCCCTCTGATTTGTCTGCTCTCGAGTCATGACAACGTATGATTCGCTATTCATATCTGCTACTACTTCATCATAATCATCTCCATCATCAATGCCCTCAGTGGTGAAGAAATTAACTCGAGATCCCTCAAGTTCATCTGCTTCATCATCAACCTCTTCAACAAATTCCTCGCCATCTTCATTAACCTCCTCATCCTCTGGTTCCTCAACTTCACAAGTTGCATTGACAGGAACTTTAATAGGAGGTCCTTCAAGTGCTAGCCTTGTTTGAGAAGCAGGCAAATGATTTCTGGGCTGAAAATTCCTCCTTGGAACGTCTGCATAGGGAGCATGCTGAGCCAATTGTTTCTTAATGGCAATGAGATCATTTGCAAGTTTTTGTACCAATGGATCAGTATTAGGTCCAGGAGTGGAAGAGGAGGAAGAAGCAGATTTAGATTTAGAAGGGTCTCTCCTCAACTTCCCTGACATGATTAAATCATCTTCGACACTAACAACAAGAGTTTGATCCTCAACCAATGTTGCGAGATTAGCCCTTCTCAGTGCATAACTAACTTCAGGCGATTGGGCATTTAGGAAAAAACATTTTTGAATTTGATCTACAGGTCGAGTATTTGGCGGAATTTTGTTAATCAACCTGTTGAATCGGGCCACAAATTCTCTCATGGGCTCTTGTGAATCCTTCTTTATTTGAGAGATTTGGGCTAGCAAGGCATGCACGTCTTCTGCTGGTTTGAAACGGTTTTCAAACCTAGTTCTCATTGTGTCCCAGCTAGTGATAGCACCGGCCGGAAGGTGATAGAACCAATCAGCAACATTATCTTGTAAAGTCTCAACGAAAAGTCTTACGGAGACATCTTCATGTTCAACTCCCAGAACTCCACATGCAACTATGAAGGCTGCGATGTGTTCATCAGGATGCACTTTACCATCGCCTTTGAATTTAGGGAAGTTCTTCCAGTTACCTCTGGGTAACTCATGCAAAGGCTGAGGAAGGGCAAGGGGCCCGACACGATGACCCCAGGGCAATGGTACCGCCATTCTTGGAAAAATGGCTTGAAGAGGAACTGCAACACCAGCAAGAATCAAAGCTCGAAGATTAGGACTGATTGACTCTGAAGGAATACCACCCGTAGGGATTCTATCTTGAACAGGTGGAGTGCTTGTTGAATGAGTCTTTCTATTTCTTGTTGAAGGGAAAGGAAAACCCTGCTGCTCCAAAAGCTGAAACTGAGAATCTTCAATACCAAGGGCCCTTCTCCCTCGAGTAAAATGCGGAGTCACGCCGATCAAAAGATGATCAATAAATAAACTGGAATATGATTCCCCAACGGAGTCACCAAAAACTATTGGTCATCAAAAGGACTTCACGAAGAGCAATAGTCAGGGGACAAGAAGTCCCTCCTCTTTAATGGGAGAGGTTCCCTTATTCAGAAACGAACCTATTTACACATATACAAAACATGATTTTCTTGTGGAACTTGGATATTATGAAAGTGTTTTCTATAAGGATCATCAATTACAAAAGGACTGAGGAATGAGAATACGAGAATGAGCAGAAAGGCACCATTCAGAATTATAGATGACAGAGTAATTCTTTATGTATGCGAAGGTACAGTGAATTGAAACAAGATCATTTGTATCATATAATTAAGATGAAATTTGAAAGACACAAAGTTCTATAAATAACATCTGCAAGAATACAAAGCTTCTTAACATAATATAGACAAATGATCTTAGCAAGATTAAATGAATAACTTAGGGATAAAAGGAAATCAGATAGACAAAGAATGAAAAGTCCTTCTGTATTGATTTCTTTATGATTTATTTTACACTTTCAGAAAATAAGCCAAGTTCTTCCTCCTTCAAAATGGCGAGGAGAGGCCATTATATAGTTTACAAATCAGTTACTCTCGGTAACTACTTCTTTTAACTAAAGATTAGTTAAGGGTTGCCAATCGCAATACCCCAACTTATTACAATAAATCCGAGAGAAAGAATGGGAAGAGAAGAGAAGAATTAGGAGAAGACAGGTGCTTATGACTGGGAGGGACCCACTGATTTTAAAATCCACTGTCTGAATCTCTTCAACGCCTCGGCTATGTCTCTGCCACGAGGGACTGACGTGTTGGCTGTAGATTGGGTCCAAAATCCGAGGCACTTCTCCATTTCCTTATCAAACTCGACATGAGTATGATAGTCCTTATTTGCTTCTTCAATGGCAGATTGAAGAGAGCAGATCTCCTTCATTTTCTCTTTGGAAATGGAGCTTTCCTTGAACAGATTACCTTTGACAAAAGCTCTGAATTGAGCTTTGATTTCTTGTAGGGAGAGAGGCACCACCGAAGTTTCATCCTGAAGATGACAATGTATATCTTTGAAAGCAGATACAACTAGTGTTTTGAAAGCCTCACCCTTCTGCCAGCTATTCTTCAATTCTCCCGAAGCCTCCTCCAGGACCTTGATCTTCCACTCCACGCTGTAAACCCAGGACTTTGACAGATTATCCTTTACATCATCAAAAACCTTACTCACCAATAAAATGTTTTCATCTGTTTGTCCCATGAGGCGGAGGTCCACTATGCAACTACTCCAAAGTTTAAGCTCTTTATCTATGATCCCAATAGTGGAGGAGAGCTTCTGTTGCAAGTTGTTCACCTTTCCGTGGAGTTTGAAAGCTTCATCGATGAAGTTTAATCCAGCAACAAGCATATCTTCCACCATGGCCTCCATAGCTCTGCCATAGATGGAATACTTGTGCATGTCTTTGATACTCTGTACTTCATCTTGGCTCAAAATCACAGGTGGTGGAAGAGTAGTCAATGGGGTAGGGTCCAAAACTTTGTCCTTGGACAAAAGAGATTTGATAAAACCTGTGAGAATCTGGGCTTGTTCTTCCAACTGTTCTATAGTTTGCTGCCCTTTTTCTACCCTCCCAATGACTCTTGTGACCGTTTCCTGAGATTGTGGATCTCACCTTCAGGGGTAGACTCTCCCATAGGAATCCTTGAGAGTTCTAGGTCAGATGCCTGCAAATCTTGCTCTGGTTTATCTACTATAGGCTTAGCTATCTCCAGGAATTGCTGGCCCTGAGCATCAGACACTATCCTGGAGGTGATTCTAGCTTTTTTGGCGTGGGAAGGAGTAGTGCCTAACAAAGCTGCCACAACATCAAAATTTGGCCCTGAGCTCCGAGAGGAAGGCTTTCTCTTCCTACTGTCGACGAGAGGCTGCACCCATGCAAAAGAGGAGGAGGAAGAAGGAGGGGCAAGAGGACCAAGAGACAGAGAACTCATGGCGCTCAAGGTTTGCACAGCTGTTGTCTCGAGTTGAGACATGAGTGGGGTGCTTGAGACAACTGGTGCAGAGGAATCAATAGTACTTGGAAGCTCAGCACTCTGTACCTCTTTGTCCTTATCCGTCGGAGCTTCAGGGGCACTTGTAGGGGCTGGCACTTCACTTTCCTCACTTTCACTGAGAACAATGATGTTCTCTGGTCCCAAAGGCAATTCTACCTACTTTCTCTGGGATCTTCTTCCACAGGCTCCTTCTTAACCTCTTTGAGTTTCTTCTGGTATACCTGGGTGGATGAAGAAGGAGTAGAAGCTGCAGGTCCTTGAGTTGACGAGGCAGGAGGGGTTTGCACAGGTGTGTCTGATCTTGGAGTCGATGCTTCCCTCCTTGGTGTTGAAACATCCTTGGAGGAGGATTCCCCTGAGTGCCTCCTAAGCTCTCGAACTTTCTTATCAAACCAGATCTTAGTCCTGACTAAGACTGGAGCCAGGATCTCAACCAAATCATCTTTCTCTTTTTTAAACCAATCCAAGTCCTCCAAGGGAGTGTGCTTAACCACATTGTCATACTCATATGAGTATAGATCAGAGTTGTCATCCTTGAGTCCTTCAGGAACTTGGTACAAGCCGAGTTCTTGGATCAATTGTAGAGAGAACCTGCCATAATGCCTCCTTCTGGCCTCAAAATCATCGGCACAGTCAGCCCAATAGTCTTCTGTATCTGCCCTATGATGATAGGTTATCTTGATATTTTTCTCAATGAACTTTTTCAAGTCGAAGCAAGTTCTGGGCTTGAAGAAATGGACAGTAATGGGAGCCAGGCTCTTTCTATATTCTCATGCATCCAGGGCTATTTTTACAGTGTAGTTTTTCCCAAAGAGATGGGGAAGTGCAAACCAGTAATCTTCTTGTCCCTGCAGGTTCTATGCAATTTGTCCAATTGCCTGCATACTTCTATCAGAGCCATCTTGTCACTGCAGAACATAGGAAGCCTCAGAGGGGTGCTCTCATAGCCAACAAGCCTGATATAGGAGAATTTTCTGAATTGGATAAAATAGGCACCGTAGTGCGATATTAGACTCATGGCTTCATCAAAAATCTTCTAGCAGTGTCACCCTCGAGAAGTCTGACCATGTACATGGTGAAAGCATCATTCACCCTTCGGAAATTGTGATTGCTGGTCTCTAGGGTGAACTGCGCAGTAGGCATACACAGGATCATCCTTGTGGGCATCAATGTAAGAAAAGCCAAACCATTGCCTTGATGCCACCAGAGTATACATCAGGTACGAAGTCATATAGAATTTCTTTGTTTGCTGTACATTGGACAACTGCTCCGCTAGGTTCATACTGATGATTTCTACCCAGTTGATATTTTGAGTTCCCTCACACACCATATTGATGAGCGGGCACATCCAGAAATGGAACTCGTTAGTAGAGGGTAAGCCCATAACCCGAGACAGTAGGATTATGAAATCTGACAATTCTTCATTGAAATCTACCCAGAAAAGAGTCTTGGATAGACGAGATGCTCCCTTCTTAGGGTTTTTAAGCCAAGACTTCGCCACCCGCACCTTATAGTTGTCACTGTCTTGATTGAACAGGGCCTGTGCTTGATTCTGGGAGACAACTATGGCATTATCCATTTCTGGAATCCTCAGTGCAGTGCCAATGGTGGCAGCGTCAAGTTTGGCAATGAGCTCCCCGTGTATGTTTGTTAATTCACTCGAATCAGGGTTGAAATGAGCCCCGCATGCGAGCACTGTGTCTGCACATTGCACCGAGATAGGGAAACCACCAGCGAAAGCCAGACCACTGTCATGAATCATCTGTGCCATTGGTGTAGGGTTTGCGTCTGTCATCCTCGACCAAAAATCACCAAAGTCAAGGTGGCGAACTTCACTGTCCCCGATATCGGGAATGGCGACTCAAGTGGTGAGACTTGTTCCTGCCCCTGGAATTTGATCTTCATGTTGATAGTAATTTAGAGAGCAGAGTTGCAAGCTAGACTTGGGATGAAATTGCAGAGGGAATGGATACGCACAGAATTTAGATTGCAAGGGTTCGAGCAAAAGATAGCATGAAAGCAGTGTGCAAAACGCATAGGGGTTCGCTCGTTATATAGCCGTTTAGGAGAGAGAAAGGTAATAAATGCGCATTAAATACATACCTACCAATTTGAAAAGCAAGATATTCGGGTAGAGCGGGAAAAATTAGCACGAATAGCACTTTGGTTCATTTGGGACATGAGGGACGCTGAAAGCGCGAAGTACGTGACTCGGCC
This sequence comes from Taxus wallichiana var. yunnanensis, assembly GCA_018340775.1. Classification (NCBI taxonomy): domain Eukaryota; kingdom Viridiplantae; phylum Streptophyta; class Pinopsida; order Cupressales; family Taxaceae; genus Taxus; species Taxus wallichiana. Next base: position 841,796,457 of record CM031237.1, on the reverse strand, counting down.
GATTCGGGCGATACGGGAAAAGACGCACAAATGCTCTTGGAACACGCGGGACAAAAGTACGTGAAGTACACGACTCGGCCGAATCGGATGAAAATGGAACAACTGGTCCGGTGAACTTGGGACATTTGGGACAAAAAGTTCCGACGGGCCCGAAAAGAATAGACTTCGGGTAAACCGGCCGATCGGGGAACAAAGGGTCCAATTGAACTTGGGACATGTGGGACAAAAATATCCGATGAGCCAAAATTGAACTTGGGACAAAATTTTAAATTTTCAACTTCGGAATTTTGGGGACAAAAAACCATCCAACACCTCCACCAGCCCATTAAAATACAGAATCCAAAATGACCCAAAAACCTCCAGATTTTTCATCAATCAAGGGAGTCTGGCTTTTTACATTATCCCTAGACAACAATCCTATTAAAAATGTGCTAAAGGCACTTAACCTCAAAATTTTATCAGATATTTCTGTGATGATTCAATCATTAGGAGGGGACTATTTACCACAAGCATATGATATTGTGATCCAAGCCGAGAACAATTTAATAGATGCCGGTAAGCTTCCCCAAGAGCCCCTTTGCCAATATACCCCGAAATAGCTCCCCTTCCACAAGCACAGTCCCAAGCTCTACCCAAGCCCCTGCATCCATATATAATTACCCATCCTCTCATCCAGCACCTATCCCCACTACAACATCATCATCTTCTTCTCCTAAGATGGAGGAATTCAAAAATATCCTTAGAAACTTCTCTAACGAGATAGTAAATCTTAAAAGGAATCGAGTGCTTACCTAAGACAAAATTATCAAAGCTATCAAGGTGGTAGGCCTGCCTATCCCCCACAACATCAGAATACCTAGAGGCCACCATTTGTGTAGTCATCTAACCAACTCATCCTAGTGCCAACACCACTTTAAACCATCCCACCCAATAGTGGAAGGGAAATGGTACCCGGGAAAAACAATTTGGTAGAAGACCCCAACACATGGTGTTTCCCTTGTAATATTCCTCACATGCCAAGAGACTATCCCCAAGGAAATTTATAGCAAAAGGTAGCCAAAAAAGAGAAAGGGAAGGCTATGATGTTAACACATTAGGACCTTACCAATCCGCGGGAGTCCAAAATGCGGCCCTTGTTGCGCAGATTCAAGGGATGTCCCTGGAGAAAGAAGTGGAGATCACACCAGAGCACACAATTTTCTCATGGGTAGAAGGAGAGGAATTCATATTTACAAACAAGGTATCTGATTCCAACCTAGTTCAATTTAATTACAACACTCGCTTCAAAAAAAGGATGATAGAGATGGTCACTCCTATCCTAACTACAACTAGCGGGACACAAAAATAGCCTCCAACCATTACAGTCTCACCACCGATAGTTGTAAAAGAAGCCCCAAGAACTATCTAGAATTAGGATTCCCTCCATCCCATAGTCAAAATAATGAAACACCAGTCACCGTCCAAGACATCATCACTCGACCGATAAACGTGGTCCAACAACTCAAGAAAGTGCCAACTAACACATCCTTGTGGGATCTTCTAGGAATTCCAAAGCAAAAGGAGTTGCTTCAAGAAGCACTAAAATCAAATGACAACCCAACCTCCACCAAGAAAGAGAAGGAACAGGTAAAAATTATTTGGGCCCCAACAAAGGTAGTGTTGTTAAATTAGAAGGGAGAAGTAAGTAAACCAAGGCCCAACCCTTTTTTATTACTCTTATAATAGGTAGGAAATTATTACATAACTCCATGATAGACTCTGGCGCAAGCACTACAATCATGCCCAAAGCAATTACAGATGCCTTAGAAATTAAATATGAGCCCGTAAGGAAAGGATTCATGCAATTGGATGGAAAATCAGTCCAAACCATAGGAGCTATCAAGGGACTCTCGTTGTAGCTTTATTCTTGTCCAAACATAACCGTTCCACAAGATATAGTAGTAATTGACATTTTGCTAGTCTTCGGACTATGTCTATCCTATGATTTCACGACCAAGATAGGAGGCTACATGTCTCTTGATTGGTCCCATCTAATTTTGTGGACCAAGTATGGGTCTAAGATGAAGGTATTATCAAAACCCCTCACCAAGGAACATATAATGGACCAAGCGGTCTCAAGATTTGAGGCTTCCCATGCCATGATCACCCAAGAAGAGGAATCATATATAGAGGATGGTAACCTTCAAAGTGGAAGTTATTTAGCCAACCTCCCCCATGATGATCCCTTCGGGAACTTTGATTCAACTGGTTTGGGAACTTACGTCATCTTCGATGAAGACTCCATGATTCCAAAGGTGGTAAAAGAAGAGGATAGAAGAGAAGGGAGTCCCATCAGGGATTCCTAGATATGGACCCTACATTTCGATGGAGCTAGAAGAAAAAATGGCTCAGGAGCTAGGATATGTTTATCGTCCCCAAGCGAAAGAAGATACTTTAGGCATTTTTCTTCCAGTTCACCTATACCAACAACGAAGTAGAGTATGAAGCCTTAATACATGGCTTGGCCATGAAACGAAAGGAGGGCATCAAATAGTTGAGAGTCTTTGGCAACTCGAGTTGGTGGTGACACAAGTAAGGAACACCACCGACATAAAAATCCAAGAATGAGGTCCTATCGACACAGGGTGTGGGATCTCATCGAAGATTTCAAATCCTTTAATATCAAGGTTATTCCTTGAGACCAAAATATGGAGGCTGATAGGATGGATTTAATCGGGTCACAATTCAACCCAATCTAGGACTTGATAATGAATGAAAGTACAATAAAATTGATCATCCGCCCATCTATACCTGATAACATCGATCATTGGTAGGTTTTTAACAATGACCGATAGATTATACACTTCCTCCAACAATCCGACTAGTTTACGGACCAAATCCAACCAAAAATTGAAGAAGCTTATGGAGATCAGATTATTTAGTTGAAGATGAAAAAAATTACAAAAGGGTTAATAACACTAGAGATCCTTTTTTATTCTAATGATGTTAATTAAGATCAAAGGAAGTTTGTAGTGGTTAAAGAGGATTACGCCAAGCTAGAAGTGACTAATGGGAGGAAGCTAAGAATTGGGAGATTATTTACACAAAGGGAAAGGGAAATACTTGTGGCTCTATGCCATAAGTATGAAAAAGTGATGGCTTGGACATATGATGACCTACATGGTTACAACAAGGATATCATCCAACACACCATTGACCTCAAAGAAGGAACTAAGCCTCATGCGCTAGAACTAGCGGCCCGTGAACCCAACGATAGAATCCTCATGGCCGAGGAACTTAGAAAGCTCCTAGAGGCCAAAATAATATTCCCTATCAAGTACACAACATGGGTTTCTAACCTAGTTCCGGTAAGGAAGAAGAATGGTGAAATTCGGCTCTGTGTAGATTTTAGAGACCTAAATAGAGTGTCCCTTAAGGATCACTATCCCTTACCCTCCATGGAGTAGATATTACAAACAGTTGCAAGGTTAGAGAGATTCTATTTGTTTGCTGGATTACGCTAAGCTAGAGTGACTAATGGGAGGAAGCTAAAAATTGGGAGATTAGTCACCCAAAGGGAAAGGGAAATACTTGTGGCTCTATGCCATAAGTATAAAAAAGTGATGGCTTGGACATATGATGACCTACATGGTTACAACAAGGATATCATCCAACACACCATTGACCTCAAAGAAGGAACTAAGCCTGTATGCTAGAAGTAGCGGCCCGTGAACCCAAAGATAGAATCCCTCATGGCCGAGGAACTTAGAAAGATCCTAGAGGCCAAAATAATATTCCCTATCAAACACACAACATGGGTTTCTAACCTAGTTCCGGTAAGGAAGAAAAATAGTGAAATTTGGCTCTGTGTAGATTTTAGAGACCTAAATAGAGTGTCCCTTAAGGATCACTATCCCTTACCCTCCATGGAGTAGATATTACAAATAGTTGCAAGCTTAGAGAGATTCTCTTTGCTGGATGGTTTTTCAGGCTATAACTAGATATGGCTCATGGAAGGAGACCAACATAAGACCACTTTCATGACAAAGTGGGGAACCTTCACATACGTGAAAATGGCATTAACTAACAAAAATATGATCAGGCTTATAAAAAGGATGGGAAATGAGCATAAGAGGTTGTGGCATGAACATGTCAAATTAGCCTTATGGGATGATCGAGTCACACCTAGACACATCCTGAAAGCCTTACCATATGAGATATTTTATGGGAAAACTGTTGTGATACTGATTACCCTAGAAATCCTTGCATTACAACTATTAAAACAAATTGAGATAGAGGAAAATGGGGCAATGCAAGTAAGACTCGCTGAGCTATTAGATCTCTAAGAGAAGTGGGAGGCTACTCATGAAGCCATGATCAACCCCTAGCGAGGGGTGAAAACTTAGTTTGATAAAAAATGTCAGAATTAGAATTCTGAGTTAGTACTATGGTTTTGAAATGGGATGCAAGGGCTGCCAAGCTTAAAAATCATAGAAATTTTGACCCCTTATGGACAAGACCCTTCAAAATCAGTGCATGCAAGTAGCACAATTATTTCAAACTTGAGACCATGGAAGGTAACCCTTGGTGATTCTGGTAACGAGATTCACTTAAAGCCTTTCCATTGAGTCTCTTCATTTGAAGTATTGTATCATATGTATAGTTTTTGCTTTTCCTCACCTTTTTCCTTGTTTGTTTTTTTCCCTTTCAATAAATGTCTCGAGACACGTGTCCCTTACGGGACACCCTTGCCTATTTTTGAAGTTTTGGAGGAAGTGCATCTTCCTAATTTTCCCGAAGTTAATGATCCAACGTCTTTCTAAGATATTTGGGGAAAAATATCAAAGAATTGATGCAAAATCTCTTAGAAAATGTAAAGTTCGGCACTTAGGGTCATTAAATCAAAAGGGCCGTTATATGATGTGACTCTATATATGCGTGAGCCATTACTCTACATAAGTTAAGGAGGTTATTTAAGAAAATATGGGGGTGTCAAAAAATTCATTTCAAATGCTAAGAGTTTTCCACCCAGCCTCCGAGTTTTGAGTAGACAAAAATTAGAGCCTTCTCCTAGTCCTGAAATCTGCCATGGTGACTTCCAACTCTACACCACAAGTAAATTCTTATGCAGGGAAACCTACGCCTCACATCCTCTTCACCCAAGGTTGAGGTTCCTTGATGGGGGATCATGGTTCAATGACCCTTCTATAGTTTTAGACTTTTTTGACAATGTCTTTGACCCTATTCTCAACAAAAAGCCCAAAGCTTTGAGGGAGGTAACCCACATCAGGTTTCTTAACTTGGGGATTTTTGAGTCTTTTGGCTCAAGAATCTGAGAAAACACTCGATCAATATATGGTTCCTCTCATGCACCCATACCCATATATCATACAGATGTGCATGATTTATTTCAATACCGACACCAATGTCATCCAGGCGAAGCATAAAGGTGGTAATCACACCTCAAGCTATTAGAGACATGTTGGCCCTAGTCTATGACCCAACGGCTAGTTTCTATAACATGGCCAAGATCCAAAATGTCTAGGCTCAATGCCAAAACAAATATTTGTTCCTCGATAGGGAGTTAAGACATACAGATTCAGACGGTTCAGGAATTGTAGGATTCCCCATTCCCCTAAAGTCACTAATGGCGATTCTCAAGATGCCTACTTCATGTTAACATTCATTTTCAGACATAAATTTCCATGATTGGAAAATAACGGCCCTATTTAGAATGAGGTCCATGAAGAAAGAGTAGACGTACCATTTCGACTTCACCGAAGTCATTTCGAGTCTATTTGTGAGCAGTTAACCATGTTCCCAGTAAGCTCTACCTTCAGGTATTCCTCGTATTTTTTCCACCTCATTTTATATCATAATGCCCAGTACCTTAGCTAGTACATGGCTCTAACACTATGGGATGCGGAGGTAGACCCCCAAAATATCATTCCAATGTCCACTTGGACTCATGTGTTGTCTGAATGTCCGCGTATATGAAAGTTTTAACTCTTTTGTGGAGCCCCTCCTACACGAATTTGACCTGAAGGGGTCAACAATAGAATGAATAGCTCTATTTAGTCCATCCTCACAGATCCCCTGCACCCTTGTGATTATTTTTTTAGGGCAGGAAATTCTATGATTTGGCTACATGGTTTGAGAAGAATCCTTTATGCTCCCGAGGGTCCTCACAACACGGGTGGTGGGTCTATAGAAAAATAGGTAATCGGTACTCTTGGATGTTGAATTCGAACCAGTCAAAAAAAGGAACTCTTTGACCTCCCCTTAAGAAAGGGAGGAATTACTTGTGATTAAATGAAAGGCAGAGCATTTTCTCACACAAAAGTTGGCTTCCTACAGCTTTGCCCTAATTCAGGACTCATGGAGGTATGACCTAGATGGGATGATGGCCTCAACTTTAATTCAAAATAAAGTTTCAGACTCCTGCCCGGCCAGTCCAGAAATTTTTTGAAGATAGATGGTCCCCTTAGGCAGAGTCACCCAACATGTTCATCGAGCTCAATGACATTCCAATTCCAAAGTGGGATTTGTTCCACCTAGTCCATCATAGGTATGACCCCACCCTCATGATGACACAAGGACTCAGAGAAGCCCTACGTAGTAAGGACTAAAGCACATAAAATATTAAAGCCTATTGGAAGTATAGGTAGGAGATTAGAAAAACAACCCTTAATTTTGAGGGTGTATCCATGAACAAAAAATGGTGATGCGGGGGACATTACGGAGGATAGAAGTTCCTTAAATCTCCTAGGATCACTACAATGTAAAAGATGACTCGAGAGTTTTTTGATGACTATGAATATTTGAAAATCGAAATCGGAGTTCGTATGTAAATTTGGTGGCGACCAAAGTTCAGTCAACCCTAGGCAGAGGGACCAGTCAACTGGTAAGTCACCAAGTAGTGGCAAGTTTGATCGTGTGAAGGTTATGTGATCGGGTTTGTACATCCGATCATCATCATTCAAATTCATCTTCATCTTATTATACGAATGATAAAAAAATGCCATGTGGTGGGTCCTCGGACACCACGTGGTCTACTTACACTCAACTCCTAGTCAACTCGACTCGTCAAGCTATTCATCGAGTTGGAAATCAAGCTAAGGGAAAGTTGCACTGATTTTAACTCAACAAGCTATTAACTCGAGTTGATCATTTTCACATGGCTTGTGGCACGGGGATATGCATTATCTCCCATAATGACTCGGCACTTAGGGTGATTAGGAAAAATACATGGCTTGATGAGCCATGCATGGAGGATGTAGATGCAACACAGGGTTTTAGCGAGCAGCTCGTGGATGGGTGACATTGGGCTCGAAGAAGTGTCATGGTGAGGAGGTCGGTGGATAGTGCGTGAGGTCGGTAGATAACTTAGAGATAGCGGCGCAGGGTTGACTTGGAAGTAGACTCAGCTTGGTGGATGGAGACAGTGGGTAGGGCATGTGGTTAGTAGCTTGGCAGCGACATGGAGGGCTCGTTAGGGACTCGGTAGGTTAGTGATAATAGGAGATAACTAGGTGAAAACAAAGGGGTATCTAGATAGTTGACGTAAAAGGAGCTCGGCGAGTCATCCCACAAACAAAACCAAAGGTTTTTGAACCGCACCCACCTCCATCAAACTCGTAAGAACTAAATCGAACCACCAACCGAGCCAAATGGCTATGTGGAGAGATAGAGCTATAATATCTATACAAAGTAGTTGTGGGAGCCCTTTCGAACTATAAAAGGGACTCGACCCTTGGTTAAAGACACACACCATGAGCTTATTATTTCTTAAGCTTATTTGTGGGATTTTATAGTATTGGGATTTTTAATATAGTCATGCACTATATTAAAATATTAAGATTACTATAGGCTAGTATTTTTTTAATTATTGACCTATTATTCTTAGGCAATATTATATTAAAATATTGTGATTGGGAGTTTTGCAAACTACCCAAAAGCCACATTGAGCCACAATATTTTCATTTACGACACCTAGAATTTATAACTAGAGTGCCGAAGGATGCAAGGAAGCGTTGGGAAGGCCAACCGAGTTCTAAAGGAGGTTGTGCATCAAGAAGGTGGAGAACGATTCGACTAATCATCGTAAGCTCTTCAAAAGACTGGCATATTACTAGGACAATGGAAATTCCATTAGGTTTTATTGTAAGAAATAACATTGTACTTACAAATTTTTACTAGTGGAACGGTTTGAAAGAACCTAGAGACAGGCCATTTTTGAACTCCATAATAAATCATGTGTAATTTTCATTATATTGTTGCATTAGTTTTAAATTTATTACTTAAAAGGAGAAACTTGTCGGCAAATATTAAAACCTACAAGGGTCCGATATCAGGTAGATAAAAACCTAATCAATTTTTAGATCAAGCTCGTATCCGAGCCGGTCTTGCAGAAATGGATATATACCTATTCTTCCAGTTGTCGGTTATACTTGCATTATTAGGCACCATGGTTCGAGTGATGATGACTTGATACCGAGAACATGATCACCAGATCGTGGAGTTACAAACCCACTTGGCTACTATTCGAGAGCGTTAGCGCCAACAACAAGGCATTGGAAAGTTGTAAAGAAGCCTAGATGCTCTACTTGGGAAGGTGGCTAATAAATTTAGGTTCGAAGCACTACTTGGAGAGGAAACCTTCACTAGACTCGGTTCATGTGTCATCATTGTGGAAAAGGGCATGACACCGAGAAATGCTGGAAATTGTATCCGATAGAAGGCCTAAGTGGATGTAGAAGAAGGGAAAGGCTATTGCAGGACCCAACACCGGCCAATAAGTGACACCATTCGGACAGAGAGAACCATTGGAATGTTAATATATTATACTGTGACATACGAGTGCCTTGAGACAATGGTTTTGGTGATTGCACGAGGACAATTAGTCACCCTTATTTTTGATTTAGTACACTAACCGGGATTTCCCATGACACCACTTCCTCGTACTAAGATATTTGGTACAAAATATGGTACTCTATATAGAGTGTCTACCAGTTATTACACTCTGAGCTTCATAGTTGGGAGATGAGTTTCCGACAATATCACTCTTGACATCATCCCTTTGGAGATGGACAAAATGGTATTGGGAAAATTCTACCTAACTACTCATGAGGGTTATATGAATGATGACAAGAGTGGAGTAGAGATTCACATTGGGCACAAATATAGGATAGAGTTTGTGACATGACATGTTGTTCATCTTGCACAAGGCGAAGACAGTGAGATGTCTGACTCATATGTACTAGGGGATCATGTAGATCCTAATGCAGAGTCGAGATCATATGTCGATGTAGATCATCCGAGATCCCGACACTAAGGTTGCATATATCCTAACAAATAATTTGGATCGGTATGTAGAGGAGTAAGGGCTAGAGGATCCACAGGGATGCCTATTGAGGTATCCTAGATAGACACCAAGGATTCTACAGCTGGTAAGAAATATAAGGTGCAAATAAAGTTGACTTTGTTTAGCTATTGTATTGGTTTTTTGAGCATTATTTATTGCTCTTATTGTAATAAAACCATAAACTATTGTGTTAGGTAGAATGTATGAATAAGACCCTTATGTGGTCAATTTTTGTATACATCTAACCGATCAGGACACACTAGTAAAAGACCCAATTCTTGGGAAATGTTTTGTACTCTTTTATACTTGCATTAGTAAGACCCCTTAGAGGGAAATTATTTTGGTAAATTGCTAATACCAAGAGATGCAATATTTTTTTGTCCTTGTTGAGTTATTTTTCCAGCAAGGAAGAGACAAACGAGGTCAAACCATGATTACGATGCAAAGGGAGAAGACCTCGTATATAAGCCACCAAGTATGAGAAATTTTTGAGACAAGTTTATCATGTGAAATTATTTTCCTATAATTTTTTAACTAAGCTTATTGTATAAAAACTAAAAAAATGGAGCATTTTTGCAACTAATTTGCATAAAGTATTAGGATATAGTTTCCTTACACTTGTATTTGAAAGTTATATAAAGACCATTTTAAGGGCACATATCTCCTACTAAATTTTTTGAGTGACCATTATGGATTCAAGAAGTTCCCTAAATCTCCCAAAATCACTATAGTGTAGAAGATGACTCCGAGAGATTTCACGACTATTTGAACATAAAAAACGGAGTTCGTATGCACATTTGGTGGCCGGTCAAAGTTTGGGTCAACCTTAGGTGGGGACTAGGTCAATTGGCAAGTCACCAAGAATTGGGAAGTTTGATTGTGCAAAGGGTAGTCTTCATCATTTGACGTCATATTCATCTTCTTACATGATTGATTAAAAAATGCCACTTGGTGGGTCCTCGTGCCACCACTTAGCCCCTAGTTAACTCGTTGAGCTATTCATCGAGTTGGAAATTGAGCTAAGGGTGAGTTACACTGATTTTAGCTTGGCAAGCTATTAACCAAGTCGATCATTTCCACATGGATCATGGTGCAGGGGATATGCATTATCTCCCATAATGACTTAGCACCGGGTGATTTGACAAAAGGCTTATCTCGATGAGCCATACATGGAGGACAAGGATGCAACATAGGGGTTATAGCGAGTGGCTCATGGATGGGTGACAACGGGCTTGAAAGAAGTGGCACGATAAGGAGGTCGGTGGACAGGTGTAGTGAGGTTGGTGGTTAGCTTGGAGACAGTGGTGTAGGGTTGACTCCGTAGTGAACTCGACTCGGTGGACGAGACAAGGGTGAGGGCACGTGATTAGCGACTCGACAATGACATGGAGGTCTCGGCGGGGAATCGGCGGGGTCAGGCGATAGTGGGAGACAACTTCGGTGATAGTGAAGGGGTCTCTAAATGGTCTCGTGCAAAAGGATCTCAACCAAGTCATCCCATAAACAACGCCAACGGTTTTTGAACCGCACCCACCTCCCTTAAACTCACGGGGACTAACCAAACCACCAGCCGAGTTGGTTATGTAGAGATATAGAGTGATAAGATCTATAAAAAGGGTTATGGGAGCCCTTTGTAACTTTAAAAGGACTTGACCCTTTGTTGAAGACACACACCCGAGCTTATTATTTCTTAAGCTTATTTGTGGGATTTTATAGTATTGGGGATTTTTAATATAGTTTTGTGCACTATATTAAAATCTTAAAATTACTATAGGCTAGTATTTTTTTATTATTGACCTATTATTCTTAGGAAATAATATATTAAAATATTGTGATTGGGATTTTTTCAAACTACCCAATAGTCACATTGAGTGATAATATTTTTCACTTGCAACACTTGAAATTTTTGACCAGAGTGTTGAAGGATACATGGAAGTGTTGGGAAGGCAAACCAAGTTATGAAGGAGGTTGTGCATCAGGAAGGTGGAGAATGATTCAGATGATCATCAAAATTTATTTGAAGGAATGACATACTACTAGGCATGTGGAAATTCCATTAGGTTTTATTGTAATAAATAACATTGTAGTTACAAATTTTTACTAGTGGAATGGTTCGAAAGAATCAAGACATAGGACATTTTTGAACTCTGTAATCAATCATGTGCAATTTTCACTACATTATTCCATTAGTTTTGGTAAATATAAAAACCTAAAAGGGTACGACATCAGGTAGATAAAAATTTGATCAATTTTTAGATCAATGGGATGAGTTTTAGGATGTGGATCATGGGTTCGATGCGAAGAGTGAGAAGACAATGACAATCACCAAGGAGTGGCCCATGAGAACTACTACAAATTCCTCTGGGCCCTCTCAACAAAAATTTCCATAACATCCCATGTCCTCCACGTCTTAGCAAGATACTTTAGTTCGGACACTAACTCCATAGCTCACATCGCTACCTGTGGTGAGAAACCAAGGTGGAGGAGTCGGTGATGAGCCCCCACACAAAAAGTTAATGTCATTCAAGACCCTTGCATCTTCTCCCCCTCTCCCTCCTCATGGGGATCCCTTTCAATCTCCTCCTCCACTACCATTTTTCCCTTTAGGGGGTATCCCCTTATCGGTCACCCCATCTCAGACACTCCCCCTCTTGGAGCCTCCTTTTTCCTCAACCGCCCTCCACCATCCCAAATTTCTCCCCCATGTGGTGACATGCCCTTCTTTGGCTCTGGTAACCTCACAACCTCAACCACCTGTTACAATCCCATATGGTCTGCCACTCGGGTTCCCATTCGTAGGCGGGGTCATCCCTTCTCCCTCAGAATTTTTAAGTCAAGCTGAAGTGGCCAAAGCGGCCCGAGATAGCAGAAGGACGAAGCAAAAGAAGAAATAAATTTTGACAAGAACAATGAAGTAGATGTGGTCATTATATGACCATCAACAAAGTTCCTTGACCATCACACGGTTAGTCCCCTAGGTGTCCAAACCCGCAGAGCAAATGCAACCCAATGACTATTCTATTAGTGTTGTCATGGTCGACCTTGCAGAGTTTTGGCCTTAGGATAAGGTCGAGCTAATGAATGAAATTACTATTATAGTCACGAAAGACTACCTCAAGCTCAAAAACCAGCTCAAAAGGCACAAACTAGCCTCCATTGGGTAGAAAGCATCGTGGCCACCAACAAGCTGAGATTAAAGGCAAAGGAAAGGAGATCAAATAGCTCCGTAAGGAGTTGAAGGAAGCTCCATCATGAGAAGTCCTTGCAGCTTCTTAGGAAGAAGCTAAGAATCTAGAAGCTAAAATTTCCACATCTGAAGCCTCAACCAATTCACTCTCACAAGAGAAAGGATCCATCCAACATGAGGTTGATTCAAGAAAGGTGGAGGTGGGTACGCTCCAGGAAACGTTACACACCATTGAAGTAGAGAAGGGAAGCCTCCAGACAAGGTTGAAATCATTCGAGGATGTAGTTAAATAATTTACTGTATATTGGGATAAAAACCCTAGAAAGGGGAATTATAACATTGGTGCAGGAGCTATATGCCTCTTGCTGTGACTGAATTGCTACTGTGGAAATGAATCTATCCCCCACACTTAGATTTATATCTGATGCACATGGGGTATGCTCAAATGTGGAGACCAAAACCTCCACCATTAGCATCGCCGTATCCACCAAGGTCCTTGAATCACTACTGTTGATTCAAAAACTTTATGATTCTTTCGACTTAACCTACAAGGGGCCAAAATCGAGATAGGTGGATGATTTCTGTGAATATCAACAAGATCCTGAGCTATAATAAAACATCCATCAAATTCTAGAATCTCTTGACCCATCTCCAATAGGGGATCAAAGAGCGTAGTAGAGTATCAACGAATTGGATCAATTAGGACTCCTCTACCCCTTCCCCAATGACTACACAAATCTATCAAAGGACCAATTTTATCACTCTTAATCACCAAATGACAAGATAAGACTATCTTTTAGTCTTTAAAAGAGAACTCCAACATTACCGAGGTGGAAGCCGTCATAAACCTAATCTTGCGGTTGGAGTTCCATTTGAACACGGTAGTGCATAGTCTCCAAACATTTTATCACAAGGAGATAATTAAGCTGGATTGAGATTTCCAGGCCTTACAATGAAGAACCTACCCTACGAGGGTGGAATGGTTCGAGATATTGGGCTGCTTTGCAACAACTCGAGTGGCATTTTGTAAGCAACATTAAAGTTTGAGGCGAGAGGATTGCCGATCCTTCCATGGTGACAAGAAGTCCTTTGGTGAGTCACAAATAAATGTAGAGTTTTTTTGTGTGAGGATATTTTACTGGCTACTATCATTTTCACCCCAACCCTAGTTCTATTTATTTTATTTGTTTGAGCCTAAATTTAGCTAAGTATGGAGCTAAATGTAGAAGATATCCACGTGTCCCTTTGGCACACTCGGGGCATAATGTAGAGAAAGGAATGTTCTCAAAATCACGCCACACTACCGATGTGTCTTAGTCAGGATAAATTTACCCGGGGGATTAAAAATTCAAAGATACAATAAAAATGCATAGGGTCTCCATGTGTCACCCGAGCGCAATTTCAAATAAAGAGAGAAAAGGAACATTCTCAAACTTGTGCAAGACCATCCACATGTCACCTAGGTGCAGGTTTGGAGACAAAGCCCCAAGAAAGGCCCTCAAACTAAGCGTGTGACCTCCATGTGGTAGGGAAGAATCATCACCAACCAAAGGAGTGCAAGGCTTGGGAGTTGGATGAATTAAAGGTGATCATAAATATCATAGACAGTAGTTGAGATCTTGCCCAAAAATGAAAGATTTTGTAAGAAAATTGAATGCTTTGGCGGTGGAAGATCTAATTCTGGACATTGAAATGAGAGCCAAGGGGGTCTATAAAGGAATGTTCTAATCCAAAAACGAAAAGGGGGAATAGAAAAAAGAAAGACACCAGAACTGTGAAAGAGAATTTTAGGCTTAGTTATTGTGTTTGTTAGCCTTAACAAGGCTCTATTGTAGAAGAAAGTTGTAATCTATTCTCGTATTGGAATTATGTATTATTTTCTCTATGAATAAAGGGATCTTGTTCTGTGCATTTTATCTCTCAATAGTCTGCATCCTTCATCCATTATTGCTTTGGTAGTTTTTAGATAAATGTTGAATATCTATTGTCTTTATATGCCCTTGGGTTTTCTATATGCATCTATCATCTACATATAATTATGTTTTACACCTTCTCGGCCTTTGATAATTCAAGATACTTCTAAAAATAGTAGACCATGCTAAACACTCTTCGACTATTCTAACAATTTTTTAGAATCTATCTCTGTGCCTTTTAAAATAAGTTTTGCGTATCACCTTAGTTAGTTTTGCACTTTGTTTTATTTTTCTCTAACCCTTACCTTGCACCAATATAGAAGATCCAACTTCTATAAAACTTGGAGGTTATCTTAGGGGGCATGTCCCACATCCCTAAGGTATCCCACAACTTTGATGGTTCATCCGTAAAGATAATCATCAACATCATCAAACCCTTATAGTTCTTGACATAATGAATGTTTGAAAGATGTATATTATAATGTTTTTGGAAAAAATACCCCAATGGGATCTCTAACACTTGGAAATTATATTTTGTGTGATATAGATTTGTGAAATTTCCCAGGTATCCATGTTGGATGTATGCAAACTTAGATATTTTTGCTTGAGAGAGTGACTTAACAATTGGATGATTTGTTATGATATTTTAGGTAATCCATATAAATGTGTGATAAGATACATTTTGAATGGGTGGTGTGAATTTTATTTTATAGGTTATGGTTGTGAAAGGTTTTCCTACTCAATTTACACTAAGCTAACTAGGAAAACTTATGAATTCGAAAATGTGGCCGTTAAGAATTTGGAGGAGGAATTCATTGAATCAATAGAAATCCATTCAAATGTATTTTTCGGTCATGGATGAATTTTCCCTTACGAGGTGAAAACTATATTCTCTCATTTGGAGATGGTGGTTGAGTTTTAGATTTGAGATTCTTCTCATAGGTAGACATTTATATAAATTATTTATGGATAAGACTACTTAATGGTTTATTATTTTATGATTTTCTAAATCCTATATTGGATTCATCATCAGGTAGATGAATCATACGCTTGAGAAAAGAAATAAATACCATTTGTATTTAAATATTCCAAGACAAGAAAGAAGTTTAAATGAAGTTAAGAGGTTTGCATCTAAAGCAAAAGGAAAACAAAGTATTTACTTTATAATAAAAGGTTTGACATTAATTTCAGAAACCAATTCATCATATTATGTTATAGTAAAGAGTAATGCACACAAGACTTTTTAACTAGTTGAAAAATAAGAAGTTTCAAAGTGCTTGAAGATGTTTTCAATATTTTAAAATTAGGTTTTGACTAATTAGTAATGAATAACAAGTGTGACGTCGTGTCTAAGAATGCTAATTGAGCTAGTTGTGTGTAGGAATTAGTAATTTAGGTGAACAATGATTAACGGTATCAAATAAATGCCAAGGATTAATCACTAAATGTCATTAGTCCATATTTAGGTATCTAGAGTTATGTGCAAAAATTAAAGGCATGTAATAATATGCAATTTTATGGATCTAAATGTGCTTTATGCATTGGAGACAATATTTTATTCATCAGCCCTCGAGAAAGATATTATGAAAATAGCTTATAGATTGATCTTATCATATACCAATAACATTCCTTAATATGAGGCATTTATTATAGGAATCCATGTAGCATGAATGCTTAATGTCAAACCTACCAAAATATATGCATAGTCATAGCTCATGGTTGAAAAAGTCACAAGTGTTTATAAAAAAATCATTATGAAAAACAATTTGGTACATATTCTTATTTCCAAATCATATAAGCTCGAGATTGATAGTTTTCTGGAAGACATAACCGACATGAAGATAGCCAATGAAAAGTAGGTGAACTAGTAAAATTGGATTTTTGTGTCCATCCCTACCTAGGTTCTAAACTCCGAAAAATGAACACGATTCATATCCCAAATCAAAAAGTGTTTACTAAAAAAATTGACATGAAGATGTTATAAATAGTACATATTCCTTATGCCTATCAATATCATAAATGAATATTTTATATTGAATATTAGAATATTTTCACTACCTACCTTATCTAACCCTAAAATTATTATTAAGGAGATATTACTATTTCAAGAATATTCTTGATGGAATAATACAATAATTAAGAAATATATATATTAATATACATATTTAGAAATAATGGTTTACATTCACTTACATATACAAAACAAGAAAATATGAAATCAAGTTTATAATGACCACTCAACTAATTTAAATGATGATATGGAAATTTTGTCAATTGATTTGTGCTTTATGCAAGTATCAAAATGTGCTTAGAATGTTCTTGGGTTATTTGTTACCTTATAGAAAATACCAATAGTTATGACCTAGCCCATTTGGTAGTCTGGTTATTATCCAAAGGATTTGTTCTTTTAGACAATACTCTTATGGTTTTCCTAGGATGTTTAGTATAGACATCTATACTATATGTGTGTATTTTCGAAGTCTTGTGATGCTCAAATATGTACATGTAATCATAAAACCATAACTTCTTGTACCATCTCTCAAATAGATATTATAACAAAAGGTTGGTTGCTTGAGTTGAAATGACCTTAGTGATCACCAATTGTGATTAAGAATGATTTTTGCACTACATTTAAAACTACATGTATTTTTCCATATGCACATGTAATGGTGTATGTCATTATATATCCCTTGCCCTAGATTTTCCCTCATGACTCAAAGAAAAATCCAACTAATTAATTGATGTGATTTAATTATAATCCTTTTATGAAATAGTAGAATTCTTGAATACTTCTATTTACCCTTGTGGTTTTTATTATGAAGTATTATTTATTTATTCTTAGATAGTGGTCGATAATTAATAGATTCTATAGACCTAAAAAAACATGTATATATAAGGGTGCCTTACTTTGAAATTTAAACCTAGTGGGGTACAAAGACTAACTCACATATTAAAAAATGAGAGAAAATAAGTGTAACAAAGGGAAAAATGGTAAAATAGGACCCAAATGAAATCCTGGATTGAAATATCCAATATGGAAAATATTAGTAAATGATTTTGTTTGAAATTGATGATCTCATATAGAGACCTAGGAATAATCGAATGTCAATGAAAAATATAGAGATCTTTATGAAAATACATAATAAAGTGAAAGAGAAAATATAAGACCACATGCGACTTACAATTAATCCATACAAAATTTTAAAAAATGGGCTTGTACCAATAGATTCTAAAATTCCATTAGTTAAGACCCATGTATATTAAATTTACTAAAAGTGCTATGTAATAATATTTTTTCCAAATTTAGGTGTCTACATTTCCCCCACTTCAATTTAGGGAATGAAAATTTCTAGTTTAAAGGGAAAATGGAGTTTACCTAATAAAGTTACTTATTTTTTAGAGTAGCGAGATTATAGAGCATGGAACATTCATGCTAGGTGAGAAGAAGGAAAACCGTGTGGTAGAAAATGTGAGTCATCAATTGGATCACATTGAGATAGGTAGAATGTGACATAGGTTTTAAGGTATTCAAAGATATTAGGATATTAAAGTTTTACTAATGGAGGATTATGGGAGGTAAGTCCCCAATTTGTAGGAGTAGTAGGAATCAAGATGATAATTTAGTGTCCTAATCCATTAGAGTAACCAAAAGAGAGTGAGAAGAAGGGTGTCATAGGGTTTCTAACTGCCCAAAAATATTCAAAAGAGAGTAAGAGGAAGGGTGTAAATTTATTTCTAACCACCCCAAGAACCATCTACCCATGAAACCACACCATTTTAAATAAATTTAGGTACCTAATGTGAAAACCCATACAAATTCAAAAGGGAATGAAGAATCATGCGCCATCAACATGCATTGTATGGTGTTAATGTTTCAAATGTTCCAAGATAAGGGGATGAAATACACTCATGCATCTAGTGCAATACATTTTAATTTTAAATAAAAAAGTAGGATTGAATTTTTAATTTTTAATTTTCCCTACATTTGTGATATGTGTAGTAAAACTTTGATTTGAATTTTTGTAATTTTAGTAGTTGTGCATTCTTTTACATGGCTTTTACCATTATCATTAGATATCTTATTCTATTTATTTATGTGGTAAGTTGTATTAAATATAAAGCCCATATATTAACCACCATTTTATTGAAATCTATCAAACATATTTGAATGGTTTAACTGAAAGTAAATGATTGTAGTGAGTGAAAGAATTGATTTGGTCCTTACAACTATATAGTATTTGATTGTGGTTAGATATATAACCTATCTAGATGAAGTAAAATTTCTTGGCATGAAAGGTAATTATTTTAAGCAGGTTGATATGAAAGATCTGTGTGAAATTCGGTGGAATAATGATCCTAATACTACCGATGGTGTGAGGTTCCAATAAGTGGAGATCAAGATAGTTTATTGACAAGATCGAGGTTATAATTGAGTAGTTGAATGCTGTTTACTGAAATATTATATAATAATATTTGAATATCCATCTTACTATAAATAATAAGGTTAAAGTTTTTTTATTGTAGCATTGTTGTACCTTTTTGATAGTGAATTGAGCTTTAACATAAACATGATACAATATTTTTGGGATTCCTTAGAATTTAATTTGAGAGAGTTACCTGGTGGACACATAGTAACAAGAATCATGTGAGATGGTGAGTAATTCAAAACTTTACATTTGGCTTATAAATTAGTCGAAAATTGATTTTTTCAAAACACACATTCTTAGCGTTTTTGAGTAGGAAAGTGTAAAAATTGATTTTAGAGATATTTTCTCCTTTGGGATGGAATTGTTAATATTTGTATGGTATCATCCAATTTCTAATTGGTATTGTTTGAAAATTATTATTTTTCCCAATGAGACTATCCAATATAGACAATTATTTCTTGTGATTTTTAAACTGAAAATTTAGGACTATGATACCTTGAGATGATAATTTTGATGGTTTATTTATGAATGATTATTTTCATGTTTTCCTATGATGTATGTAGATAATTTTGATAAAGTAGGAACATGGAGAATTTGTTTGAGTTGGGTATTGATGATGTATTTTGGGATATTCTAGAGATGTCTAGGTTGAGACATGCTCCCAATTGGAGGATGTTACCACCCTATAATATGCATTTGATGATTTTTCTTGCTAAGAGATGGATTACATATAATGTTACTTTATAGCTACCAATAAGAGAGATGATTGTGAAACTAGATGATGTGTGACATATTTTACATTAACCCATTGGATGCAAGAGGGTACATTTATTTCTTGTGGATGTGTCATTGCACATGATGAGAGTTTATAGATTATGGGTGGGGAGAAGTAGAGAAGGGGCTATAGGATCCACTTTATGTCTTACTAATATTAAATTAGAGAATATGTTTTAAGGTTGTGGAAATTTATTTTGTATTTATTTCTTCATTTTTTGTATTTAAAGGGGGTGGGATGTCAATTTCATACAAAGTATGTGAGATTTACCATGCCATTAAGGATTAGGATGTTGGGTTTTTCCAGGGGCTGATGTGTGTTGGCCCATTTATACATATTTTCTTTAGAAGACATGAAAAGGTATTTAGGGGCATATAATTGCTACATTTATGGGCTTATAATCACATTTTAGTGATTCGGATAGTGGGAGGGTCACTAGGAGATTAGGATCATCCATAGATATTTATAGCATGATGGGCCATTCGACAAAAAAGAGGGATCAATACCATGGAATATCGAGTCAAACTAGAAAGGATAATACCCATTGCTATTATGATGAGGATGTATAGGGAATTCATATGCTAGACCAATTATTTTGTAATTTGTGGTGCATCGGGGTGAGCTTGTAGCTATAGGACCAATTATAAGGTCAGCGGGAATAGTTATAGTATGTGAGGTTAATTCACTAGTTTTTGGGTTATTTTAAATGTTTCACTAACACATTACCCATGGAGGAAATAATAATGAAATACACATCAAGGGGATGATAGTAAAGGGAGCACGATGATAGAGTTATCCCACCACTAGCCGATGACGAGGACCCACTAGTGGTCGCCATAGCTAGAGATGATATTGTGTACATAAATACTTATAAATAATGGTGGAATTTTGGTTTGATGGGTGTTCTTATTTTTGGTGATTGTTGGAGGACCAAGAAAGGGAAAGGGTATGATAGGAGGAGATTATGGGAGAACTATAACCCCAAAGAATAGGAGGTGATGGGTCACCACTACACGGGTTTTCTCTCAGCTAATGTAGTTGTAATCGTTATTGTAAAACATGAGTATGATGTGATTGATTTATAAATTATAGTATTTGAATGTGAATTTATGATAATGATGACCAATGATTGATATGTATTTTGTGAATGTACGTGATGGGTATTAGAATCCAATCATAGATTCCTTAGTTTGCAAATTGATAAAAATGCTAGAGTAGGTTTTTAATTCCATTGCATGGGTTTTCCTACGAGATGTATTTATATTTCTTTAGTGTCATCAAGATTGATGAGAGTTACACCTATCAAAATTTTTAGGTGGAGATAACACTTCTCCACTTCCTCTTATGGTCTATATATATAGATTCAAGACTTGTGAATTATAGTTTGATGGAAAAATTTAGTTGGCTACGAGATATTTGTTTCATTTTCATATGTGGAAGTGGACAATGTAAAACTAGAAAAAGTACTAGTAAGCAGAAACTAGACATTTTTGGTAATGTATAAGGTGAAAAAATATTGTTTTGATAGATGAAAAGAGATTTATGTCTTTCGATGTTAAAGAGTAAAGTAATCTCAAAACCCCAACTTTCTAGAGATTTGATGGAAAACATATGACTGATTCAATGATTTACACTCAATTATTTACATGGTTGAAACGTGTAGGAAAAATAAAGAACATGTGTAAAACACCAAAAACATTCAAGTGAAATATTGGTGCTTGAATAATAATTATGATTCCAAAATAGAAAATGTATAACAAATTTATATGGAATAAGTAACTAAATTAGAGTTTGTAAAGATTCGCCACCCACAAAAATTTCATTTGATTAAATTTTTACGTAAAAAAATATTCCTAGTAGAATATGAAAAAATGGATGCGTTTTATTTTTAAATTAATTCACCACAACCATTTGATTCTATTTTTCTTCATTTGTACATAAGAACGCATGCAACATGAAACTGCTAATATTCGATATAAATGGTGTTTTGGCACACACAAAACCCACAAGGTTGATTCGTTACATGAGTTGTTAAAAATTCTTGGCGAATTGAGCTCAAAAGTAAATATTATTTTCTTAGAAACAATGTCAAAGAGTTATTGAAACGTTGCAAAAAACATTTCAAAATAATGTTATGGACAACAAAGAGAAAATCAAATGTTAATGACATGATTCCTTCATTCCTTCAAAACATTGGCTTAGACGTTGGAAGATTTGCCTTTATATTTATTGAAGAATATTTCGTCAAGCTCAAACATACCAATTACCAAGGTGTTTTCATGTAAATGTGCAACATAAAAATTCCCAATTTTCAAGCATGAAAATGGACCCAAGTGTCAAAATTTTGATTGTAAACCTTCCCGAGCCCTCCTCCAGATCATCCTACCCCTTGTATCAGGACTATCCTACCCTTATAAGTGGTTATATGTGTTGTTTCAACCTGTTCCATAGGTTATTTAGGGATATCAAGTTCATTCAAGCACTTCCAAGTCAAGATCTTTCAAGATAGGATTTTTAAGAAGCTTAAGAATGGTTATTTTTGGTCTTTCTAAGGTGGTGCATCCCCACCGGAGTGGAATGAAAGGATAAAATTAATCAAGGAGATTTATTAAGGATATAATAAAATTTTGCAACTGATTTTGGAAGATTTTGGAAAGTTTTAGAGGTTTTGGGACAAGTTTAGCGAAAGTAGGTCTTAGAGGGTGAAGCACCTTATAGTGCAAAAATAGCCCTTGACAGGAAGTTATTTTGGGAGCTCCATAAGGAGTTAGAGGAAAAAAATACACATTTGGAAATCTATTTAAGAGATCTCAGTGATAGTGATTTCACATATTTCACAAGACATAATAAATTATTCCCACATACTATTTTTAGCATGCACAACCTATGAGCACCAAGAAAATGCCTATTTTTAGGAGGTTTCAGGAAGAATCAAGGCATAGGAACCATAAATTTTTATCAAAAGGCAATTTAAATTCAATTTATTATAATAAAGTACCTGTAAAAACCTCTTGATGCTCAAGTTATGCCTCTGTCAAGTTGGTCCCAAAGGTACTCTCTAGGAGTTAGATAATTTTTTGGGTGGACACGTGTCACTACCAAGTTTAAAGTTGAATTTATTATCCCAAATGTACTAAAAATTTGGGAAAATTTGGTTGAAAATTTTCACCTAGCTCATATTTAGATACCTAGACCTTCATATGACCTCTGATGAGCTTAAACAAACCAGTTAAGCCCCCTTGCGCCATTCCTTAGCTCCCTCCTCGTCAAATCCCGTTCCACCACTTGTAAAGCCCAGTGAGGGTTAATTTTATCACACCAAAAATTTAAAAACCTTTGGGACAATTGGGACATAAAATTCCTTTCAATCCTAGCCCCTTTTCTGGTCACCCATATGACTCAGTTTCAGCTCCTAGGTGTTTTAAAGTGCTTTTTTGCTATATCTCACTGTCCAATCACAAGGTGCCACTTGTCACAAGAAGGGTGAGGTGAATTTTTATGCAAAAAATTTCCTAAAAACTTGGGATACTTGGGACAGAAAATTCTTCTTAATCCTTGAAATTTATTTTTTTTGTAAATTTTGAGCTATTCTGCTATTTCTTCCTATGCGTGAAAGAACTTCACCGCTTGAAACATAATTCATACTCTATTGCCATTTCTTCCACCAATCCATTCCTTCATTTAAACTCAATTAAAATTTATTTTTTTCTTTAATATCATCCAAACCAGTGCTTTTCCAGCTACTACCATGTCCATTTTTCATTAGAGGTGCCATGACCAAAAAGCCATGAAATCTTCATATCTCATTGTCAAATAATTAGATGTGTTGTTAAAACTTGGCAATCTCTTCCAATCCCCACTGAATTCAATCTGAAAAGAATAGAAATACCAAATTTCTTCCATATCATTAACAATAGAAAACTCCAAAAAAATTTCCTCCTTTCTTATTCTTCAGTTTCCTAGTGATCTAGAGAATGACTGGAGCTATAAATTTGAACATTGCATCCAGGATGAAAGACCTATTCCAAAAAGTTGATTTCATTGCAATATTAGGTGGGGAAATAATTATTTCAAAAATATTGGTGAATCCATTAATCGTTGCCATGGTAGCTTCGTGCCTAAAACTCTCACCAATATTTTTTTTTTTCCAAGCATTCCGATGGATGAAACACAGTGAAATTTGGAACATAAGACCGCGACGAAGAGTGAACCAAAAATATAATCCCCATCACAAAGCAAGGCCATTTTTATTTATTACTAAAAATAGCATATCCAATGCTTCTCCACATTAAAAATAGTAAGTTCCCCAAATAACAATTTAGGATTTCCCAAAGACAATCGGAAAATATGTAAAATGAAAGACAGGGCAAAAAAGGAAAATTTCCCAAAATAGCATGTCAAGAAAAAACAACTGCTAAAAATAGAATTTTTTTAGTAAATGCCAATGCATCATCAAATGAGTAGTATGAAGTGTTCTAGATTTTTTAGAAGGTCATATTGAAATAAAATGTGTGATATGTCCTAAAATAGAGGTCACGGTCAGATCTCGCTAAAAATAGAAAATTTCTATTTTGGGTGGAAAAAGATGTAGATAACCCCGTCTTCACTCATATTTATTATCTTCAAACTCTTCACATGGTTACTAAATGATATCATATCTCAAACATATAAATTATGCCTCCATGTGGGTCTTGGAAACATCTTCTTGGTCCTAGTTGTGCTCGAGAACATGGTAAAGCATGACAGAGGAATGTCCATACCACTTTGAATAACTGGAAAAAATTAAAAGAGTGTCAAGGAATCCATTGATTCATCATATTAAGTCATCATGCTTATCATATGGGATTGAAAACATCATCACCTCATCAAGATGAGTTGGTTTAAGTGATAAGATTGAGCTGATCCCAATAAGCTGGGTGAGTTGGTTACAATAATATAGTTAGCTAGTTGGTGGATTAAAGTAAGTTGAGCTGATTTCGATGTAGTTATTTTTAGTTAGGATGGTTGCGGCCTGTAAGATATGTCATGAAATCATCCTTTTTTAAAGAATATTCCCGTTAGTGAACCATGTTAGGAAAGCTAGGTGAGTTAGTTTGATTACAATGAGATGACTTGTAAACCAAATGAGTTTGGGAAAGATCAATGAGATAGTTGGAGTGAGCTCAGTGAGCTAAGGGATTTGATCAATCAAGTATCAAGGGAGTCATCATGATAAATGTATGTGGCCATCTTGAGATTACATAAGGGGATCTCTCAAAAGTGTTTCTAAACACTCATTCAACAACCCGAGGGGTTCGTTCATCATGCCAAAGGAGGATATTGTGATCATCATCAAAAATTCTTCATGTCGGGAGCTTCTTCATTGGATGTGACAACCTCTCCCTTATTCTCTCTTTCTCCCTCTTCTTTTTCTCTCCTTTATAATTCTTTGTTAGGAATAATTATTGTATTTTTTTTCATTCAATTAAGTGACTATATTAAGTTACATTGTAAAAGAACCTTTGGTTTACAAAAGGGGAACTTATTTCTCACTTCCTAGGAAGGTCAAAATTCACAAGTTGAATGAGACCACGAAGAGTCATGTGGGGGTAGGCGAAGAATCAATTCACATCGCTATAAATTGGGATGGCTTCTCCATTCCAAGGGATCCTAAAGTTAGAAATTCTTGATAGTACTTATGAATTTTTGTGGCTTGATTGAAGATTTTTAATCATCACCACACATGAAATGAAAGATTCTTTTCTTCCATTTTCCCTTTCTCACGTTTCCTCTTTTCCCTCTAATATGCACTTTTTAAGCATGGTGATTAAAGAGAGATTTGTGTCTTTCATCAATGGGCCACATAGAATTGTGTGTCTATGTGGGTTTACTTTTCTCACTGATAGATTAATTGTTACTTTCTTCTATATTGAATGTTGAACTACTTTGGTTACTACGTGTGAACTCTGTAATTGGCCTACTCACGGAAGTAACCTTCCTTTCCCAATTTCTCTCCTTCCCCACTCATCGTTGCGGTTTCCTCCCTTGTATCCCGTACAAGAAATTTTCCATAGGTTCAATGGAGTGTCCCTATGTGATCCTTGACCTATTTGGCTAGCCCACAACATTTAGTTTAGGATTAGATTAGTTACATTCAATAATGGGAGCTACACCATTCAATGTAGAGGTATAGCCCCATGAACATTGGTGGAGAAACCTAATTTTGCCAACTAAAATTTTTTATCACCAAAAATGGTTTGGGAATTCCAAATTATTTCACAAAAATATTAGCACCCTTTTGTTCCAGTTTATTACATTTTACAATTGTAAAAATATAGTGCTTATAGATGGCTCTTTATAAAAAAACAAGTTCAATGATGCGGGAATGTTTTACTAGATTTTAGGATTCGGTCTTACCATGTAAAAAAATCCATAAAAGTAAAAAATAATAGGGTTTAAAGATACCTATATGGATGATGACGAGAGGTAATGGATCCGAACATGAGCAATTAATTCTTTTTCTAGAGAACCAAAGACACAGTACACACATATATATCTTGACAAGAAATATGTTAGATAACTATAAGGTGAGTTTATCGAAAAGGCCAATCCCAGGAACAAAAGGGCTTCCTTTAACGGATGTTAACTCGCTTTTATAAAATTAAGATGGGAATAATGATAATATTATAGATAATATCGGATGATATAGATAATAAAATTTGGATGTGTAATTTTTTGAAGTTAGGACTCAATCAATGTCCTCGATGATAGGTTGGGGAGGGTTGAAAATATTATCCCAGTAGAAGTTGGGCTCATCACTATGTTTGAGAAGAATACCCAGTTGCTTAGGGATGTTGTCGGGGTTAGGCATGATGGAAATGACACATATGTTTAGTTTGTAGTTATTACGGAATGTTCCTACACAAATGGTTGGTCGATGATGGGTAGGTCGTCAATAGTGTCGGGGATCATACCCT
Organism: Taxus wallichiana var. yunnanensis; assembly: GCA_018340775.1. Classification (NCBI taxonomy): domain Eukaryota; kingdom Viridiplantae; phylum Streptophyta; class Pinopsida; order Cupressales; family Taxaceae; genus Taxus; species Taxus wallichiana. Next base: position 841,769,856 of record CM031237.1, on the reverse strand, counting down.
TCTCCCGGGAGGGTGATTTAACAAAGAGAAGAGCTTATGAGGAACATAGAATATTATCCATGATTACAAGATATTAGAAAATATTTAAAAATTTATTAAGAATGTAAAGTAGGATATCTAGGTAGGGATCAACGTTAACCAGGTACATCCATTTCGATCTTATAGATCGATGGCGATTACTATGTATAGGATTGCATATATTAAGCAAAGAGAGATTTTAAATGGGATGAAGATATTTAAGACCCATATACCTGAATAGAGAAGGAAATATTAAGATCCAAAAGTAAGGGGTTTGCAAATGTGGATGGAATACATACCTTGGCAATATATATGAATTGAAATATTGGTTGATGAAGAATATTGCACCAAAGGGAAACAAGGCAACAAAATGTTCTAGTCACTTCATGTCTACAAAATGATCAATGCACAAGTTTAAAATCTTGTTCTTGTTACTTATGAACTTTTCGGATCCTTAGGCAAAGGCTTGATCCACCTTTTATATAATTGACGTCGTTTCAACCGAATCCGCACCGATTGGTGCTGATTGTGAGAAACCACACCTTTTTTGTCCATTTTGAGGAAAATAGTTGAATTTTCTTTCAATATTTTCCTTTTATGGGATTTTTGGGTTTTTATGGTCTAGGGTTGTTTTAGGCTCATGGGGAATTTGTTAGAGGTTAGGATTGTTTAAGTTTGTTATGTTTTAATTTATGTTAGTTTTTGTGGTTACGGGTGGTTATTAGTGGTTATATTTAGATTTATGTTGGATAAGTGATCCCGCACAAACTAGGGGCCATCCTTAAAAAATGTGATTGCCATCAGTTTTAATAGATGGTGGATAAATAAACATAAGAGCATGTAGGATTATGTAGGGTTGCATTTGTAAATGGATGTATAAAATTTAAGGTGCACCAAGATTGGGAATGAAATATATTGCCACAAGGGTGGGCTTGTGCGACCGATAAGTCAAGTGATAGGGGAAGCAATGGGATTTGGACCTATATATGTATGAATTTATAGGAAGTAGGGAGAAAATTTTCCCGAGAGGTTATGAAATCCATGATAAATTGGTAAACATAGGCTCGGTATGAAATATATTTCCACAAAGGTGGGCTCATGGGACCAAGTAATCAAGTGATAGGAAACCAATGGGTTTGCAACCTATAGACATATGAATTTGTTGGAAAAATTATGCAAAGGTTCTTGAGAGGCCACAAAATATGCTTTGTGGGTTGGAAAAGAAGGATCAATATGAATACGATAAAATTTTTATTTTATGAGGGTCTAAGGGACCAAAAAGGGCATCAATTTTTAAAATGTGTAATTTTAATTGAATCGTGATCAATCACTAGGATTGGTGCCGATTCACTCATAATCGGTGTTGATTAGAAATATATGGTGATGAAGACGGGATGCCTATATATAGGATTTAGATAATCATTAAAGGTCATTTTTTTATTATGTTTGTTGTGATCATTTGTTATAATTGTTTTTTACTATTTTGAGAGATAGAGGCAAGTGGTAGTGGATAGAGGAGATGAAGAGCATCTTAGATAGATGTGGGTTCATTTATTCGTATTTTTGGTTATAATTGTTTTTACTATATGAGGATATAAGATCAACGTAAATTACTAGGATTGTTGCTAATTTGTCAAGATCGGTACCGATCCATGTAATTAGTGTTCTTTGTGATATGTTGTTGTTGTTTTAAGAAAAATGGGATAAATTCTGTGTTGCCTAAGATAATGTCTTATTTGTTGTTTTGTGAATGCGGGAGAAGAGATGATGAGGGATAGAGTGCCACCTTTATTATATTAGCTACTTGAGTATGTGGGGATGATGATTGGGAGATTTTAGAGGTATTGGGGTTGGGTGGACTGCATCCTTATAGGCACATCCATCACTATTTAGAGATGATGGTGGAATTATTAGAGTGATGGGGTACATCTATAGGGAATTTCTAGTTTCCTATAGGGAGATTACTTTCACCCTAGAAGATGTGTACATTATTTTACAACTACCTATTTAGGGTGATCTGATTGTGCTTTATTGATGAGACAGGGAAAAGGGTAGATGTGATGTAGTTAAATGGAGATGATGCTTTGGATGTGGTGTGTATTGCGGGGGATTTTACTTTGAGACTTTTTTGGATGAAGTACATTGATTACTATGATTATTATGAGGATCACTTGTTATGATCTACCACCTTAGAGAGGAGGTCATTTTCCATGGACGTTGGTGGGGGTTGTAGTGTACATGGTGGAGTACTAGACTATTTTTATTTGGGGGCCAACTTTATTTGCACAAGTTTATAGGGAGTTGTGGGAGTGATCTATAAGGAAGAGGTATGGACTAGTCATGAAGTTTGTGTTACAGTGTTGGGCCTATGATCACATCTACATGGTATGGCCACATGATCTTCCATGGGTCGGATGGCTTGATAGAGTATATTATATAGGATTCATGAGATGGCATAGTGATTTTTCTTGAGATGCAATATCTCGAGTCCGGACTCTTGTGCGGGGTTACTTTGAATGGCTTGAGGTATATGATGTTATATAGAGGCCATATGCATGCTTTCCCACATAGCCGGAGAGGTAGATGAGTTATGGATGATGTAGCAAAGATAGTATAGGTGGGCGAGGTGATATTTTGGTTTGGTATAGGATGTACTAGGAAATCCTATTTTCTATAGACGGATTAAAGGAGATATAGATATTCTAGAAAAACAGATGAGAGACATTCGGAGATTTAAGATGAGGAGGTATTTCCATCCGAGATTGATGATGTTGGGGTGACACTTGAGTATGTGGCATGGTGGTAGGGGTGTTGGAAAAAAATCACTAAGAGGGGAGGGGTGAATAAATGCTTGTAAAAATTTGAGAACATTTCAAAAATTGAGTAGGTTACTCAATCCTAATAGACCGTTCCCATGAGGGAAAAAGACATTAAAAAAGTAAATAACATGCAAATACACATAGAGACAACGTTTAATGTGGGAACCCCTTAAAGGGAGAAAAACCAACTGAAATCAATGCACCGGTGTGGAAAAATTATCCTATAAAAATTTCAAGGATTTAATTTTTGATCATCCACTCAATGTGAATCTTAAACTCCACAATTTATCCAAGCACCCACTTGACCTTAAAAAATTTCTACTTGCATGAAAGCAACAACTCCCAAGAATTCAATTAATCACCCAATTAAAATTTAACAAGATCCTACTTGCAAGGAATCTTCAACTCCATATTTTTATAAGAAACAACTTAGACTTTTACAAGGTTTTTATCACTTTTATCTAGTTGTATGATAAAACAAATTGTGATCTCTTATTCATCTCATATTATCTCTCTTTCACACCTCCTGATTCAACTCTTGTCTCATCTTCTCAATCTTCTGCAAGTAAAAACTTTAAGGCCTATATCACACACATTTTTATACCTCATTCACACATGAATGGAATCCTCTTCCTCAAATCTCACCAAATCATTTTCCTTCTTCAATGTTGTCCTCAAAACCACATGCATATGCTCCTTGATTTACATATTTTCATGTCCTAATTTTTCTAAAAATACAGTCATCAAAAATCTATTTTACCAGCATGCTTAGATATTATTATACATGAGAATAAAATATTTTACACCTATTCCAATTCCACTTCTGACCCCTTCATTTTCTTGTCTCTTTAACTCGTTTATAAGGTTCTAGATGACAATACCTAAAACTACCAAAATGTAATCATTGCATTTGTAACATGTCAATTACATTTTCAGACCTTGCTTGAGTTTTCATGGAACCTATGAAACCTATGAATACCTATAAAACCTCCTTGAACTTGTTGCACATCTGAAGTAAATGAAAATATTCCTTTTCTTGTCTTACATCTGCACCTTGTAACTGTCAAATTCAGTTTTGTCTTCTTCTTCCCAACATAGATTCCATTGTATTCTTGCAAATGTAACTCTAGAAAATATTTTTCATGAAGGGTTAACATTACAAAGGATTTATCCTTGATCTATAAATCCTTTATGAGCTCCAAAACTCACCATTTATTCACTAAGTCTCCACTATGACTCAAAAGCTTCATTAGGACTATGGTCTACAAAAATACGATCTGCAACTTACATGCATGTACTCACTCAAAGATTAAAATAATGAAATGTACATAGGATGGAAAATATTTAGGATTTAATCATAATCATCTAATTGTAATCCATAAAATCGGGACACAACACTTCATTTCAGCTCTTCTTCTTAGTTGGGTTCACACATAATCATGGCAGCTTAAGAACTAGTCAAGATATTTCTTCACCAACACAAATGTATGATCTTTCAATACTTATTTTTGCTTTGAAATAGTTTTATTTGATCTATAGATCACCTTCTCAAGGACATGTATCAGCTAAAATATCTTCATGTTATCCATGCAATGCATATTAGATCAAGGTTTCTTAAGGGTTTTCATATTTAGGAAAATAAGTTATGACAAAGTGCATTTGTAAATGCACTAAAAAACCTATTCATGTCTCCAAAGTAACCTTTATGGAAAGATAATATCCTTACTCAAATCAAAAATAACAATATTGCATCATTTCAAGGTATATATCTTAGATTTTCATGTATTTCAAAGACTATTTATATTGGTTTTTAGACCAAAACCCGAGTCTTGCTCTATCTCTTTTCCAACACTCCAAAACATACTTTCATGTCAAACCAATTCTTAGAACACTTCCCCATATTCAGTAAAATAATTTTTTGAGTGGAAAAATTAGTGGGCTCTCACACACAATGCATGGGATCGATTCTCTCTATTTGAATGTGGAAGCTCCATTTATTGTAAACAAGGAAATGAAAACAATCTAAACTAATTTTCGGGGTGGCCCGAAGACCGGGGATCATAGAGGAATACTTCCCTAAACTTGTTGTAATTGCTTGTATTCAGTACAAGAGAATAATATTACTTAATGAGGGAGATATGAGAGAAAATTGAGAAATGGATTTCAATCAATAAATAACATAGAATAATTTTTTGCATCAAAACCATAACATTTCAATTGCATCATTAGAAGAAACCATTTGAACAGAAGAGGACCAATCAACAAGAAACAAAAATTCTTATTGCATCATGTTGCACAATTTATAATGCTCTTGGAGTACAATTTGAGATGGAGATAGAACAATAGTAGATAAGGAACAAAACAAATGAAGACACTTTCTTCTAGAAATACAGTGAGATCTAGTAAACAAGTATTAACCATCCCTTTGAAATGAGGGCGTCATTCATATTTATAGTGCTATGACTGTCCTTTCATCTCCCCCACATGACCTTTCACCTTCCTCCGTGACTATTGAACTTTTGAGTTCCTGTCAAAACCTTTAATGTTCCTATCACGACCTTTGATGTTCCTTCATCACATGTGAAATTTCATCTTCTTCCATATTCTGATCACATCATCTACGGGTCACTCAAAATCTCTTTGGCGCAGACATAGTTTTCCATGTCACAAAAAAATATCCTTGGCGCATGACATCGTGTTCCATGCCACCAAAAATATCCTTTGTGCATGGAATAATTTTCTGACGTGTGATAGTTAGTGGGTCACACAAAATATGCTTGAAAAAATGACCTTATTTTCTATGTTGCCTGTGCATTATGTTCTCGTGCGACAACACCTTGAATTTCTGTCGGCGATTGTAATTTTGTTGTCACCTATTTTTTTGTCTAGCAAAAATGAATTTCATTTTCACCTTAGTTTCTATGTTGTACATCAACACCTTGTTGTCTCACATCAACACCTTGCTCTCGTGCATCTACACCTTGTTGTCGCGCGTCTCGAGCCTTCCAGGATGCTTGAAAGTCATTGCGGGGTAACCAAAATGAGTTTTTAGTGATAAAAAATTATTATCAAGTGATACTAGGCTGGTTGTCGGAATTTACAACTTGATTTCATGTGACAACAAGTTGTTTTCATGTGAAATGGGTTTTTGTTGCGTAATGACAACGATTGCCAATTTCATTTGCGAACTTGTTTTCGCCATTTCGGAGAAAATTTCAACAAAAAATTGGTTTTCCAATACGTGAATATTTATGGAAAAGGAAAATGAATCCAATGATAATATCTATAAGTCCTCAAAATGAACTATTCATCATCGTTTACCCATATTTTCACTTTTTCCTCAAAGTGTGCGCTAATAGAATGAATGATAGGAAGAGTTTATGATCATTGCATACTAAAAAATAATATGGGTCATTAAGAGAATTAAATATAATTTCATTTGAGATTTTTTTAGGCTCTCTAATCTTCAAGAGGATCCTGAAATCTTTCATGCAAGTTACATCTTATACCAGGACCTTTGTGTCACATTGTCAGACAAGTTTTCACGTCGCAACTTTCCCAAAACCTTTCCTTGATGATTCAAACATGAAGTAGGATTTTTTATCTCTAAAATTCCTAGGGTATGAGCTTATTAATATTCATAAGGATCCTGAAAGTCTTCGAATAAGGTGAATATATTTTTCGAATGTGCATTTCCCAATACCTTACTCCCAAAGATCCAATTTCACATAATGTGTTCCTAATGTTCATTCTCTTCCATAATCTTCATAAACTTCCTCGGATGATTGCAAAAATATATCACAAAATTATTGGAGGCATTATATATTATTGGGGTATCCGAGGAGGTTTTCTACAGTGCAATAAGTCTTAAAATATGCCTTTTAGGCTTCCAGAGCAACTCCTTCCATACGAATCATAATAAGCTTATGAATTATTTCCTATATCTTACCCGCACATGAAACACACTTTAAAAATATAGTTAGCACATCCCTCTTATCCATGATGGGGCTGACATAGTCAAAATATTGGATGGAAGGAAGGTTCATGACATGGTTTAACGATGTTTTGAGTGTGGGCTTGATTTTCATGACCAAAATTTCAAAATTTTATGCAATACATTTAGCATAACAACAACTAGATTTAACTTAGGGACTTGTCTCATATTGAAAAAAGTGAATATGGGGAAAGTAGGAATCCTATAATTTCAAGACACTAAAACAACCATTGCCTTATCCACTGGGCTATAGGAGTCATTACAAAATAGGGGTGGATACAAAAAAAACTTATTTATTGAACAAACACAAGAAAAAAATAAATAATTGGTAGAAATGGAAACACACAACATAAAGGGAAATACACAAACCTATATTCACCTATGGTACATGTGGGGGACAACCTAATTTCAGTATATTTATAATTTATGATATTGCTCATTAGGAGGTAATTCTAATTAAGTTCCATCTAGATAAGATAGTTGGAAATTATTCTCTCCACATGTGTCCCGTGTCTCGAAATGGGTGAAACCATAATGAGTCAAAATTTATGTGGCTTCCTTTTGGTTCTCTCATCTTATCCCATAGTAGGGCCATATCATCAATCTAAAAATCTCTTTTGTTTTCCTTCCTATCAAAAATTGTCTTTACTTTCGATTGATGGTCTTTTATCTGATCAAAGACCAACACCCTATCTTCATATAGCTTCTAAAAGTATAAAATCCTTTTATGCACGAGTCTTGGAACTCACCATATTTTACTTCTTTGATTAATAGCAATGCTAGAAAATCTCTGATTATTGGAACTTATGCATTTATCCCATATAGGAGTTGGAACAGATACATACCAATAGCTCTTTTTAGAGTGATATGATCAACCCATAGTGCATCGTATAGTTTCTTATGCCAATTTCTCGATTCTTATCTACGATATTCCTTACAAGATTCTTATTACTAGATTATGATTGACCATTCCCCTATGGATAATAGTCAAGTGCATGGGATAAGGATATTTTGTATCCATAGAAAAACTTAGTTAATTCCATAGAAGATAAATAAGTGGCATTATCAACAACTATATTCTGTGGGATGCCAAAACAAACAATAATAATTTCATTAATGAAGCTACATACCGTTTATGAATTGGCTTGCTTGACTAGTATAGCCTCCACCCACTTAGTGAATTAATCCATTCTTTGTGTGCATGAAGATATGACATCCAATAGAATGAGGATTAAGAGCACCAATGAATCCTAGACCTGTTGTTAGAAAGGTTCTTTAATCACCACCGATGAGTTGAAGTTCAACGAGTTACAGGTCTTCCCACAAACCGTTGGTAAGGCTCTCACGTAGATACCCATTTACGAGCATGTTGAAAGAGAGTATCCCAAAGGTAGTACATCCCTTCAGGATCTCGTGTGTAGTGACCATGAAAGAGAAATGTCGACCACATGCTTGGTCATGATATATTTTTAGCAACTAATCCTATTGCTCCTTGTCAATACACCTTAAGAAACATCCATCAAGGTATCTCTTATACAATACATGGTTCCAAATCACATACCTTGCAACTTTGAGCTTGAGGGTCCTTCTTTGCTTATAATCCATATGCTTAAGACAATCACCATAAGTGAGAAAGTAAGCATTATCACTGTACTTACTACTCATTAGTAGTATTGACAAAGAGTACGTGGGGCGAGGTCCTTATTTATGCATTTGTAGCAATGGAAATTTTTATCTTCATACTTATTCGTGAGAGATTCATCTTCAGCTATCAACTTGCATAACCCATTACCTCTAACAAAATTAGATGTCCTTATCTCTAGGTCATATTCTTGAATCTTTGACACCTAGTTTCCTATTATTTCTCCAAGATCTTGTTGAGTTAAGATAGAATTTATAGATGATCCTAGAATCATTACAATGGTGTGAGAGTGTAGGATGTAGAATCTGAAATTCTTGACTCTCTTAACCACTACATAAGCATGCTTTTCTATGGAAGAGTATCTGAGCTCATGGTTCTTTAATAGGAAACTCATGAAGGAAATATGTGACTCAGCCCTTCCTCATTCTTATGAACTAAAAAAATGAAATAGTATGATCGGATGCATAAAAATACACAATCAAATATTTATGGAAATCAATTTATACCAGGTCGAAGCTTTAGATATGGTCTTCTTGATATTCTAATGTAGCCAAACTTTAAACACACACTCAATACACTACAAATACCTTGAACTCAAAGAAAATAACTTCTCTTCTTCATTATTGAATAATGAAATACAATGCGTCTTAAATAATAAAACAACCCCAACTCGAGTTGCCATGCAAACTCTAACTAACTTCAATTAAATCTACTCTAGGTGGTGAAATTTACTATTTTTAGTAGTTTACTAGAACATGCTATTCTTAGTAAGTTTGCATGTGCACAAAAATTCCACTTATTTTCTACATGCCTAAATTAGAGGAATTTCCAAATTTCTAACCTACTATGCATGCAAGAGACTAAAAATAACTAATGCCCAAAAATAGGAAAAAACCAAATTGAAACTTAAATCCTAATTTTCCACCCCCAAATGGTGAATTTTGGGACCAAAAATTCATAAAAAATGGCTCCAACCGGTAGGGTAGGCCAAATATTGCGTTCGTCTCATTGAAACAAGTGGTTTTTAAAAAAGGACTCAAACAGAAACCTAGATTAAAAGTTATGATGATTTTAAGTATTTCCTAAAAATAGTCCATCATATTATAAAAGGATTATTTTCCCTCCTTACTCCAGTTGAAATTCTCTTGGGGCTTCATCATCTTTGTAATCTACTTAGTAAACTCGGTAAAATTAGGAACAAAGTGGCGAAGGAAGTTGACCTTACCAAATAATGAATGGAATCCCTTCTTGTTTGTTAGCGAGGAGAGGTTTTGAATGGTTTGTACTCTTTTGGATCAATATTTGTTCCTTCTTTATTCATAATGTGTTAGAGGAGATTTCCTTTAGTCATTCCAAAGATGTAATTTTTTAGATTTGATGATATAAGATGCTCTCGACACCTTAAAAAAACTTGTTCTAGGTGTATAAAATGTTACTTTCTGTTTTTATAGAAGGTTGTGAGATCATCTAGATAAATGACAATACATTTTTTCTTCAAATACTTGAAATCCAAGTCCATTGCTATTTGAAAATTTTCCCTAGCATTGATGAGACCAAATGGCATCCGCTGCGAGGCAAAAGGTTCTCAAAGGAATTGTAAAATCACTCTTATATTGATCTTCTTGAGAAAATTCAATTTGATTGTAGCTGGAGAATCCATCCAACATGGAAAGCATTTCTAAACTTGTGACTACTTGTAAAATATGATCCATGATTGGAAGTGGATAATTGTCCTTTAGAGAATCTTGTTTTGGATTATGAAATTCTACACAAATCCTTATTTCTCCACTTTTCTTCCAGACAAGGGCAATATTTTTCACCCATGTAGAGTGATGGATTGGAAATATGATCCTTTCATTTAGAATTTTCAACAATTTCTCTAAGATTGTTCTAACAATATTTGGATTATATTTTCTTTTATTTCTAGAATGGCTTTGCTTCAGGCTTGAGTGGTATTGAGTGTTGTATCTCTTTTGGTTTAAAATATTTCAGCTCATCGTAAGAATATTCTAATACATATAAATAATTTTTCAACAATGAAACAAAGATTCTCTTTTCCCTGGTGAGAAACATTTCCCTATATTCACAAACTGAGGTTTCTTCTCTATTATAATGTTCACCTTTTCAAAATTAGTAGTGCTCTTGGGAGATTCCTTAGCTTTATCTTTCACATGTCTATCATGCCTAAAGCGAGACTAGGTGATCCATAGGGATCAAAAATAACTATACTTCATCAGAAACAGTCAGCACAAAGAAGAAAAAACAATAAATGGAGGTTCTATCTTGTAAGTAATTGTAGACACCAAATTTGTGTCTTACGACCCCCTGTGCCCCGCATCTCATTTCACAACCTAACCTCATCACCTAAACCTTACACAATTATTTATTAATTACCTTATAATTAATAAATCCACATCACCATACCTGCCACCTCATTTCGCCACCTCATCATGACCTAGTCCTAACCCTAAACTAACCTAATTAAGACCTATAACTTGGTCTACATCCACACCCATGACTAAATGACTCCTCACCCGCACCTAAAACCAACCTCGTAATGACTTGACCAAGCCCGCAACTAATCCCTCGGGAGAAAAGGAGGGAAAGTTGGCTATTTTACTAAAAATAGCCCACTTTGACTTTGGACCGATACGTTCTACTCGGCCGCCGTCGGTTATGTAACCGCCATCGGTTCCTGTAAATGACCTCCCAACCAAAAACAAAGGGTGGATTTTCATTGATCGAATCGAAGTCATTGAAAGGATCCAGTTTACTTGGCGGCGCGGGACAAGTGAAGAAACAAGAAGAGTTGGCAGAGGAGGACATCAAGCCGGAGGCTGCCATTGAGTAACCAGAGCCCTGCGACACTCATCCGAACATCGGGAGGGAAGATATCTCATCTTCTATTGTCGGTCATCTGCTGAGTTACCCTTTGTCATCACGGTCCTTGGACTGCATCCTCATCAATAACCAGTAAGTAGTATCTTGTATGTCCTTTTAATAACATTTCTTAAACTTCTGAATCACAACCATCATAAGTCTATTCCTAGATCTACTACCCAACAACACACTACATCTAACTGTCATTCCTCTACCCTTACGTTACCCCAAGAACACCCTCCCGTACTCTCTGAGTCCCTCTCATCACCGTTACCTAACCCCACTCATTTACCGACCTTATAAACAACACAACCACCCTACTGACCAACCTTCACCAAAAGCCCTAAAACATTGCCCCTACCGATATCGGTTAATAGCAACCGGTACCGGTCACTGTGATTCAAAACCAAAAACCAGCCTTTCCTCTACTTGTTTCAACGAGGCAATTAAATTGTGATTTTACAATCATTTGTGTTAATTCATATTAGCAGGGGAACTGACCACCTTCGAAAGGAAGTTTTATATTTCCTAGGCCCAAGGCAGTTCCCTCATTTATTGTCTAATTAAAATCTAGTGGTCTTGTATTCTTACTTGTAGGTAGTCCTTCCAAGACAAAAAGGAGTTCTTCGCAGTCGATCTGATCTTTCTCTACGGTATGCGCACACCCTCTCGACATTCAACAGGTATTCCTCCTAGCCCTAACCCTTATCTGTTTCTCAAAGGAATGAAAGGATAGAAGCAACTCTATTCCAAAAGCTGAAACATTCTGTGAAACATTTTGGCATGCCCGGTGGGACCCATTTCGGGTTTCTTTCTTTCTTGCTTGCTTTCATATAGGGAGCATACTTGCTGTTTTCTTCTTCTAAAAATTTCACATGATATTTTGTTATATTTGGTAAAAGAATTTGTCTTGCTTTCCCAGCTTTTGCATTAGTGAAAGTCATCTTCTTTGCTTCATCGAATAACATTTTCAATTTGGGTTTAAAACACATGCATCCCATTTTTGCGTCTGTTTTCAATTCTAGTGAACGTAGAATAAGTAACAGGTCGTACACGTGGGGGTGATTTCCACGGTATTGACAAGAAATTAATCTTACTTTCACTGCACAACACATACCGAATCACTTCACAATTAACACAATAGCTCAAAACATCCCCCCTTTTTCCGCGGTATTCCTCCGCCCGATTGAGGTAACCTTATAAGCCAAAACAAACTTGACATTTCCCCTAAGTCTTTTGTTTAGGATTCTGACATCATTCTGCGTCTAAGGGCATAAGCCCAAATTGATTAAAACTAATCCTAGGGTTAGTCTATTAATTTGCTTGTGTATCTTGCTTGTTTTCAGTTCTGTTTCTCTGTCATACACTGTTTTCTGTGATCACTTCAGAACAGTTTGGTAGGCATACTAAGCACTGTTAACCCCAAATCAGCAGCTTCTTACAGTTTCTTATACCAGTCCTATTATACCGACATCGGTTAAGTGACCGACGCCGGCTACAGTATAACCAACATCGGTTAGCAGACCGATATCGATTCTGATCTTTTTCTGATCCACGATAAACCAAAAACCTACCAATTTCAACATTCTGGGGTTGTTTCTATTCCTGATAGATTGAAACCTTACTGTGTACTCTTGCCCATGGTTGTTATCACTCGGAAGCAAGCCGCCGCCATGGTTTCACATGCCTGCTCTGTGCCTTTGCCTGAATCGCCCCCTTCACATTCTATGGGGAACCCTACGGACACCAGTGAGGTTCCTAAAATCCCTGTAGGAGATAAGGAATTTGTAAAATTTTTGGACGCTAATCCTAGTGCTGTACAATATTATTTGTCTCATGCCCCTGACCGTACGCCCGATGGTCAACTCCTTGTTGGCATGCCTATTAGTATAGCTGCTCATTTAGCTCCTTCTCCGCCTGATAACTCCGCTTTGCCTTCTGCATCCTTAGCCTGTCTCCCAATCCAGCGGCTTCAGGGGTTCATACGGCATAGATTGGCTTTCCTTTGGTTAATCTTGGGCCCCACATATCATTACCTGACTGCTCCTACCTCATCTCTCTTGCAGACTGCTCCTTTCATGACTTGCTCTCTACCACCTATCCACACGAGCTTTCCTTCTCAAGCTCCGCCCACCTTTTCATTTCCACACACGTATCCGGTGACCTCAACGTCTTATATAGGACATCCCTATTCGGTCACCTCAACACATTCGTCCTCCATACCTTATCAACATTTAATGCCACCATTGTCTAGTGGAGGCCCTTGGCCCAATCTGCCTCCGTTTACCGCAACCGCACCATCATCTCATCCAACCACGGATTTCATCAAACAAATGATGGACAAAATGCAAAATCTGGAGGCTTCTGTTTGAGGAAGTCGTAGCGCCTTGACATACGAGCAAGTTTTTTGGGAGCCTATCCACCCTTCTGTCCCCCTTCATTCATATCCTCCTCAATGGGAATTACCAAAATTTACTCGTTTTAATAGTAAGGAGGATCCTCAACAACACTTGCGATCATTTAGACATGCCTATTATCTAATTACTCATGACGATGCCTTACTACTCTGCACCTTTCCCATGTCCTTATCAGGACCCGCCTTGGAGTGGTACAGTGCTTTAACCCAGCACTCAATCTTCTCTTTTAACCAACTAGCCCAATCTTTCTTGGATCATTTCTCCATTAACATTGCCAAGAAAGTATCTATCACCGACCTCTATGCCATCCGAAAATTTGAAGACGAATCTATCGTAGATTTCGTTGGATGATGGCGGGGCCTTATCAACCAACTTACATATGCCTTGCCTCAGGCCGAACTTATCAAACTTTTTACGCGGGCCTGCGCTAAGCACATCTCTCCTACCCTCCAAATTCAAACTTTCTACACATTTGATGAGGCCTTTACTATGGCTCGAAAACTAGAGATTCGAGCCTTAGAGGAAGAGAAATTGTGGTTGTGCAACAAAAACCCCAATTTCTGAACCCAAGATTCCACCAACAAACCTAACACCACCAATCCTCACACATCGACTGCTTCGAAATCAAAAGGAGCTGTGCACGTGGTGATGGTCAAATCCCAACCACCGTCTAATACCCCGCCAAAAACCACCTATAAGTATAAAGTGGAGCCCATCAACTACACTCCCTTGGGAGAAACTTATGGTGTCATCTTGGAAAAATTGCTTAAAGCAGGAGCCATTACCTTACCTCCTGTTAAACCTCACTCTGGGTTTGATTCCACCCGCCATACCTTCTTGGTACAAAGAAAATGACTTCTGTAACTTTCACCGCGTAAAGGGACACAGTCACGAAAACTGCAAGATGTTGAAAAACATAGTGCAGGAAATGGTTGATGCAGGGGATATAACCCTCGATAATCCTAATGCCCCCGCTAACCGAAATTTGAAAATCTTCAACAAACCATTCCCGAACCACTCATCTAGCAGTAATGTAAACCAAGATATCTTAGCCGAGGAGAGTGTTCATGAAATCCATGCAGTTTTCGACTCCCAGCCAAAAGCCTCTATCGAAAAAATTCTGAATCAAGCCTCTTCACTAACGCAGGAACCCGAACCCCCTTCATCACCATCAAGACAAGATGAAATTCTTACCGTTCCTTTACCCATCGAGGAATTAACCGCCCAGAGGTCTCTTCTCACAGATGAGCCTTCTTACACCACATCCTTGCAAGACTGTGAGTGGATGTTATCTAACTTATCTATTTCCCAAACATCTCCTTCTACAATTCTTGTTGTACAAGAGGAAGGCTCGCCACTTCTTTTGTCATCCTTAGATGAGAAACCTCTTGCACCAACATCACCAAATTCTTTAATCATGACGGATCCTCTCAAACATGCCCTCCTACCTATCAGTTCTTCATCGCCTAAATCTTTTCAGTGACCGGTTGACCTCTTAACGCCCATTGATACAGTGCCTCATCTACCCCCTGTATCACACCCACAGTGGACCGGAATCACAACCCACCTTTCTTCCATACAAAAGTTCCTATTCACACGTGAGGATTGTCATCCCTCAGAAGATAGACGAGTCCTATGGGAATGTTTGAGTACCCCATATTCTACTCAAATGCAGATGACCGACCAGACGCCTCTACTATATACCCGAAGTGTTTATAGAAGCTTAAAATGCCTATGTCCTCATCTTCACCCCCCTCATCTCTACCAAGTACCTCATCCACCTCTATTAGCCTAACCAAATCTTCCCCTACGCTTGGGACCTCACCAATACCCAGTTTAACACACCCACCCAAACGACTAGATTTATCTAAAAATAAAGTCGTCCATCCACTTAGGAGACAGACTCAATCTCCTCAACCTATGCCTCTATCACAACTAAAACCATCGTCGTCACACCTACCTTCCATATTGGGACCTCATCCCTCCACCTTGCATCAATATATCATACCTCCTGCGTTTTCTTTAAAACGACCTACGCCTTCTGCACCCATACAGAGATCCAAGGGTATATCAACACCATCATCCCGCATATCCATCCACCTATCAACCCTAAACAAATTCCATCATCAAAAGATTTGTTTGCTGTCACTCCTATTGCTCCGTGGTTGTTTTCTGATACCACATCATCGGTGGCCTCATCATCTAACCAGCTAAACATAGCTTCTGCGCCAAAGAAGCCACGTTTAGTTAAATCCCATTATCAAAATCCCTTGGCTAAACCGCCACCCATACAAATCAACCATACCCCGTCATTACCAAAAACTACCCAGTCAATAGCTTCATCTTCCTCTGACTTTGACCCACTCAAAGGGTCTTACGCCAAAATCCTTGCTATATTGGTGGAGAATGTGACCATTTCCCTACCCCCACTTAGACCTTATGATCCATCTAAACCTCGACCTATAGGTTATGATGAGTCTAAAATCTGCGCTTACCACCGCACACCAGGACATGATGTAGAAGGATGCAAAGCGTTGAAAGCCATACTTCATCAGTCACCTCTCTCAGACAGAAAGGTTAAACAAGACAACTTACGAAGGGAGAAACCTTTAGCTTCAATCTCCTCTCCTATACCACCTGTCCTCGCTTCATCAAAATCTATCATTATTACAACCCCACCTCTCGAAGACCATGACTTATCCCTACCATCCTCCTCCTCTCGTGTTCACGAGATCAACATGATTAGTGTTGCCACTCGAGGGCAGAAAAACAATGGGAAGGTGAAAGAAAGCACACCTGCGGCCTCTCTTTCTCCGTCCACCATCCCGATCACACCACCACCTAAAGTGGTTATTCATGGACCCGCCTACCCCATCTCTAATGGAGTTGCCCACCGAACCATGATCAAACAGCTTCACCAATCACCTATAAAAATGACACTGTATGATCTCATTCAGACTTCTGAATCTCATCGACAAGCTCTCGTTGACATCCTCCAAGGGATAGAGGTCTTACCTAATGAAACCTTTCCTGTTACCTCCATTCTAACACCCAATCACGTTGCTTCGCTCACCAAACAACCTATCTCCCCAACCACTTCTGTCTCTGCATGACAGCTGCTACTGTCAGTTTCTCCAAAGACGAAATTGTTGACTTTGGTGCAGAAGATCCTGACCCTGCTCTTTTCATCTCAGCTTATGTCCAGGACATTCGGGTGTGTCGTGTTATGATTGATGGGGGTGCTAGTCTAAACATCATCTCTTCAAAATCCTTCCAACAACTGAATATCCCTTCTAGCTGCATGTGTGCCAACCCCATCATGTTGCGGTCATTCAATGATGCTATTACTTCTACCTTAGGCACCGTGATCCTTAACATTCGTGTAGGACCACGTACTTTACCCGAACTCTTCTATGTCCTTGAGGGAGAGTTCCAATACAATATGTTATTAGGCCACCCTTGGATCCGGGCTATGGGATGTGTTCCCTCCACCTTACATAGATGCATAAAATTTGAGTACGAGGGGAAGTCCTACACCATAAAAGCTGATCCTCCCCCCTTCAAAACCTGTAATATGTTATATCACCCTAACGATGTGCTTGTACCGGTCAAGACACCCATTCGTCCAACCCAACCATCCACTTCAACCACACCTCTACCATCCACTTCAACAGCACCTACACCTTCAACCAATGAAACCGCCGTCACAAATACCACTTCCTTTCCCGCAGCTAACATCCCAACCTCCGACCCCTTAGTAGATGTTTTTCAATGCCTTACGCTGGGGGAGTATCACCTATATAACGTTAGTTCTTTCCATACCCCACAGGAGTACGGACAGTTACATGCGCATCCTACCTACGACCGTCGCGTGGGGGAGGTAATCTCTTACGGACCACCTAATTGTCACACCAACCTAACGTATGGGGGTGTCGACGCATCCTCCGTTACCCCTGAACCTCCTCTTGGTGTGGTTCCTTTCCAATCCGATTTTCAATACCTGAACAAATCGTCGTTTCGCCCTCACCTTCTTGACTCACTTGTCTTGGAAAGGCTTTGGTTTTGGTCTTTGTGAACAAGGCCGACATACAATCATTCCGTAACTACACGCAAAGCACAATGATCGTAGTGGTCTCGATTTCTGAAACACTTACACCAAGGAACCTCATGTCGGTTGTCTCCTGGAAGATGACAACGTCACCCCTATTGAAACATCATCACCCATTTTGCCATCATCACCCACAGAGTCGATAGATCCTGAATCTATCCCTCCTAACTTTTTTTTCCATAAATGCTATCTTCCTAGGTCCTCTCACTTATCAACGCGATAATGAGGACCCATCTTCTCTTCCCTTTCTGTATCTAGACATGATCGAAGAGGATTCACCTTGATTAATGTTGTTGAGTGCGGGATGACGACTCTATCCTCACTTACCTTGGTGCGACGACTCTCCTTATATTGCGCCTTACCGTCTAAACTCAAACCATGTTGAATGAGTCAACTATAGAAATCAACATCCACACAGAGGAGGATCCTCACATTGTGAAGATCAGACAATCCCTTAACACATCAGAACAAGCCGCCTTTACTACCTTTCTCCAGTACCCAAACCAAGCTTTCGCTTGGTCCCTCACGCCATGACATGCCAGGAATTGATCCCCGACATTCTTTATCCATAACATTACCACGAAACCCGATTCCAAGCCGATTAAACGAAAACTAAGAAAAATGCATCCACGCATTGCCCTCTTGGTCAAAGAAGAACTTCAACTCCTCCTACTGTTTCCTTAATTCGCTATTGACTATCCTCAATGGATTTCTAACATCGTACACATCACTAAAGTGATGGGGGACTTCGATATGCACAATTTTCTAGACCTTAACCTCACTTGCCCCAAGGATGACTTCCCCCTACCAGTATTGATCAACTTGTTGATCTCACTTGCCGGTCATGAGATGATTTCTCTCATGGATGGCTTTTTGGGATCTGACCAAATTTTGGTAGCCCCGACCGATCAGCATAAAACTGCCTTCATAACTCCTTGGGAACCTTCATTATCATGTCATGCCATTTGGCCTTAAGAATGCTTTGTGTGACCTATCGGTGGGCTATGACTTACATTTTTCATGACATTATGCACACTATCCTTGAGGATTATGTCGATGATCTTCTTGGCAAATCTAAACATTGTAGTGAACATCTCGATGTTTTAACCATTATTTTCGATTGCCTGTTACAATATTCTATCCGTCTTTAACCAAAGAAATGTGTCTTTGGTGTCCTTTCAGGAAAACTTCTTGGTTTTATCATCTCTTTGCGTGGCATTAAGGTCGATCCATCTAAAGTCAAAGCTATCCTAGAAATGCCCCCACCTACTAACCTCAAAAAATTACGTAGTTTGCAAGGTAAACTCCAATCTATCCGGTGTTTCATCTCCCAACTCTCGGATCGATGTCAACCTTTCCATCACCTCCTTAAAAAGGACATTGCCTTTCAATGGAGCGAAGAGTGCCACCAAGCCTTTGAGGCTCTTAAAGCCTATCTCTTGCAGCCACCCGTGCTTATCCCACCTCAGGACGATCGCCCTTTCTACCTTTACCTTTCCGCCACCGACCACGCTGTAGGGGCCATGCTCACACATCGTGACTCCGAGTATCGAGAACAAGCCGTTTATTATATAAGTCGTACTCTCATGGATTACGAGACTAGGTATACACATGTAGAAAAATTGTGCCTAGCCCTATCATTCGTAGCCACCAAACTCCAACACTACCTCCTGAATCACAAAACTTTTGTCATCACCAACGTGGATCCCATTCATTATATGTACACCAAACCACATCTAAACCAACGCATCGCCCGATGGCTTATGCTCCTCGCTGACCTCGACCTTGAATTTATACACCAGAAGTCAATCAAAGGACAAACTATTGCAGACCAACTCACGGAGGCCCCTTTACTTGGGAACAATTTACCAATTTTAATTTCCCCGACGAACTCATCGCTACTCTTTCACTCAGGGAGGAGTCGTATCCAATGACCCTCTTCTTTGATGGATCCAAATGCCAGTGCGGGAGGAGCCGGCGTTGTTCTCATTCCTCTTGATGCTGAGCCTATGCCTCTTTCATTCTGGCTTGATTTCCCCTGCACTAATAATACAGCGGAATACGAGGCCCTTGTTTTGGGTCTCCAGGTTGCGTTACACTTAGGTGTCAAATCTATCAACATTTTCGGTGACTCTCAATTAGTAGTCAACCAAGTTATGGGCATCTACCAATGTAAAAATGAGGAACTTCAAAAGTACAAACACTACGTAGATTCACTTTTGACCTTATTTACTCATTATTCTATCCAAACCATTCCCCGCTCCACTAACAAATTTGTGGATACTATGGCTTGTTTAGCCTCACAAATTCCTACCTCACCAACTGACTCTGACATATTCGTCTTGGTCCAACAACTCTTTGCGCCATCTTACTCAGCCCGGTTGTTTGTATGATAAATAATGTGTCTGCTAATTCGCAGGATACCTGGTATCACCAATTTCACGACTACCTTACAACCTCTGTTCTCCCACCTGACCTAACGAGTACTGGCAAACGTGCTTTTCTTAAAAGTGTTTCTCGTTATGTCATCATGGGGGGACTCCTTTATAAACGTGGCTTTGATGGCATCCTCCTTCGATGTCTAACCGCGCGCGCGAGGTCACTCTATACCATCTAACAAGTCCATGATGATATTTGTGGTGGACATTTTAGTGGCCTTGCCATGGCCAAATGAATCCTTCACCTAGGCTATTATTGGCCTACTCTTAATAACGACTGCTATGAATATGTTAAGCGTTGTGTTATGTGTCAACAACATGCCAACCTTCAACATACTCCTAGCCATCCGCTCTGTCACACAAGATCTTTGGCCTTTCTCACAATGGGGTTTAGACCTTATTGGTGAGATTCACCCACCCTCTTCGCAACGTCACCGATGGATAATCACAGCAACCGAATATTACACAAAATGGGTGGAGGCCATTCCACTCATTTCAACCAAAAAAGAAAAAATTGTAGAATTCGTTAACCATCACATTATCTATCGTTTTGGTGTTCCTCATCACCTGATAACAGATAATGGTAAATCTTTCAAAAATAAGTTGTTCTGAAGACCTTTGTAACAACTTCGATGATATCAAACTTAGCTTCTCGTCACCGTACTATCCACAAGCAAATGGCCAAGCCGAATCTTCTAACAAAACCCTGACCAAAATTCTCATGAAAGTTGTTAACGATTCTGGAAGAAATTGGCATGATCACATCCCCTTTGCCCTTTGGGCTTATCGTACTAGCATTCGTACCTCCACTAATGCCACACCATTTTCTTTGGTATATGGTACCAAGGCTATCTTGCCTCTCGAAATACAAATACCCTCCCTCAGAATATCTCTTCAGGACATTCTCACCAACGATGATTTCCGCCAGGAGCGGTTAGCCCAATTAGAGCTTCTTGACGAGCGTCATCTTACGGCTCTTGACCACCTTCAAATCTATCAAAAATGCATCAAGCGTGCTTATGATAAGCGACTTCATGAGCGTACCTTTAAGGTTGGTGATCTTGTCCTCAAAGAGAATCAACATGTAACCAAACTAGAAAAGAGCAAACGTGGCAAATTTGCTCCCAATTGGATTGGGCCTTACATTATCACTCACACTTATGGATCAGGCACTTATCATTTAGCTTCGCTTAATGGTAAACCTGAGCCTGAGCCCCTTAATGCCTTGCATCTTCGACCATTCTACTGTTGAATTTAGTGTTATATCACTTCTTATCTACCTTGCGCTCGTCCCTTGAGCCCATTTACCATCGCATACACTTTGTTTCCTACATCTCAAAATCAAATCAAGCTCACATGGTTTGATTATCACCTCCCCTTAAAGATTCCTTCCCCTTTTTAGACTAGTCCATGACTTCAAAGTATCACAATGACACATTCTTAACTAAACACTTATGGGATTTTCTTGAGTCAAACTTCCTACAAAACTAGATGCTTTATGCCCAATGGACATCTAGACCTCGAACTTATACATAGACTGCTCCCTCGAAGGACAGCTATATGCCAAACTATTGCTGCTATTATATATAGACTACTCCCCCGAAGGACAACTATATACAAAGCCGCATCTCTTTCACTATAAATAGACTGCTCCCTTGAAGGACAGCTATACACAGTCAGCCTTTATCAGAAGCTTCTCGCATTGATCAGCTTCAGTGAAGACCTCAAGAGTAACAAAATACATATCCCTTTTAGACTTCCCGCATCGATCAGTCTATATTCAGCAAAATAAAAGCCACATTCAAAAGCACTTTTGAGTCATGGACTTGTCTATTTAGGTTTGGTTCTCTTTCGTCAGAATAATCACCTTGTAACAAGCTCTCAGCACCCTCACCCATATCTACCACCTCACCTCACCATTTATCAAAGCAACAAAACTCAAGGGACGTGACGTAATACCCGATATATTGTGATTATACCACTCTTTTCACCTATCGACTTCTCATCTATGCAAGGTACCTAGAGGTTCAAGCTCATTCTACGTTATTATGTGGTTTGTTTAGCTCTTCTCAACTACGGGACACTTTTACCTCTTTTTCTCGACTCTATGATTATATGTTGACCTTAATCGGATACGGTTCCTACCACTTGGGTAGGCTAACTTTCGCTTCACCTATACCTATACCAACATCACCAAATCCTTACCAACACCAACAACATTACCCTACCAATATCAATATTTTTACCAACCAACAAATTGCCTAACCATACCTAAATTACCTGAATTCACCTCTCCTGGTCTTAAGGAGAACTACATCGATCCGAGGCCCCTCCTTGCTTTGTGCAAAGGGCTATGTAGGCAGCACTTAGGAGACATGGTGTCTCCCAAGGTTAGCTCGACCATCCCCTACCATAACCTATCATGTGTTGTAAATATACATATTTTAGTGTATTTCTTTTCACCAACATTCATCTTTATCATTTTTTTCAAAACAAACATTCACAACGCGACCCTTCTTATTATTATAACTCAAATTAACATACATATTCAGTTTTATTTAGATGTTCAACAAATACATCTTCTCTATCATCGACGCGTAGGTCGGCATCCTTATTTATTCTTATACCTCTATAAAACTCACTTAGACCCTTGCGCCTCATCCCGAACCTGGTGATGATCGTGATTGTCGACGCCTCTCGCCGGCCTCTCCATCCTCAAAGGCACCATGGCTATTGGTACCACCCACTGATCTACCAATCTCTCTCTGTAACATATGAATACGCTCTCTCGCGTGGAGGAATATCGCCTCTAGTCTCTCCACTCGTGACTCCATGACCGCTAACAATCTGTTGTCTCATTCACCCGTGTTTGGAGTGGTGAACTAAACCCTGCAGATGATCTCTCTCCGCTGTAATCACAAATATGTCAGGATGATCACGTACACCTCGCAGCTCTGCTACCCACCATAATCTATAGGCCTCTGTCATTCCTGCATCCATTACCCTGCGATCGGCTGCTATCTCTTGGTCCTTCTGGAGGTGTCGGCCGGGAGGTGAGAATGATGCCTCCGCGTCGATCCTCATATATGGTCTATAAGCCAGGGGTATATCCTGCACAAATCCAAATTTTCGCCGCACGTGATCTAGAGGAATCCTCTCATACTCACCTGGCCTGTGCCCCGCATGATCCACCTCACTCGCTCTACACCCCTCAACTCCTCATCTATGTTCTCTGTTACCATATAGTTCCCGTAAGGCCTCCAACAGATATCCGTGATCGTCACCATCTCCCATACTTGCCTATAATACTCGGCGTCACCTGTCACGGCTTGGGATCTTGCCTCTTGTTCTGTCTGGACCCATCGTCTTGAATCCCAACCTCTGCACTCCTGTCTCTCCCGACTGGATGGGTCGCCTATTGGTCGCACGCAAATAATGTGCTCATAGGCCCAACAATGTAATAAGTATGAACAATCCGGTGACGTCTGTGAATTTTCACCAAGCCCATAAACCCTGTATAGCTCGCGAAATATGCGGTGCCCATGTAAAAAGTCACGTTCCTTTCTATCATTTCCCAAATAATACACATCAATGCTTTTAGAAATCTTCCACCATTCACCCTTGGTAATGGATAATACCCCACTACTATCATTAATACCACTTTGCCCGAACCTTGTTGCCTAAGGGTGTCTTTGCATACATTATACCATAAGTGAATGTCGAAACCTCATTGTGTCAAGTCAAGTCCCGTGCATATGGACCAAATCTGCTTTGTTATTGCTCCCATGCGCCGCACTTGGCCTGCACGATATGCTGGTCTTCCTGTAATTGGGAGCCTCAAGATCCTAAACACATCTTCCAACATCACTGTCATCTCCCCTGTTGGCAGATAGAAGGTATTATTTTCTAGATTCCATCTCTCAATCAACGCTTGCATATAGCATGGTTACGTGCGATTCGTGAATAATAGCGAATTCCACTTAACCCCAAACGATTTATCAATGCCCATTCAGCTAGTGTTACATCCGCTCGGATTGTGACAACAAAGCTGGCACACTATCATTCATCCTGAGCCCTGCCTCCCTGCCTGCACACATCAAAACGACACACAGCCTTTCAGTAAATCAAATCCCCAAGGGTTTTTCTCACATTCTAAATTCCTACAGTAACCGATATCGGTTATAGATAACCGATACCGGTTTACTAGCCGATACGGTTATCTCTAAATGATACCGGTCACTGTCAAAATAATATACAACATGCTTCAAAACATACACCTGCGATAAATATTTTGCCCGTTTACTCGTCTCTATACCTAACAACATACGCGAAACCCCTGCTTACCTACCCCATCACACTCACCCCATCCCAAACCCTTGCCTATCACCTTTTCTTTCTCATCTTTATCTACTTACTCTCCCTCATCCCATTCACAAAACATGCAAGAATCAAATTACAACCAAACAACTTACCTCTTGGGATGCAGCAGCTTGAGGTGGACCCTGTCTTCCCTCTCGTCTCTCCCTGCTGGATGCTTCTCCTCGTTCAGCCATGTTCACCACCCTTTTCAAATATAACTTGCCTTTCTACCTTCTGAATCTCAGCCCACACTCACTTTACCTGTCTCTTTCCTCCTTATCACTCAATTCTCTCATGCAATTACCTGTCTCAGTCGTCAAACAGCGTCGCATTCACGTATTTAACTTCTTGCATGACTCTAAAAATAAGAACTTAAGTTGCCACCCAAGCTTTTCTATTTTTAGAAAAGCTCATTTTGGAATAACCGGTATCGGTTACCTAACCGATATCGGTCTATCCTCTACCGACGTCGGTTATCTAACCGATATCGGTCACATGCCTACTTTTTCTTAAACATAGTCCTTTCCTTTATTTTCTACCCAATTTTTGTGGCGCCCGCCTCTTTTTCCTGCATAACAACACCATTATCCATATTTTTCATCAACATCACATCAATATCTCATCACAATTTCATCAACATCATCTATCTATAATAATAAAAAAAAGCCATCAACAAAGACATCAAAACCATCCATATATAAACCATGTGAATCAAACTCATCATCTATATATACACACATTCCATTTCAAAAGCCATCAACAAAAGACATCAACACCATCAATATATAAACCATGTGAGTCAAAATCATCATATATGTATACATCAAAGGTTTCAAATATACAACTTGCCCTACATAGGGGCCTCTGTGATCTCATAATAATACAAAGCCGGCACGCAGGCCGCAATAACTGTCAAAATCTCGACTCGGCTCACAGGCCGGTCTCTCATATCAAAAATATACTCGGCTCGCAGGCCGGTATCAACTATACAACCCGTACTCGGCTCGCAGGCCGGTATATACAACAAGATGAATAAATGAATGAATGAATCATATGTGGGCACGCAGGCCTCTATATACATAACCGGTTCGCAGACCGGTGCCTATATCCAATGTACAAACAAAAACACCTATCTCCACTCCAGGGATGTCTCAACTCTCCCCACCGCCCTCAGCTCCTCTCCCTGTGGGTCCTGGCGCTGGCTCCCACCTCCTCCCTGTCACCGACCCACCGGCTGTAGCTTCCCACACTGGGATCTCTGACTCCAAGAGGTCTCGGCTCTGTGCGCCGCATATGGCTGATAGTTAGCCCCGGTACCATCAAGGACATCCTGATAATATCGGGCCTCCGCTCTCGCCTCCATATAGCGGGCCCATGCCACCATAGCTACTGGGGTTGGTCCCCCGACTCCTAATAATAATGGCCCCTATCCTACCGGTACACCTGTGCCTGTGGCTGTGCCGGTGGCCGATGGTGCATGCGTGGCGTGTGGCGGTACCTATGGCTGTCCTGTGGTGTGCGTGTGGCCGTGCAGGTGGTGCTGTGGTGGTGCACTGTGGCTATACTGTGGCTATGCTGTGCACATTGCTGGGCTAGCTTACTACCCTGTAAGACACTATACAGTGCTGTCGCGTGAGCAGCTGCCCCTTAATAACAAGCGCACTGTCCCCTGAGCTGGTCCCTCTCTGCTATAACTTGTTTCTAAGTCGGCTTTATATGGGTGTGCTCTCCTCGCTGCTCTCTCCCCTGCCCACCATACCAAAAATGATCCTGTGCAGCCGGCGTCATCCACGGTATCATCTGCCGGCCTCTCTGCTACCCAATCTGGGTCCACGGGCTGTGGTGCAGGCAGTGGGGCCTCTACATCCTCCCTCCGGTACTGAGGGAAGGGAGGTGGCTCATCCTGTCGTAGCCCCAACTGCCATCGTACCCTCTCCAGGGGTATCCGCTCATACTCTCCCGGCCTCCATCCTGCTATCCAGAAAGTATCTGGATCCAGCCTTGGCTGCGTGATCGGGCTCTCTCTGCGGTCGATGACCTCTGTAAGGCCTCCATACAATATCCAATGCGGTCACCCCCTCTAAAATGACGGTAGTAAGCCACATCCGTCCGGAGAGCACCGTTTGTGGTTGGCCCACGACCCCCACCACCTCTTGAAAGCCATATCTCGTATATCACTGTGGCCACATTCTGCTGGGCAGCCCTACTGGTCGAATACATATGATGTGCTCATATGCCCAGTAGTGTAACAAAAATGTGGAACAAATCCTGAATCACCTCATCCGTGATAACCCCACAGCTCTCTGTATAGCTGCACCAGGTATACTGGTGCCCAAGCATAGCACGTATGCTCCTCCACCATCTCGTGCAGCACCCCCATCAGCGCCCGTGGAAAGCGGCCTCCCTCTGAGTCCGGGAGGGCGAAGCATGTGATGCCTATCATCATCAACACGGCAAGCCGTGTCTCATGTCTGTGGGCGCGATACATGTCCCCATAGGCAATGCTCGCGCTGTGATAAGTCAATAGCGCGGCTGCATCCCCAAATACCTATAGAATGTTGTCCATAGCTGTCTCTGCATCTACCTGGAATACTACCTCTCCTACGATCGGCAGTCTCAGGATGCGATATACATCCTCTAAGGTAATAGTCATCTCTCCAGTCGGGAGATGGAACACATTAGTCACCGGATCCCATCTCTCGATGAGGGCAACCATAAGACTGTGATCCCTATCTATAGCCCTATATCGCTGGACTCCGCCGAGTCCCACCTCACGCATAATGGCCCACTGCGCTGCGGACACGTGTGGCCACATCCGTCTCAACAGTGGGGGCATCCTATCCCGCATAGTCAGCTGCTGACGTGCCTGCACAAATAACCCACTTCATTAGACCTACCCTTTCAAACAACAACTACTTTAACCTTCTATACCCCCTTTTAACCACCCGACCACACCCCGACTCTATAACACACACCTACACCCACCTATTTTACCCTAAAAACATTTACGATATCCCCTTTCCTTATTTCGCCCCTACCAATCACTCAGCTCTACTCTCGCCATTTACCTATGCCCCTACCAATTTAACACCTCCCCATTCATACCCACCACCTAATCTATCCTAACCGCACCAACCATTTCCCCCCCACCCATCACCCCTCCTATCAACCTCTCCCCCTTCCCTCTTCACCCCCAAAACACAAAACCCAACAATAAACACAACACCCACACAACAACCCACAACAATAAACACACAGCCCAAATCACTAATAACAAAACACCCACACAACAACCCAAACAACAACCTAACACCCAAAACCACAACAAAACCAACCCAACACAATAACTAATCCTAACTAAGGACCGGTACCGGTCACCCATGACCGCCACCGGTCCCTCCCAACATCTCTCCACCGCCGCCGGTCGACATCCAACCGACACCGGTTAACTAAAAACCACCTTACCCGAAGAATTCGTGACCGATGCCGGTCGCTTAGCGACCGACATCGGTCACTGTAAAATCGCGGAGCCGAACCCGACGCGCCCCCCAACCTCATTTTTTTCCTATTACCCACTTTTTACCCAATGAAAAACCCTAAAAACCTACCCACCCTGCCGCCTTGGCCTATTTAACCCATCTATCCTCTCCATTTTTCAAATAACTTCAATTTATTCATTATTTTATCAAAACATTGGATTCCTACCCAAAACCCAAATCTAGCTTAAAAACATTAAATTCACACAATGAGAGGTTTCGAACCTACCGGTACGACGACACGTCGTCGTGGTGGGATAGGTGGTGGCGGTCCAGCTGGTCCAGCACCTCCTGCTCCTCCTGGCTGTGCCATGGCTCTAAATCCCCTCTGCTGGGTCCTCCACCAATCAAATGCTACCTCCTACTCGCTAGGGCCTACCAACCACTCACTTCTCCACTCAAATAGTGCCACCTCAGCCGACAAATTCAAACAATCTCACTAATACACCTCAGACAACTAAAATTGGTTTTCAAATTGACAATGTGACAATGACAGGCCGTATTTTTCTTTTTATAGGTTTTTGACCTATAACCGATATCGGTTATATTATGCCCTAATGAACCGGTATCGGTCATCTAACCGATACCGGTCATAGAGAATCGATATCGGTTTAATACCACCTTTTCCCAATTTCTGCCCTTATTCACTAATCTCCCTTTCTCACCACATCACCTATACCCTCCTTTGCTAAATAGCCTTTGTTGACTTCATTGGCCCGACTCAAGGCCAAAACCAACCATTTGGCCCGACCCAAGGCCGCAACCAACCATTTGGCCCAACCCAAGGCCGCAACCAACCATTTGGCCTGACCCAAGGCCGCAACCAACCATTTGGCCCGACCCAAGGCCGCAACCAACCATTTGGCCCGACCCAAGGCCACAACCAACCATTCGGCCCGACCCAAGGCCACAACCAACCATTCGGCCCGACCCAAGGCCGCAACCAACCATTCGGCCCGACCCAAGGCCGCAACCAACCATTCGGCCCGACCCAAGGCCGCAACCAACCATTCGGCCCGACCCAAGGCCGCAACCAACCATTTGGCCCGACCCAAGGCCGCCACCAACAAATCAGGCCCGACCCAAGGCCGCACCACTCAAATACCTCGCCCAAAACCAACAAATTACAATTTTACCCACCCATCCTGTAGCTTTTTGTTCAATCGAGCTCACCTGTTCATGTTTTAGCATGATTAGGGTACTTGACTTGATCAGTCGACCAACTTTGCCTAGACCTAGACCGTGACGTTTATCTCAACCAAACCAACCATTTGAGTGCTGCTTGCTGAACATGCCTAAACGTTCATTTACCTTACCCGTTATATCCCTGGGAGCTACTTCCTATGCCTTGGATACCGAGGATTATATCACCCTTGTTTGGATAAACTATCGACCTTTGCCTATGAATTGCTTGTTTGCTCTTCAAATCATGTACCACAGTCGCACTCTACATCGCATTTCAACGTGCGTATGCTTCTTTGGACCTACCCCACCATCTCACCATCATCTCAACACCATTTACCCTTTATCAACTCTATCCCTGATTTCACGCTACCTCAATCTGTGATAGATTTGAGGGGGATTACCTATACCCTTAACAGGGGTAACCACTTCATATTATTGTCCTGTGCAGCTTTACAAGACAAGCTACACGACAATAAGGGGCTAATGTAGACACCAAATTTGTGTCTTACGACCCCCTGTGCCCCGCATCTCATTTCACAACCTAACCTCATCACCTAAACCTTACACAATTATTTATTAATTACCTTATAATTAATAAATCCACATCGCCATACCTGCCACCTCATTTCGCCACCTCATCATGACCTAGTCCTAACCCTAAACTAACCTAATTAAGACCTATAACTTGGTCTACATCCACACCCATGACTAAATGACTCCTCACCCACACCTAAAACCAACCTCGTAATGACTTGACCAAGCCCGCAACTAATCCCTCGGGAGAAAAGGAGGGAAAGTTGGCTATTTTACTAAAAATAGCCCACTTTGACCTGACCGATACCGGTTCCTACTCGACCGCCGTCGGTTATGTAACCGCCATCGGTTCCCTGTAAATGACCTCCCCCAACCAAAAACAAAGGGTGGATTTTTCATTGATCTGAATCAGAAGTCATTGAAAGGATCCAGAGTTTACTTGGCCGAGCAGGGACAAGTGAAGAAACAAGAAGAGTTGGCAGAGGAGGACATCAAGCCGGAGGCTGCCACTGAGTAACCAGAGCCCTGCGACACTCATCCGAACATCGGGAGGGAAGATATCTCATCTTCTGATTGTCAGGTCATCCTACCTGAGTTCTGCCTTTGTCATCACAGTCCTTGGACCTGCATCCTCATCAATAACCAGTAAGTAGTATCTTGTATGTCCTTTTAATAACATTTCTTGAACTTCTGAATCACAGCCATCATAAGTCTATTCCTAGATCTACTACCCAGCAACACACTACATCTAACTGTCATTCCTCTACCCTTACGTTACCCCAAGAACACCCTCCCCATACTCTCTGAGTCCCTCTCATCACCCCGTTACCTAACCCCACTCATTTACCAGCCTTATAAACAACACAACCACCCTACAACCAACCTTCACCAAAAGCCCCTAAAACATTGCCCCTACCGATATCGGTTAATATCAACCGGTACCGGTGACAGTGACCGGCATCGGTCACTGTGATTCAAAACCAAAAACCAGCCTTTCCTCTACTTGTTTCAACGAGGCAATTAAATTGTGATTTTACAATAATTTGTGTTAATTCATATTAGCAGGGGAACTGACCACCTTCGAAAGGAAGTTTTATATTTCCTGGGCCCAAGGCAGTTCCCTCATTTATTGTCTAATTAAAATCTGGTGGTCTTGTATTCTTACTTGCAGGTAGTCCTTCCAAGACAAAAAGGAGTTCTTCGCAGTCGATCTGATCTTTCTCTACGGTACGCGCACACCCTCTCGACATTCAACAGGTATTCCTCCTAGCCCTAACCCTTATCTATTTCTCAAAGGAATGAAAGGATAGAAGCAACTCTATTCCAAAAGCTGAAACATTCTGTGCGAAATTGATGTAGAACACCACCTAGTGCGGGCATCGATTCTGAGAATCACCGCCTAACCGGGTGGATGTCCTAGGACCACCATGTGTACAAGGTGGTGGTCCTGGCCATTATGGACAGAAAACAAAATTCGAAACAAACAACCTCTGAATTTGAAAGGATGTTCGTTTCTCTTCTCCTTCATGACCTTTCCCATTCTCCAGTGCATGGGAGGACATGAGAAAGGCTATAAATACATGATTGTAGAAGTGTAGAGGATCATCAAAGCATGAGAGCAAGTGAGAAAGAAGTCTTAGTGCTGGAAATTGTATTTTTAGAAGAAAGGAGTGTTGAGATAGAGAAAGAAAGTAATTGAAAGGAAGTGTTGAGATATTATCTACTTCCCTTTCATACTTATTGTAAATTATGTACTTGTTGATTTGAATTGGCCAATAGAAGTGGGAAGAAAGAGCAATTTCCCTTCTCGACTAGTTTTTCCTCCATTAGAGGTTTTCTAGGATAAAATTGTTGGTGTTATGAGCTTATATTCTTTCCTTTACTACAATTGTTTATTCTAAGCACAATAATAATTCATTCACTAGCTATCTCTGTTATTTTCTAATAGAAAGTAAAAAAATGATTAATTGTGATTTTTGAATAATTCCAAAGTTGAAGAGTTTATAGATCATTTTGGTATCAGAGCTAACAAGTATCCAGGACTGTGGTATTTCATTCTTGAATTTGTATGACAGTGACAAGATCTAAAGGTGAAGAAGATTTACCTTGCGATTCGAGATTTCTACAAAGAAGTGGAAACAGAGAATTCGAGGAGAAATGGAGGAAGAGAACTTGGTCCGTAGAATCGAGATGCTAGAGACCATGATGGATAGGATGTTTAGAAGGCAAGAGGAACTTGTAGATTTGCAAAAGATAGCTTATGTCAAGCAAGACTCCATGGAATCGATGGTTTGAGGCTTAGCCAAAATTTTGGTATAGGCAAGGGCCACCATGAGGAAGATTATGGAGAATAGCATGAAGAAGAGAATTCTAACACAAGAGAAAAGGTAAAATCTGAACATGCTCCTTTTAAAGTTGAGACTAAAGTTGAAATCAAAAGCTTTGAAGGACAAGTAGATGCAAAGTTACTTGATAAATGGTTAAAACAGTTAGAATTCTATTTTAGCATCCATAATGTCATTGAGGCATAAAGGATCACCTTTGCACGTCTCAAAATGGAGGGACATGCTCTAGTTTGGTGGGAAAATCATCTAACTACTTGTGAAAAGAAGAAGCATCCTATTGTGAAGTCTTGGCAAGAATTTAAGGAATTACTTAGAGCTAACTTCTATCCTATTGGCCATAAAACTGACCAAATGATTAAATGGCAGTATTTTAGACAAGGCAGTGGTCAAAGTGTGTAGGACTATACTACGGAGTTTTGGAGGCAAGCCATGTTGCTAAACATGGATTTGGAGGATGAGGATATTCTGACCAAGTACTTGGGAGGACTTCACACTCACCTTCGAAGAAAAGTCATCTCCACAAAGCCCAAGGATCTCAATGAAGCATGTGTATAGGCATACTACATAGATGATGAGAAAAAGCAAGGAGAAGCAGAGCCAAGGGTAAAGCAGTCGACAAATCAGCAGAAAAAGGATTATGGGAAAACAAGTAACAAGAGTAAGTGGAAAGGAAAAGGTAAAAAGTTTCTAATAATTTAAATACTTGTAAAGATCCCAAGAATTTTTGCAATAATTGTGATATAAATGGTCATATTGACGCTACATGTTGGAAGTTTCATCCGAGTTACATCCAAAGAACCAAACCAAGTACTCAAGAAGTCCATGATAGTCAAAGACAAAAGGGGACGTGGAAATCGAAGATGACTTTGATGTAGATGAATGGATCGGATGCACGACCACCAACATGGACAACAAAGAGGAGATGAGTAGACTATTCCATATCAAATTCCGGATCAAGAGAATTAAGGTAAATGCTTTGGTTTATACTTGGTTCTCAATCTAACTTGATTTTGAGGTAGTTGTGAAGAAGGTTGGTCTTAAGACTTATGAGCATCCGCACCCTTATTCTTTGGGTTGGGTGAAGAATGGTGTTGAAATTTAGGTAACAAGAAGATGTAAGGTCAAGTTTGGGATAAATTCCCAATATATAGATGTTTTTGAAGCTGACGTTATTCCACTTGATGCTTTTGATGTTGTATTCGAAGTCCTTACTTGTATGTTAGGGATGCTATATTTATGAGAAGGGAAAACCAATACAGATGGGTCAAGGATGGGATCAGCTACAACATCTAGGCACACCAACATAAGACACATGTTACTATGGTAAGTGCTAACCAAGCAAAATGACTTATTCAGGAAAATCATAATCAGTTTTGTTTACTTTTGTTAAAGGATAAACAAGATGGGGTAGAAGTTTCAGAGATTTATAACCAAGGAAAACAAGATTTGGATATTATTATTCAGTATTTTTAGGAAGTATTTTAGGCTCCTAATGGATTACCACCAAAACGGGAAGTAGAGCATGAGATTCAACTATTGCCAGAGTCACCTCTACCGAACATCGGGTTGTATAGGAAATCCTTGCTTGAGAGTACTAAAGTAAAGAAACAACTCCAGGAACTAATAGACCAAGGGGTGATATGTCCGAGCACCTCACCATGCGGTTCGCCTATTGTGATGGTGCCAAAGAAGGATGGTTCTTGGAGAATGTGCATCGACTACCACACTTTGAACAAGATCACCATAAAGAATAGATATCCACTTCCCCACATAGATGATCTCTTGGACCAGCTTCAACATGCCAAATTTTTCATGAAGTTGGATCTCAAGTCAGGTTATCACCAAGTCAAGATGAAGGAGGAGGATATATTGAAGACTCCTTCAAAGCAAAACAAGGTTTGTATGAATGGTTAGTATTTCCTTTTGGATTATGCAATGCACTCGCTACATTTATGAGATTGATGAATGATGTATTATGAGATTTCATAGATTCATGTGTCATTTTATATCTATATGATATCTTGATTTTTAGTGCCACATGGGAAGAACATCTAACACATTTGTAGCAAGTCTTGCAAGTTCTCAGGGAGAAACAATTGCTTTGTAATATGAAGAAATGTGAATTTTCCAAATAATCACTTGTCTATCTTGGGCACGTGGTTGGAGGAGGAGATCTACGAGTGGATATAAAGAAGGTGGAAGCCATCACAAATTGGCCAACACCAACAGGAGCCACAACGACTATAATTTTTGTGGGAGCAAAATCTAATACATGCGGAAATTCATTTCGGGTTTCTCAATGATTATGCAACACCTCTACACACAGTGGCCGCAAAGAGTAAGGGTTTTGATTGGGGTAAGGAACAAGACAAATTCTTTGAGTTATTAAAATACAAGATTAGTCATGCTCCAAAAAATAAAGGTACTTACTCTTCCTAGTTTGCAACAACGTTTTGAAGTAGAGACATATGCAAGTGACTACGCTATGGGCATAGTGTTGATTAAATGAGGTAAACATGTATGTTATCATTCTGAAACCTTCACTTTAGTTGTTAAATGATATTTAATATATGATAAAGAAATGTATGCACTAGTTAAGGTAATTAAAAAATGGAAACATTATTTGTTGGGTAAAGAAACTATTATGCACACTGACCATAAACCTCTCCAGTATTTACAAGCATAGTTTAAATTGTAGCAGGAAAGGCACTACAAATGGATGGGGTTTCTTCAATAATTCCTTTTAGTGATCCAATAAAATAAGGGTAGTACAAATTTGGTGGTAGACATGTTGTCTAGGCCACCCATACAAAAATTCTTCTATTTGGCCACTATCTCTTAGATTGAGCCCTTCACGAAGGAAGCTTACGGAGAGGCATATGCCCAAGACAAAGACTTTGGGGTGAAATTTCAGAAGTTGCAGTCCCAAGGGGCTAAAAATATGGGGATTGAAGATTTTTATCTCAAGGATGGGCTGCTCTACCGATGGGGGAAACTTTGTGTGCCTAAAGAAGAAAGAATTCTATTGATGAGGGAAGCACATACCTCGAAATTAGTGGGACATTTCAGTTTTGGTAAGACCCTAGCCCACTTGAAAAGGTATGTATATTGGCCCAACATGCAAGAAGAAGTATCAAAATTTATTTGTGGATGTAAACTTTGTTGTACTAGCAAGCCTAAAACTAGGAAGGAAGGTTTGTATATTCCTTTATCGGTACTTACCCACTTGTGGGAGGATTTTTCTATGGATTTTGTAGGAGGACATTTCTATGGATTTTATAGGAGGATTACCTATGTCTAAACATGGCCATAAATATCTCTATGTTATTCTGTGTGATAGATTCGGTAAAATGTGTATTCTTATGGCATGGCAAAAGACAATAAAAGCACATGAGGCGGTAGATCTTTTCTTTGCTAATGTATGGGTGCATTTTGGTTTGCCAAAGTCTATTATCTCTTAGATAGGGATTCCAGGTTCTTGGGAAGTTTTGGACTACTTTGTGGGACAAGATGGATAGCAGATTATAGAGGAGCACAACTTTCCATCCACAGATTCGGTAAAATGAGTTGGTAAATAAGACTTTGGTACATTTGATCAAAGGCTATTTCCAACTTTCCCTTCTCAGAGAAATACCCAAGGACTTGGGATGAGTCCTTAGCCTACATTCAATATTCCTATAACCGAGCCGGATTCGCGCCATTTGGCCGACCAAATGTAGTACACAAATCCACTATGAAGTCACCATTTGAAGCATGCTTGGGATATATACCTACAAATCCACTAGACATAGCAGTTGGACAACATGATGAGGAGGATACATGAGACACAAAGGTGACTAGAGCCAACAAGTTCATTGAGAGGATTTGGCAAATCCATCTCAAGGTCAAAGAACAAGTAGAGAAATCTCAAGAAAAGTTCAATGCTAGGAACAATCAGCATAGGAGGGAACACAAGCTTCATGTTGGAGATAAAGTTTGGATTTACTTGAGTAAGGAAAGACTAAAAATTCAAGCACGAAGCTCAAGCCACTAGGATATGGACCCTTCACCATATTGGATTAGGTTGGAGAGTATGCTTTTTGACTTGATTTGCTATCACTTATGAGGATGTACTCTATAGTAAAGCTGTGAAAAATTACACCTAAATGAGCCATTCATGCTAAACGAAGATGAAGAATTGTAGTTGCTACCTTCCATTGAGGATTGCATCTTGGACTCATGAGGAAAATTGGAGGAGGATGTAGTGCTTTAGCAGAAGGTTAGAGAGACTAGAAGAGGTCCACAGGAGTCTTAGAAGATTGGACTGAAAGGAAAGATGCCAAGGCATGCACAAGGGTACTCGAAGGAGCAAACGAGGGAATTGTTTCCTCATCTACTCCCCCACTAAGCTTTTGTGGGACCAAAAGCCTCCTAAGAAGGAGAGGTGTGATCCATAGGGATCCAAAATAACTCTACTTCATTAGAAACAATCAACACAAAGAAGAAAAAACAATAAACGAAGGTTCTGTCTTGTAAGTAATAGGACCACCGCCTGCGGGCGACGGTTCAAATTACGAAAGAAAACAAAATTCAAAATGAACAACCTTTGAATTTGAAAGGATGTTTGTTTCTCTTCTCCTTCATGACCTTTCCCATTCTCTAGTGCATGAGAGGACATGAGAAAGGCTATAAATACATGATTGTAGAAGTGTAGAAGATCATCGAAGCATGAGAGCAAGTGAGCAAGAAGTCTTAGTGCTAGAAATTGTATTTTTTAGAAGAAAGGAGTGTTGAGATAGAGAAAAAAAGTAATTGAAAGGAAGTATTGAGATATTATCTACTTCCCTTTCATACTTATTGTAAATTCTATACTTGTTGATTTGAATTGGCCAATAAAAGTGGGAAGAAAGAGCAATTTCCCTTCCCGACTGGTTTTTCCTCCATTGGAGGTTTTCCAAGATGAAATTGTTGGTGTTATGAGCTTATATTCTTTCCTTTACTACAATTGTCGATTCTAGGCACAATAATAATTCATTCACTAGCCATCTATGTTATTTTCTAATAAAAAGTAAACATCAACGATTAATTGTGATTTTGTGAATAATTCTAGATTTGAAGAGTTTGACGATCACTAGGCCATTAGGAATATTATTACCTTTCAACATGAGCACTCCATCATAATCAACCTCTTCAACATCACCTTTTTCTTCTTCTGAAGTTGAATCCTATGTGGGTTATCTCTTCCATCAAGGAAGAGGCTATTGAAATTACCTCTCTCTGCTCTAAGAAGTCCAAGAGCTGATTATCATAGTCTAAACATTATCGAACACACCAAGTCTGAAAAACCATCTCTATGGTCACCTTATCCTAGCAAAAGGAAGTATTTTGTGTCACTAAAGAAGATGAAACTACAAGAGAATCAACCCTCTCATTCTATTCTTGAGGGATGGATTGGATGGAAAAATCATCAAATGATTCAATGTAGTCCCATACCCTATTTCTATAATGCCCGAGCCTTGGATTTTTACTTGGTACTGCTTCCTTACCCATTTGACTATCACTTCAACATCACCTAGACATCTCAAATGCTTGATTGTCATCTCTTTGGAAACATCCATTCCAAGGAGGAGAGATTCATACTAGACCATGTTATTTGTATTATCAAATTCTAGTTTATAGGAAAAAGGGTATAACTCACCTGAAGGGGAAGTTAATACAACACGTGCTTTAGATCCAACACTAGAGTGGCTACCGTCAAACTCCATTGTCCATAATTGGTTTTCTTCATCCTACGTGAGAAGAGGAAAATTATCATCCCTCTCTGAAGTGAAGAAGTAATTGCCTAACCCACTATCTTGAAACAAGATGTTTACCCTTGATCTTATGATTTCGAACCATGTATTTCATATTCCTCATTGGAAAAAAATTTCTCATTTGGCCCTTGAATGGAATATTTTATGAAGACCAGTCCATTTGAATTTATCCTCATAAATTTCTGTAGAAGATTCTACTCAAAAACATCCCATATGACGCCAAATTTTTTTTACAGGGATAGTTAATAACACTTTCTTCTCAAGGAAATCAACTAAAGCAACTTGGGCATCCTTTATTCTCCCCACAAGTGGGAATTATTTAGTTTCCATATAATAACACTAACATTTATCCTGCGTTAGATTTATACTAAGGGCATTAGCTACTTTTATTGGCATCACATTATCAAAAGATCATGAGTCTATGATACAATTGTTCAAGTGATAGCCTTTAAGAAGGAGAAAAAGTCAAATGGTTCAATCCTGTCAACATTTTATACACTTAGGGATAACATGGT
The DNA here is from genome assembly GCA_018340775.1 of Taxus wallichiana var. yunnanensis. Classification (NCBI taxonomy): domain Eukaryota; kingdom Viridiplantae; phylum Streptophyta; class Pinopsida; order Cupressales; family Taxaceae; genus Taxus; species Taxus wallichiana. The sequence goes on along the minus strand of CM031237.1, from coordinate 841,731,274 downwards.
TTGATAAGATGTGAAAGGGGGATTTGGTAGTAACCCTTTGGAAGAGGGCACAACAAAATTGATCTTTGGGTTCTACCTTTAATAAACTGGAATAGTTTATCAAACTATTTTGGATGGGTCTGCAAATATTTAGACTCAAAGATTTGGACCTTAGACCTTTTGATATGGTCTATGATATCAAAAGAGGATGAAGAAGATGTATCTAAGGTAGTGGAAGATTTTGAGAAGACACCAATTTGGAAGTAGAGGTTACCATGGTGGCGAGAGATAGACTTGGAAGTTAGGCACCTCAAAAATTTTCTAGACATTTTTTAATTTTGTAAGTAACATTAGAAACATTAGAACAAGATGTTTTAACAAATGTAGACTTATGATACTTACTTGTTTCATATGTGGTCTTATTGGCTGCCAAAAGGTCTAGGTTGTTTTAGCAGAGTCCATTGAAGGTGGAAGTTTAGCTCCTTTGTTTATTATTTTGTTAGATGAAGTCCCTATGGGAGCATATGCATCCTTCATCTTCTTCTTGGGAGTATCAATGGAAGGACTTTGATTTTTTGATTGAGAACGAGTGAAAACCACACAAGAGAAGCTTGGTGCATCAAATTCTTCACTTTCATATCTAGATGAGTACTCAAAATACCCAATCTCAGCATCATCGAAATCTTCAATTTCAAACCCATATTCATCATCATCATCATCATGTGTAGCAATATCATCTTCATCATCACCATGTGTATCACATGCTACATTGATAGGAGGAGCCTCTAGAGCAAGTATTCAAGGTGGTGGGCCAACCCTTTGTATATTTAGAATTTTCTTCTTGGGTGCCTCTCTGCTCACGAAAACTTGAGAAAATTGCTTCTTGAGAGACAAGACATCATTATCCAATTTCTAGACTAATGAATCTATGTTACCCGTGATTGAGCATTGGAATTTCTCCTTACTTAGACCCTTTCATCTTCTACCTCAATTGCAAGCTTTTTTGCTTTTTCAAACTCCCTCGATTGAGTTTTTCCCATCATAAAACTCACCTCAGGGAGTTGGGAATTTGTAAAGAATCCTATCTTGTTGTCTTCGATAGGTTGGGTAGCCTCGGGTATCTTGTAAAGAATCCTATTGAAATTTTCCACGAACTCCCTCATTGGTTAGAAGGGCTATTTATTTAGTTGAGAAAATTGGGCCAAAATTTCATGAGCATCTTCTCGTAGGTTTGAATATGGTTTCAAATATGGTCTTCATGTCATTCCAGTTAGTTAGAGATATAGCTAAAAAGTGATAGAACTAGTATGTTGTTGCATCTTACAAATATTCTACAAATAAGCAGAATGATACATCTTCATATCCAATTCCTAGCACTCCAAAAGAGGTGATGAAGGCTGTGATGTGTTCATTTGGATGTTGTTTCCCATCACCATGGAACTTGGGAAAATTATTTCTCGACCCTCTTGGTAGATCATGCAAACGCGGGCTGAGAGATAAGCGGACCATATTTTTCCCCAAGGCAGTGGTGCTTGTTGAGCCATTGGTAGTTCTTCCTCTTCATCTTCTTCTTCAAATCCTTCAAGGATGACTTTGATTCTTTCGAGCTCTTCTTAAGAAATTTCTGTTTTGGAAGAATGTAGTTTAAAGGTTTAACTATAACTCTGTCAGCATGGGAATTAAAAGAAAATGTAGGATCAAATTGTGGGGAGTATTGTCGACCTATTCTTCTTACAATTTGACTGATAGGAAGTCTGAAATCAACTTGTAATTGTTCTTCAAAGTTGGGATCAGACACATCACTAGCTCTTGAAGATATTATATACCTTCTGTCAGCCAACTTGAATGTGCAATTCACACAAGAATCCTCTAGGCTCTCCTATATAGGTTTGAACTTGTCTCTCTCTTTCCAAGGCTTATACACATTCTTCTTTAGAATCTAGAACTCTCATAGTAGTGAAGCAATGAACGAAGCTTTCTCTATTGTAACAAATTGTTTCCCTCAAATCTGATGCAATACATTATTGTCTATGGAATAGAAGCTCATGCCTCAAGACTAGGGGATTACAAGGAATAACCATTAGTGGAGGACATAAGGCTCAACGAATTTTCAAATTCCATATTTTTAAATTTATGGAATATATTATTTTTTTGGATTTTGTGGAATCTAAATTGGGTGTAGATACGTTAAATCGGCTCATGTTGCATGCCAAAAATGTTGGTGAAATAATTATTTGAATTGAAAAATTAGTGGGTTCTCACCAATAATGCATGGGAATGAGTCCCTCTTTTTGGATGGGGTAGCTCCATTTATTGAAAACAATCTAAAATAATTTTCAGGGTGGCCCGAAGATCGGGGATCACATAGGAATACTTCCCTAAACTTGTGGCAATTTCTTGTATTCAATACAAGAGAATAAAATTACTTAGTGAGGGAGATAGGAGAGAAAACTAAGAAATGGATTTCAATGAACAAATAACATAGAAAAATTTGTTGCATCAAAACCAAAAGATTTCACTTGCATCAATTAGAAGAAACCATTTACAAAGAAAGAGGAACAATCAACAAGAAACACATAGTCTTATTGCATCATGTTACATAATTTACAATGATTCTTGAGTTCAAATTGAGATGGAGATAGAAAAATAGTAGATAAGGAAAAAAATAAATGAAAGCACTTGATTCTAGAAATACGGTGAGCTAGTAAACAAGTATTAATCATCCATTTCAAATGAGGGTGTCATTCATATTTATAGTGCTATGACTGTCCTTTTATCTCCCCCACACGACCTTTCATCTTCCTCCATTTTATGATCAAATCATCTCCGGTCGCTGAAAATCTCTTTGACGTGTGATATCATTTTTGTGTCACCAAAATATCCTTGATGCTTGACATCACGGTTTGTGCCACCAAAAATATCCTCAGTGCATGGAATCATTTTATGATGCATGAAATTTGAGTGGGTAAAAAAATTTACTTTAGAAAATGACCTTGTTTTCCATGTCACACGATAATATCTGTGGGTCGCAAGATCGCATTATGTTGTCGTGCGACAACACCTTAAATTTCCGACCCATGATTGTAATATTTTTCACCTAGGTTTCTATGTAGCACTATTGCATTTCATTTTTGCCTAGGTTTTTGTGTCACACGTCAACACCTTGTTTTTTACGTTAACACCTTGCTGTCATGCGTTTACACCTTGTTATCGCGTGTCTCGAGCCTTCCGGATGCTTGAAAGTCACCATTAGGTGACCAAAATGAGTATCGGGAAACAAAAATTATTTTCGGTGATACTAGGCTTGTTATCGGGTGTTAAATATGTGTTTTTGTGTGATAACATGTTGTTGTCGTGTAATGGGTTTGTTGTTGGATGACAAGTAGTTGCCAATTTCACTACGAACTTGTTTTCACCATTTCGGGATAAAATTTCAATAACAATTGGTCATCTAATATATGAATATTTATGGAAAAGGGCCAATGAATACAATGAAAATATATATAAGTCTTGAAAATGAATTATTTATCATATTTTACCCACATTTTCACTTGTTCCTCAAGTCATACGCTGATAGAATGAATGATAGGAAGAGTTTATGATCACCGCATACTAACACTTCATATGGTCACGAAGAAAATTAAATATAATTTAATTTGAGATTTTTAGGCTCTAAAATCTCTGCGAGGCTCTTGAAACCTTTTATATAAGTTCTGACTTGTACCAGGACCTTTGTGTCGCACTATTAGAAAAGTTTTCACCTCTCAATATTCTCAAAACCTTTCCTTGATGATTCAAACATGAAGTAGGATATTTTATCTATCTAATGCATAGGGTATGTGCTTATGAAGATTCATAAGGCTCTGAAACTCTTTGAACAAGGTGAATATATTTTTTAGAATGTGCATTTCCAAATACCACGCTCATAAAGACCCAAAGTATCACATAATTCGATCCTAGTTATTGATTTTCTTCTAGAATCCTCCTAAACTATCTCGGATCATTGAAAAAAAAGATCACACAATTCTTAGAGGAATTATATATTCTTGGGCATCCCGGGAGGTACTTTGTAGGTGCAATAAGTATGAAATAATCCTTTTAAGCTTCCAAGAGCAACTCCTTCTATGTGAATCATATTAAGCTTATGAATTGTTTCCTTCCAACTTACTAGCACATGAGTTTTTTTAAAATTCTAGTTAGCACATCCCTCTTAGCAATGATTGGGTTCACATAGTCAGAGATTGGCCGAAGGGTAGGTTCACATGAATTGGTTAAGGATTTTTTTGAGTGTGGGATTGATTTTCATAGCCAAAATTTCAATTTTTTATGCTAGACATTTAGCATGACAACACCCAGGGTCCTCTAAATCAACTTCAAATACTCACTTGTATAGGTTATGAGGATAAAATCACACTTGTACTCTTATATCTTAGGCCTTCTTGAGAGGACTAAAGAGACAATTTTAGAAAATTTAAACTTGGACCTAATAACACTTCACCTACTAAGTTCATCAGCTTTAATAGGTTATATTGGACCTCTAACAACCTTCCATGTTCATATTACACTTCAATTGTATGCTATCACATAAAAATTTCTTCAATCTAACAGAACTAAATCTCCTCTTATAGCCATTAGTGATAGGTAATCTTAGGTGACATTATTATACTAAAATTTGCAAAGGACTTACCTGAAAAAATTCTTCAGCACTTAGGGAACATTCCAAGATTTCTCCTAAACCAATCCTTTCACACTATGAACCGTTCATCTTATGACAATACATGCAAATCTCTTCAAAACAAGCACATTTTTATACCTTCCTAGTTGTCCTGAGAGTGAGATAACCACCAAAATGAAATAGGACGAGTCCTCTACATGCCCAAATTACTAACTCAACTTACACAATCCATTTCATGATCAAATTTTTCACATTTTTCCTATCTCTCTAAAGGGAGGGATTGAAGAGGGTTGACATATGGTTAACTTCTTAAGAATCGTTCATAAATTTATGATGTTCCTTCTTCCTCATTCCACTTGAAAAATGAACTAGGTTCCATGCCCCAACTTTGATAAAAATATTAGGTAACCATGCACACATTTAATGTACTAATGAGCACTTCAAAACTTCCCTTCGAACTTAAAATTTCCATTTGGAGAACTCGATAGGACTTTAACAAAAATTTATTTCTTTTCCTTTTAACTTGTGACTTGAAATTTTATCCACAATGCTATATGGACTTAATTCACATGTGCCAATCCTTACTTAGGTATATTCTTATCTAAAATTCATCATCCACCTAGGTTTTGACATGATTACTTTTCTTATTCTCAAGGATAAGCTGGAAAAGACCTCAATAACTCCTCTAATAGTTGAATCTTGACTCCTGTGGAACCTTATTTTTCATCTCTGTAGTGTACCTACACAAAATTCATGCTTTAATTTCCTTTTTATCTTTCATCACTCTATACTTCAAGACATGTTTGTACTAGGTCGTAGAATTAGGCCTAATTGATCTTGTTTCAACCTTTTCGTATACTTTCCATGCCTAAATCTCTTCTTAACTCACTCTCTTCATTCTTTCTAAGCCTTTTCAAACTCACTCCAATATTCTACTTTCTCTCCTTCATATTTCTTTATCATTAATGATTGTCTTACATCAATGACAACTCAACACTCACATGCCAACAATCTCCCCCTTTGTCATTGATTGAAAACCTCCTGTATCTTCTCCCACTTTTTAAATTAATGACAAAGTTCATGTTTGTAGTTCATGGTATTCTTCTTCATCAACTTATTTGGGCCCCATCTTGGTTGGAAACATAAACTATACTCATCATTCAATCTCAAAATCATGTCTCTCCTTCTTTAACTATTTTTTATCTTCATCATTACATTAAAATCATTGTGCCCCCCTGGATAGATGAATTTAAAGTAAATAAAAATGTCAACTATCTAGTATTTGAATGAAAAATTCGTATTGAATCACAAATATTCCTATATAAGCTTTAGATACTCAATAAAATCTTCATTTTGCCATACACTAGTTTCAAACACTATTTAGGAATTAGATCTCAGTAAACCAACCTTTTAGAATAAAATGGTAAAAAATTACCGTGCTACAAAAACCTATGGAGCACATAAACAAACCCTTAATGGCTCCCCCTAATATTATGCCATCTATAATAGATTGATTATGCAAGATTTAGACTTCATACCTTGTCCTTAAGTCATCTAGGTGAATTACCACCACTAGCTTGTCCTGAATTACTTCTTTAGTGATTATATCTTTATTTGCTTGATGTAGTGTCTTTCATGATCACAAAAATTGTTCCTCATTTAAATAAACATGTAATCATCCATCATTATTCTATTTTAACTTCCTTGATTCCTAACATAATTTCTTGAAGATGATAGAAAAATACCCTTTCCTTAGGTAGTCATCTCGGACTTGTAGGTGATTATTTCAAGTTTCTAATAACTAACTAACCATTGATATAGTTCAAGATTTAATCATGCCAACAATGTAAATTTTTTGGTTATGTTCCTAGGGATGATTGATCATTGTAACTTATTATTAGCTCATACCACCATCAAAATCAACATACAATGGTTATCACGAAGCCTTCATTAACTTACAATACTGCAATCTTTTCACAAACTCATATTTAGAAGCCTTTACAAAAAATTCTTATTAAGAATTAATTCTTCATTTTAGAATTTTATGGTCTTGAAAATTATATTAACTACCCATACATCTGTTGGGGAAATCACTTCAAGCCCACAAAGTGATTATATACATTTTTGTAATCTTTTTACAAATGAACTACTCATCTCTTTAACCTCCAAAACCCTTATATGCCTTCACTATTCTTCATACATCCTTCACAGAAATTAACTAACCTTGATCAATATTATAAAACTCATGAAATTATAATTCAACCATTATCTTGATTAGGAACAAGAAAATTTATCAAGTCCTTCACTTGCCAATTCTATCCTTGTGTACTTCATCAAGAACTTAGTTCAAAAAATAGCTAATTTTGGTCTTTTACCCTTAAGTTCTTAGTCTAATCACAGCCCTTGTTTCATAAAATCAAACCAATGAAATACCAACCATCAACTTGATTTGAAGTAATCAAAAATTTAAATTCTCTCTCAATTTCACCAATATTGTCTTCTTGTGTTCTTAAGAACAAAGCTCGTGTGAACTCATGGTTGGAGAAATCTACAAACATATGAGACAAATTAAAACCATTTATGGGTACCCATCTTTTCCCTCAAGGCGTGTTTTGAATTTATTGGCTCTATTCCCAATGAAAATACATTTTTATTCTTTATCTTTCATCTAGGCTTAGTTCTTCTCTACTAGCCCTGTTTGAAGCTCTTTCCTAACATAAATTTTGAAATAGAGATTCATATGAAAAAGTGTTGATCTTTATGGATATCCATTTGAGAAAAGTTTCACTATTAACAATTTCAATATATCTTTATTTGTAACAAGTTCTTGAAAGTCTCATTTTCTAGACCTTAATTAGTTCTCTAAGGTGCATCTATAGTTTCCTTAAGATAATTTTAGCAATTATCATTAAATGAAAAATCCTCCAAGAAAAATTATTCTGAAATCTAAATAAGCAGCCTATGTAGGTTGTTTATTGAAAATTTCAGCTCTTTAAATTGAATTTAAGCATCCCAATTTAGTTGATTCTCTAAACCGTGGTAGGGTTTCTCTACCATCCCGGTAATGGTATTCTCCTCGAAGACATGAATTATATTGGTCTTAAATGCTTCAAACCACCTTCAATAGGTTTGTACAAACATTTTACAACTTAATGCCTTAACAATGAGGTCTTTGACACTAATCCTTTGTGGAAAGGATCAAAATTCCTACTATTCTACCCTTCCAAGAAATGGTATTTCTCGATCCTTTAAAATTTTAACTAAGTTGATAGCTTAATCTTGTTCACCTGGGTCCCTGAGAAGTTTTGAAGTCCTTTCAAATAATTCTTAGCCTTTTCAACCCTAGTATTCATCATCCCTTGATCAAGTTTCTCTCTACATTGAATGTCTTGAGCTTATTATTTTCTCCCACATATTACCTTGTTTCCTTTCTTAACTCCTAGGACCCTGGAACATCCATTACCACATCCTTTTGAAAAGAAAGTGCTTCATGAATGATCAACCAACATACAATTATGACTTTACAAATGATCAACCAAGCCTTCATCCTTCTCTTGCAGAGGATTTCGGATATGTCTCAACACAAATCTTGACTAAGACATACTTGAGTGTTTGACATTCAACCTCAACTTGATAAGCTATTCTCAAAATTTACGCATGAATTTCTAGTACTTACATAGCTAGCTATTATTTAACAACATTACTTGACTTGAATTAGCATGATAGAGAAACATCACCAAATTCTCTTCGATTCGACTGGAGCCCACTTGACTCGTTATAGACAATAAACAACAATTGTTAGATGATCACAAACATAACTTATTACTTGTTTGATATCTATCACATAGATCTCAATGTACTTAGGTAACCTTTAGAGACTTCATGACCTTATTCTACTTCATTCTTACCACAGGGGTTCATTAGCTAGGTAATATCCTAGCACGTGAGTTCATATTCTTGGTATACATGAGGGGGTGTAAAGATTTAATTTATTAATATTTTGAATCAGGTATTAAGGGTAGGTTAGAGAGGTGGGCCAAAGGAAAGGGAAGTTTAATTTTAATATAAAACTAAAACATTTGAACCCTAGTTTTAACAACTAAATACCTTAAAATTGTAATTTAAGGAGTGTGGTCATAAAGTTAAATTATAATCTCTTTTTGAATAAAGAAATCTCAATTAAGAGATTCTTAACCAAGAAATAATAAGATGGTAGAAAACTAGGATGGGTATGTTTTTCAACACAAGTGATATTATTTCACCATCTTAATTATTTGAAGAACTATTGATAAATGATTAAAGCTTAACATTTATAAGGTAATTAGTAATAGGTCTTGAATGGCTTCAAACTATCTTTCGAGAGAAAATACATATTAAAAAAATTGAGTGAGAAATATGATATATTTTATGTTTAATATATTAGGGTAGAAATAAAAAGGGGTAAATAAAATTTTCATGGAAAAATGGGTAAGTAAGGTACATGGAAAATAAGGGGTATTTTCATTCTAATAATATAACGGGAGGGGGTATTATCAATTGAATAATTAGAGGTAAAAACTAGAATTAAGGGTATTCTTTAATACCCTTTGAACGAACATGCTATACCATAATTTTACTAAGTTACCCCCCGTGATTCTTGTACATAATAGCTTGAAAACTACTCACAATATGATTAAGCTTCACTTCATTTTTCATAGAGATTTGACTACATACATTCTTCTTCACAAGATTTGATCAGATTTGATGAATTCATGATCATAGGAGTTTCTTTGAGAGTACACATACTTTTTCACTTATTATTTAAGGGCATTTACTTCATTTTCTCCTCTTTGATGAATTGTACCTTCAATATCTTGTAATTTACATATTGTAAAATTAGAGAATCTTCTTCACATCTAATTTTCATGAACTAGAAACTTGCTTCTCAAGATATCAATTATGCCATGGATTATTTCCTTTTGAAGACTAGTACAACTCTTTTCTAATCATAACAAGTACTTAAACACACTTTTAATATCTGAGACAATCAATTACGATTCAAACATGACTTTTGTAGATCTTAAAACACTATTTAATATTCACTTCATTCACGAATATGTTCTTGAATATTAGAGTGGATATCATGGACCATTGTGACTTACTTTCTTAAAGTTTGATGGACTAATTGATAATAGACTTAACAAACTATACACATGCATAAAATCAACACTCTTTTCATTACTTGGATGATCAACCAGGACCTTCATATTCTTTACATAGATTAGACATGCTCATATACCTTATGAAGTGGACTAAACAAAAATACCTCATGAATATTCACACATTTGTAACCTATAAAGAATTTGATCAAGTACTACTGATAGTGATGCATCTTTCAAGAACTCACCATGCTTCTTTCAGATTAAAATTTCTTTCTAGAATACTAGAGAAGACATAAAATGCTTATTAGATCACTAGAAAAATTTATGGTCATCCCATGAACTCAATGACTCAATCCCATATCTTTCTTCTTTTCAAATCCTCTTAGTTTTTTTGAATGCCCCTTTTCGTGTGATGATTTTATCTCTTATGTCTCCATCTTCCAATTGAAGTCCCGACAAACATATGTGATGCATTTCATCCATTTGCTCTCCTTGGTTATAACTAATGATTCTTCATGACTTGCCTTAGGATTTTCCTCTACCTTCTTAGCTTTATCAACACCTTTTGATTTCATGTTTGGGCTAGGGTCTTCTATGAATATCTCTATTTTTTTCTCATCTCTACCATCTTCACACATTTTCTTCTTATCATTATTTCCTTCCTTGTGGCTGAAATAAGTTCCTTTTTCCTTGTTCTAATGCTCAAAATAATTATTTTTAGTGACTATCTTAGACATGATTTATTTAGTCTCATTCTTAAGTTTGTCTTCATTTTGTATACTTTCTTAAATTTCCCTTTAACGCTTGTATTATTATGTTGTTCTTAGGCTATTCATCTTCATAGAAATTATTTGAAAAATGTCCTTGTTCATGAAAATTATAACACACAATGGATTTCTTACCTCTAGTGTCTTCATTTATCCAAATTTTTCTAAATGGTTCATAGAGACAATACTTAGCAGTATGAACCTTCTTTTGATGGATGAAACATACTCTATTACTTGCTCTCTCATATCTTCTATCCATAAAAGAATGGTCATATTTGACATGTTTCCTACACTCCTTAGCTCTATGTCAAAAATTATGAAAAATAAAGAAATATCCATTAAAGGTTCTTTCATACTTGGATGCATTAGGTTTCCTAACTCGAGTCATAACTTCTTGATCTTTTCTCCTTGACCTCCTTAATAGTTTCTTTTCTATTTGGACCTTCCTTGTAATATTCACACTTCTCCATAGGCACTCCTTTGAATATTATACCTATCTTTTCACCTGATACTCTTTGATTCTCCAAAATTTCATCAAGAACTTTAGATATTTTCTCTAACTTTCCATACATCTTCAATCTATGTGCCTACTTCTTCTATTTCATCTTTCAAAATTCTCAATTGTTTTTCATGTATAAGGAAGAATTATTCTTTATCTTTTAGGGATTTGGATACGTTCAACTAGGAATCTATGTATGCGAGGATTGACCATGATCATCTTCCATATACTCAATTTCATTTTTAATACATCAATAAGGGACTTGGTAATATCAAAATCGATTTCAGAAATGCTTTAGATAATTTACCCAAATTTGTGCTTCTTGGTTCTCCTTCAAAATTTTAAGCTTTCTCTAAAAGGACGTAGCTATGGTACCAATTATTTGAAAACGCAAGCACTGAGAGGGGAGGGGTGAATCGATTCATCTCAACACTTTGAGAACATTTCAAAAACTAAGTAGGCTATTAAATCCTAATCAGCCTTTGTCATGACGAAACAAAGACATTCAAATAAAAGTAGATAACTTGTAAGTACACATGGAGACAATGTTTAATGTGGTAAACCCTTAAAGGGAAAACCCATTGAAATCAATGCACTAGTGTGGAAATATTGTCCTATAAAGATTACAAGGATTTAATTTTTTTATAATCCATTCAACTTGAAGCTACAAATCCAAAATTTAGGCAAGCACCCACATGACCATTATAAATCTTTTACTCACATGGAAACAATCATTTAAATTTTATTATCCTATTATTAATTATGCATAGTAGGATTATTTAATTAATTTTATTAATTAAATAATTAATGATTAAATTGTTATATGGTTAAACAACCATATTTGTCTGTTTGCACATTGTTATATTGTTATAAACAATATATTTGTCTTTATGTAATTTTGCTTCCCGGATGTTATTGGAAGCTTGTGAAATCTGGTTTTTGGTTGCACCTGTGCAACTCATTTTCCCGGATGTATTTGGCTGTGCAATATCTATAAATATTGCAGCCCATTCTCTGTAATTGTTTACTGATTGAGATTAATAAAATATCACAGGCTTCCGTCCCTGTTTCTCAATCTACATTTGGTACCAGAGCGAAATTCTGGCCCTGTGAAGGTGTGGAAGAGAGAGCAGCAGAGAAAGAGGAGATTGGAGACGTATTTGCAGCATTCGAGAGCCTGTGCAGCCTCGTGCAAACTCCCAGCCCCATCCCTGCCTCCCCACATCAGTGCTCCTTCCTTAGTACTTGAAGGCAAATTTTTTTTTCAGACTTGGTGCTCAGCAAGACCAAAAAAATACTGTGTATTGAATTTTAAAAAAAAAAAATAAAAATTTCCCCAATCAGGGTTTTGATTTTACTGCATTTAGAGGTATATTTTGTTTTGGAGGATTGCTTTGCTGTGTATATGCACCTGCAGTGAATACACAGAGCAAAGAAAATTAAAAAAAGAGAAGAGGCGTTTTTCTTGATCTAAAATCACTGTACAAGGAGAAAAAGCGTTTTTTGAGAGCATATATTTCTTTGTCCCATGCGCGCCAAAGATAAGAAAAAACATTTTTTTGGAGCAAACAACAGGAAAAACGCGCCATTTTCTGCCCCCAGCGCCTGCACAAAGGAGAAACAACGTTTTTGTGAGCATTTCAACAAAAACGCCAGGGCATTGAAAAACGCGCTGATCAAAAACGCAAAGTCTGTGCAAAGAATACAGCAAAAAAACGCGCCCAGCAACTAAAATATGCGGCCAAGCAAGTAAAAAAACGCCCCAAGGAGAAAAATACAGCAAAAAACGGCTGTACAGTGCGGCCAAAGGAGAAAAACGCGCCCCAACACAAAAAACGCGGCCTGGGAAGGAGAAATTGCGGCCTGAGCAAAGAAATAAAGTCTCAGATCCGTTTTTTGGGCAAATAGAACCCTAAAAACGCCCCTTCACCAGCATGCGCCACGTGGCATTCATTTTTCAAGAGGTAAGTCAATTTATTTGACAATAAATACAAATTTCTTCCTCTCATAGTCCAAGCGCCCCAAGTGGCCAAGTTGGTTATTTATGATGTGCCTTAGGAGTGAGAGGTTTGAGGATCAAATCCCACAAAAACAATAAAAACTCTCCTTTTGCATCTCGGAAATTTTGGCATAATCAAGCTAAATTTAGCAGCTTTTTGAATTTAGTTATAACTAACTAAATTTAGCGGAGAATCCCTAATTTAGGGTAAAATTTTTTTTTCTCCCATTTGGTCTTTTTCTCATTCCTGACATTTTTGCAAAAGGAGACCCACCTAAAAATTGCATTTTCATCTATTTTTTGCAATTTTTAGCATTTAGGGCTCGTGGAGGTCACCAGACCCTAAATCAAATTTTTTCATGTCATTCAAATTGTATTATATATTGTACTAATTTGCAGGTTGCATAGTCATAAAAAACTTTGTAATCGCTAAGAAACTGGCGGAATTGTAATAAAAAAGTAAAATTGGTTCTCAGAACACTCACGAGATCCTAGATCTCATTCGCAGCTGCTTCGGTATATACAAAGGTGCCTCTGGGAAGCGCTTACGGTAAAGCCGCCATGACTACTACCGCACTTAACACCTAATATAGCTGCAACAACATCATCTGGGCATCGTCCCTATAAATCGACGGGAGTAATAAGGTCACAAAGTGCACACACTATGAACCATCCCATCCGTCTCGTGAACGATTGCAGAAGACATAAATCCGGATCGAGAAATTATCCAGTATATAGCGGTTATGCGCGCGTATGAGGATATTTCTTTGAGCCGAGCTGTCAATAATCGCATGACCCCATCAAGATCGTCTTGGTACCACGTATCGAATTCTTTCACGCACGTTAACGCCTCTTTCACGTCGGCATGGGTATATAGAAAGGGCGAGCTTCTTCCACGTACCGACGGGTATATCGGAAGGGCGCGTATATAGAAAGGTTCAAGTATATTGACTGACGGTATATAGATTGGGAGACCTTATACCTGGAGTGATAAGAGCCAAACCCTGTCAGCTGATCTCTTCAAAATGGGCACCAATGCCCCCAATTTTTTCTTCCGATTCACAATTGCTCGGAGGAAGCAACTATGTCATTGAAGACAAAAATCAAGACACAACCTGAGTTTGAAGAAATTTGGCCTGTTGTGACTGGTACTCTAACCAGATCACCAATGGATGCAACACAACAACGACAATTTGATAGGGCAGATCAGAAAGCAAAGCTCATCATCTTGTTTGGAGTATCCGACGATGTGCAAGTCCACATTTGAGATGCTACATCAGCAAAAGAAGCTTGGGATAAACTGAGCACAATATATGAGGCCAAGAACAAGAATGTCATACTCAATTTGCAGAGTCAGTTACATACGTTGAAATTCAAACAGAATGAGAAAATTGAAGCCTTCCTAAGAAGAGTTGCAGAGTTGAGGGCTTCACTTCTAGCCCTAGGAGAAGAGGTCAAAGATGAGTCTCTCGTTCCCATTGTTCTAAGAGCTCTCCCTTCTTCTTATCGAATTTTTGTCACAACTCTAAACTTGTCAGATACAACAATTAGTTTTGACAAGCTAGTAAACCTACTGCAACAAGAGGAAGCAATGCACAACAAGGATGATGAAGAGGAGCAGGCACTGTCTTCACATCAAAAATGGAAAGGAAAAGGTAAAGGAAAACCTAAATCCTTTCAGAAGTCCCCTCATCAAAATCAGTATCATGGGGACAATCAACAGAAGAAGCAATGTCCAATTTGCAAAAGAGCACATGACTTACAAGATTGTTGGTTTAACACATATAAGAAAGGTTCATCAAGCAATTCTGGACCACAACAACAACAAACTTACAAGGGACAGTCAAACAACTATCACGGGCAGAAAAAGGGGAACTGGAAAAGAAGACCCCACCAAAGAAGGTAATATTGCTTGAGCAACAAGATCGATCGACAATGAAGACTTCTTGTTCATCGCTTTCGATCAAGTGAACCATCCACGTCATCTAGTGAAGTCTCGGTATGTTGATTCGGGAGCCACTCGACACATGACCGCCACAGACTGGTTTGTTTCAATGAGGGACACGCCATCGAAAAATCATGTTTCGTTGGGAGATGATTCTTCATATACGATTCGGGGATTGGAAACATTTCTCTACCCTTGGTTCATGTAATCTGCAGACTATCGATGTTCTATATGTCCCTGGGTTGACAAAGAACCTTCTTTCTAGGTCACCAACTCCTAGATCACAACCTGAAAATTGACTTTGATAGTCAATCGGCAAGAAAATGTGTTTGATTCGAGATAAATCCGAGGCTCGAAAATAATTGCAAAAGCCTCAAATGTGGGACGAATGTTTCAACTTGATTTCAATCACAAAATGATCAAGCACTCGTGGCTAAAAATCCACCTCACTCGGTTGTGGCATCGGAGATTTGGTCATGTAAGTTTCAAATATCTCAAACACTTCGCCGGTAATATGGTACATGGGCTACCATCTCTTCAAAAGGATACAGATAAGTGTCCTCACCGCTAGCAGGAAAACAACACAGAGTTTCATTCCAAAAGAGTACTTTTCGAGCTCATGGTAAACTTGACTTTGGTTCATACCGATCTTTGCATGGTCCGATGCAACCAAGTCATTCTCGATTCCAGATTCCCGCTCTGTGTTGACGACTATTCACGAAAAATGTGGATTTTTTTGTCTTCGCAAGAAAAGTGAAGCCTTTGAAACATTCAAAAGTTCAAAGTGGCAAATGTTGAGAAAGAAATCGGTCGTCACATCGAACTCTCTCTCGAGATCGAGGGGGAATTCACCAGTGATGAGTTCAGAGACTATCTACAAACTCACGGGATTCGTCGACAAATGCCTCCTCCACACACACCGCAGCAAAATGGTGTTGTTGAGAGAAGAAATCGTACTATCATGGAAATGGTGCGATGCATGATCGATGATTCCGACTTGCAAAGACATTTTGGGTAGAAGCAGCAAAAACAACAGTGTATTTGTTAAACAAAGCACCCACAACTTCTCTTGATGGAATTACACCACAAGAAGCATGGTCAAAAAGGAAACCATCCATTGCACACCTCAGAGTATTCGGGTGCAAAGCCAGCATGCACATACCCAAACAGAATATAAAGAAATTGGACATGAAGTCACAAAATCTCATCTTCATTGGATATAGTGAAGAGACTCTTGGGCAGTGCAATCGATGGATCCTAAGACCAGAAAAAAGTCTACACAAGCAGAGATGTTGAGTTTTTCGAGAAGAAGGAAGTAGAGACTCCTCCTCCGGACTCGCAAGATGTAGATTTTTCACCAGCTTGTAAAAATCAAGCAAATGTTCCTTAGAAGATGAAAGTGATGATGGGGATGATGGTGTTGATCGATAGGACCACAACCCATGGGAACACTCAACGTATGCCTAAATGGTGTACAAGCACATTACGAGATGCAAGACTGGATGCTCCACCGGATACATCCACCCCTGGACCACGGACTCGCAGTAAAGCAAGAGAAGAAGTTAACTTTGCTTTGATGAGTAGAGTTATTGAATCAGATGAGCCCTCTACAGTCCAAGAAGCCCTATAGTCAAAAGCTTGGAAAGATGCCATGGATTCTGAATATCAATCAGTGATAAAGAATAACACTTGGCAACTTGTTGATCTTCCACCAGGGAAGAAACCCATTGGATGCAGATGGATATTCAAAACGAAGTACAAAGCAGATGGGACAATGGACAAGCACAAAGCAAGACTTGTAGCAAAGGGGTACGCACAGAAAGAAGGCATTGACTATGAGGAGACATTTGCTCCCACAGCTAAGATCAAAACGATCAGGATGATCTTTGCTCTAGCTGCTCAGTTTGGTTGGAAAGTCCATCAAATGGACGTAAAAAGTGCCTTCCTGAATGGAGATTTACAAGAAGAAGTCTACATGACTCAACCTGAGGGATATGTAGTACCTGGTCAAGAAGAAAAGGTATGCAGACTCAGGAAATCTCTGTATGGCCTAAAACAAGCACCCCGGGCATGGTACATCAAGATTGATGAGCATCTCGTACAACATGGATTCGTCAGAAATCCATACGATCCCAATCTCTACCTCAAAAAGCAAGGGGGGGAGATGGTGATTGTTGTAGTTTATGTCGATGATCTAGTCATCACTGGAAGTTCAGTGAAGATGATTGATGAAACAAAGAAAGATCTTAAGCGATCATTCGACATGACAGATCTCGGGCTTATGCATTATTGTCTTGGACTGGAAGTATGGCAGAAAGAGAATCACATATTTGTTTCTCAGATGAAATATACCAAGACAACGCTCGAGAAGTTTAGGATGATGGATTGCACACCAATTGCTACACCTATGGAGAATAGATTACAGTTATCTCGTTCAGATCCATCTCCTGAGGTAAGTGCCACTCTCTATCGGCAGCTGATTGGGAGTCTCATTTACACGACCTACACTAGACCGTATATCACTTTGCAGTGAGCTATCTATCCAGGTTCATGCAGAACCCAAAATTTGTCATTGGAAAGCAGCAAAATGCATTTTGAGATATCTCAAAGGATCAGTGGATCTTGGTCTAGAATACAAGAAGAACGAAAACTTCTTCTTGACTGGATATTCGGATTCAGATCATGCAGGTAACATTGATGATAGAAAATCCACTGGATTTGTATTCTTTATGGATCTGACCAATATCATGGGGAAGTAAGAAACAACACTTTGTTTCTCGCTCTTCCATGAAGCCGAGCATCGTTCTCAGAGAAGCCGTCATCATGAAGCGATTTGGCTACGTCGCATACTGGAAGGACTTGGAATACCACAGGACAAACCGACCACCATGTATGTTGACAACGAAGGTGTTCTCAAACTTGTTCGCAATCCAGTTTTTCACGAGAGAACAAAGCACATTGAAGTTCAGGTTCATTTCATACGCGAACATGTATCAAGCACAACATCCAACTTCAATTTTGTCCAACAGCTGAACAACGAGCAGATATTTTCACAAAGTCACTTGCACGTGACAAGTTCGAGTTGTTCAGAGCATTTCTCTCCTCATCTCTTCAGACAATGCACAATTAAGGGGGGGAATGTTAGGATAAATTTTATTATCCTATTATTAATTATGCATAGTAGGATTATTTAATTAATTTTATTAATTAAATAATTAATGATTAAATTGTTATATGGTTAAACAACCATATTTGTCTGTTTGCACATTGTTATATTGTTATAAACAATATATTTGTCTTTATGTAATTTTGCTTCCCGGATGTTATTGGAAGCTTGTGAAATCTGGTTTTTGGTTGCACCTGTGCAACTCATTTTCCCGGATGTATTTGGGCATGCAATATCTATAAATATTGCAGCCCATTCTCTCGTAATTTTTTACTTGATTGAGATTAATAAAATATCACAAAGCCTTCGTCTCCTGCTTCTCAATCTACAACAACAACTCCCAAGAATTCAATAAAACACCCACTTAAAATTTAGAAAGATATTACTTGAAAGGAAGCTTAAACTCCCTATTTTTCTAAGAAACAAATTATGATTTTACAAGGTTTTGATCACTTTCATCTAGTTGTCCGATACCAAAAAATTATACTCTCTTATTCAGCTTCTCTTCTCTCTCTTCAACAAATTTTGTCTCATCTTATCAATCATTTGCAAGTAAAAATTCAAGGCCTATATCCCACACATTTTTATAACTAATTCACACATGAATCAAATCCTCTTCCTTCACTCTTCATCAACTAATTTTCCTTCTTCAATGTTATCTTCAAAACCACATACCTATGCTCCTTGATTTACACCTTTTCATGTCCTAATTATGCTCCAAAATTTGTTCATCAAAAGCTATTTTACCATCATGCTTAGCTAATATTATACATGATAATATAATATATAACACCTCTTCTAATTCCATGTCTGACCCCTTTCATATTCTTCTCTCTTCAACTCATTTATAATGTTCTAGATGACATCACCTGAAACTTACAAAATGTCGCTTATACTTTAAAACCTTTCTTTAGTTTTTCATGGCACCTATAACACCTATGAAGACCCGAAAACCTCATCGAACTCATTTAACATCTGAAGTAACTCAAAATATTCCATTTTTAATCTGACATCTGCACCTTGTAACTGTCAAATTCAGTTTTGTCTTCTTCTTCCCAACGTAGATTCCTTTGTCTTATTGCTAATGTAGCTCCATCCAAGTTTTGTCATGAAAGGTGAAAATTAAAAATTATTTATCCTTTTTCTCTAAATCCTTGATGAGCTCCACAACTCTCCATTTACTCACCAAGTCTTCATTAGGACTCAAAACTTCATTAGGACTATGGTATACAAAAATAGAGTTTGCAACTTGCATGCATGTACTCACTCAAGGATTCAAATAATACAATGGAAATAGGATGGATTACTATCCAGGATGTCAACATAATCATCATCATCTAATTTTAATCCTTCATATCAGGACACAACACTTCATCAGAACTCTTCTTCTCAGCTAGGTGTTCACACAATCATGAAAGATCAAGAACTAGTTGAGAGATTTCTTCACTAATACAAACGTATGATATTTTAATACTTATGGTTTCTTGGAGACATTTTTACACGATGTATATGCCTACTTTATGGAATTGGATCAGCTAAACCATCTTCATGTTATCCATGTAATGTAGATTAAATCAAGGTCTCTCAAGGGTTTGCATACTCAGAAAACTAGTCTTGACAAAGTTATTTGGTACATGCACTAAAACACTTATTCATGGCTCCAAATTCACCTTTATGGAAATATAATATCCTAAAAAACTCATCAAATCAAAATATTGCATCATTTCAAGGTATATGGCTCATATATGCATACATTTAAAAGATTTTTTATACTAGTTTTTAGACCAAAAAAAAAAAACATTCTTTCTCTAGCTCTCTTCCAAAACTTAAAAGATAATTTCATGTCAAACTATTTTTTGGAACACTTCCTAGAGTCCTATAATTCAACTTCAAGTACTCAATTGTATAGGTTATGAGGAGAAAATCATACTTGTACTCTTGTTTCTTAGACCTTCTTGAGAGGACTAATGAGACAACTTTAGACCATTTAAATTTGGACCTAAAATTACTTCACCTAATCAATTCATGAGCTTTAACACGTCATATTATACCCCTAGAGCAACCTTCCATGTTCATATTGAACTTCAACAATATGCTTTCACATAAAAATTTCTTCAAGGTAACATGAATAATTTTGCCTCTTCTAGCCATTAGAAATAGGTCATATTGATGACATTATTCTCCCAAAATTTACAAAGGACTTACTTGAAACTCATCCTAAGAACTTAGGGAACATCTCGATAGTTCTCCTAAACCAAGTATTTCACCATGAAGCCTTCATCTAATGATTATACATGTAAATCTCATCAAAACAAGAACATTTTTGTACCTTCCTAAGTATCCTGAGAATGAGACCACCACCAAAATGAAGTAGGATGAGTCCTCTACATGCCCAAATAAATAACTCAACATAAAAAATCTATTTTATAATCAAAATTTTCACATTTTTCCTATCATTTTAAAGGGAGGGTTTTAGGGGGTTTGGAGGTGCATAACTTCTTAAGAATCGCTCATTAAGTTATAAATTCCGATCTCCTCATTCCACTCGGAAAATGAACTAGGTTCCATTCCCAAAATTTTATGTAGATATTGGGTCATCATAAAAATGTTTAACATACTAATGAGCGCTTCAAAAATTCCCTTTGAACTGGAAATGGCCATTTTGAGAACTTGTTGGGAATTAAAATTAAACTTCTTGCTTTTCCTTTTGACTTGTGACTTGAAATTTTGTACACGATGTTGTATAGACCTCCTTCCCATGTCCCAATGCTTAGTTATATTTTTTCTTGTCTGAAATTCATTGTCCACCTAGGTTTTCACATTTTTACCTTGCTTATTCTCAAGGATAAGCCTCTAAAAGACCTCAATTATGCCTCCAATAGATGAATCTTGACCCGTGGCACCTTAAAAATCATCTCCACATTATCCATACACATAATTAATGCTTGCAATGCATTGATTTAGAGTGCATCACTCCATACTTCAAGCCATGCTTGTACTAGGTCCTATAATTAGGCCTAGTTGATCTTATTTCAACATTTGGGTATGATTTCTACGCCTCAATATTTTTTTACTTAATCTATTCATGATTTCCAAGCCTTGTCACACTAACTTCAAGATTCCTCTTGCTCTTCTTCATATTTATTTATTATTAATGATCCTATTACATCAATGAAAACTAAAGACTCACATGCTAATAAGGGGTAGATGTAGGGTCAAGGAGATAGGTTTGTGAGTGAGTTAAGGGAGTGGAAAGAGGAGGATGTGGAGATGAGAGAGGATGTGGAGGGATAGGAAGTGGTTGGGTTAAAGGTGGACATGAGAGGTTGAGATAAATTTTAGCCGAGAGAGATGCTTGGGTGGTTGTCTTAGAGGATGATTTAGTGAGATTGACATATAAGAGGGATGAGTGGGTGACAGTGTTGGAAGTAGAGCTAGGGAAAGTGTGGTAGGACCGAGATAAGTACCATCATGAGTAAGAGATCTTGAGGGAGAAATTAGGAGTGACAGGAAGTACACTAGTGACATCGGGGCTAGATAGATTAGGAGTAGGGGTGGTAGGAGGAGTGGGACCATCGTGGAGGGGTAGACGGTGCTATACTACAAGGTGATATGGGGATGCTCGAGATAGTGATCCTCAATCATTACCATGTATTATGTGTAGATTTGAGATATTATAAGGGGTAGTGTTGAGAGGATCTATGATGTTCCACGATACGCATAACATATGGTGAGTCAACAAAATAAATTTCAATGAGTTCTTAGTGTTAGTGTGGGGAGTATCGGTTGGCCGAGAAGGGAGCTTGAGGGTGGAGCCGGTGGTTTGGGGCTCGCAGATGTACATTGTACTATGTAGTTATTCTCATATCCCCATTGGCTTCATTTTGAGGAGTGAATATTTGATGTTATTATAGATGATGATAGGTTTGGTTATATTATTCTTGTGTGATGCTTGGATTGTATTCACAGTTATGTTTTTGGTTACACAACTAAGTTTCCCAGTGTAAAATAGATTACATTGATTGAAATTGAGCCTTTTGAGATTAAATTGACGATTGTTTACACTTGTTGATATTTTTAGAATATTCTAGTTTACGTCAGAATCATATTACAATTTTGTATTGGTGTTTGATTGATATGAGTTGTTAATTTTGAACATAGTTCCCAAATAATCCTTAAATAACTCGAATGGAATAAGCGACTTTGGTAAGAAAAAAATTCTATTCTTGCAATATGGTTTGACTGGTTGATAAATAACAGTGATGGTATTTATAACATGGACATCATAATTCTACTAAAAATATATCAATTATCTTTGACCATGTGAAACAAGGTTATATTATCATTGATTATTGAATTAATGAATAGTTAAAGGATTTTGATTATCAATTGCAGGGGTGAACCTATAGGTTTGTATGATTAGGTAACTTTTTTATTTGATATCATTTAATGGCCAATCAACCATGTGCTATGGACTTTGACAATATCGATTAAATCGATATTAATGAAAAATAATAAATATATATTAAAATTTTTATTAGTGTGTGTGTGGATATGTGTGTGTGTGTGTGTGTGTGTGTGTGTGTGTGTGTGTGTGTGTGTGTGTGTGTGTGTGTGTGTGTGTAAACTGTGTATTATGATGTGTGTGTGTGTGTGTAAACTTATATTATGATATGGTCGAGTACCAACCTAAACTTATAGATATAAATGTGATTATTTTTAAAGTCTTGAATGAGACCACCTAATCTACGTGAAGCATAGGAATTGAAGCTGCGCGAAGGCCTTTGGACCGGCCATGCTAAACTTGGTTATAGTGTTGAATGGTCTTGGACCGCTTGATGCCTCTTTGTCCCTAGTCTGTATAGTCATGATTTAACGTTACATTAACTAGATGTTGCTAAGTTAAATTGGAAGTTTTGGTTTGAAATGGGTAGCGGTGGAAATGGATGGTAGTCCTAATGTACATTAAATGCACCATTACTCACCTCAAAAGAAGCAAGGAGATTCTCAAGGAAGCTAACAGAGATGGTATGGTTATTTATGGGGTTCATATTTTAGTTAAATATTTTGGCTCTATCGAGCTTTGCATGCAAGAAATTTATGGAGCTATTTTCCTTAAAACTATAAATGCATGTAGTGCATATTGAGAAACACTCTTAAAAATTTGGAGAGATTTTGTGGGCTATTTTTAAGATGGTGGTCGAGATAAGAAGTATGTTTCTTATTCGATTCAAAGAGATATTCGATTGGATTTTTGAGAGTACCTAAGGAATTTTCTTTAAGAAAGACCTGATTGCACCCAAATGACTTGAAAGGGAACTTGAAATGATTTTGGGAAAACATATAGACATGAAATCATTCATCCCTATCTTTATTGTTTATAGCATTTAAATATCTTAATCATTCTTCTATGTTTTTTACTTGTGAAAAGAATGATTCTTCTTTTGGGTATTTCCATAGATAAATCTTTGTATGATTTTGTTGATGGATTTTTTAATATCATGTGTTATCAAGCTTTTGTGATTGCATACATTTAATTTTTTGAAAATCCAATTTGAGTTCCAGTTGTTGTAGTGAATATATACAAATAAATCGGGTTGTTTTTCTCCTTATCGAATATTATTATACAAAGGAAATGAAATATTATTATCATGGTTAATTTTTGCAATGATGTTGTTATATCCTTGACCTAAAAATAAAATAAAAATCAAAGTGATTTTGAATATGTATTTGTAGTATATTGGAACCAATCTAGGTTGAAGGAATACACATTCTTTTGTTTTGTTCAAGCTTATATGTTGTTTGTACAGTACACCTTTTCCTATGGAAATAGGAAGTCCATGATTATACTTGTTGAATGATAAAAATAGTGGATTGGTTCGAACCCACTTGGGATTTATTTATATTTCCTTTTGTGATGGATAGGGATGTACTTACAAAGAATCGTTCACTATTATAGCTTGGTGGATACCCTTATAAACTATTATGGCATGTATATACTATACAATCACCACTTTTATTTCTTAACTATGTACATGTGTGTGTGTGTGTGTGTGTGTGTGTGTGTGTGTGTGTGTGTGTGTGTGTTTACACACACACATACACATATGTATTACCGCTATTTTTAATCCATAGACTATTTAAGCTATGAGATGGTGCACATTGCACATAATCATGATCGTTTAAAATGCATGTTGTGGGAATGGATAAGAAGGTGGTCAAATCCATAAGGTCCCCAGCTTAACTATGTAAGAGAGATAAATTACTCATGTTCTTTAAGAATCGAGCCGTGACTTGGAATGTGGGTTTTAATTGATGCGTAAAGTGGATTCAGATTTACTAAGGTAAATTCAATGTTTTAAAGGTAATTATATAATACCATTAAAAAATGGGCCTCATATTTACTAAGGTAATTTTGATGATTTTAAGGTATTAATATAATATCATTTCTTGTTGAATTCAATACGTTGATTGATATTATTTTTGTTACAATTTTGTTAAACTCAATTGTTTTGGGTAAAAAGGATATCATAATGTTTAATTAGTCTATGTTTTGTTTCGAATAATCATCTCTTATTAATGTGACATAGTTATATATGATTGATAAAACATGTGAAGGAATGTTGTTTGAACATTTAATGTAGGCTATGATTGTTCTTGTATAAAAATGATAATTGCAATTATGTATATTTCCATGAATGAATTCTATTGGTTAATTCATTTGGATTTATTTAAATTCAGTCAAGTTTACTAATGCATCGGTTGAATTGTGAATTGATTACAATTGCTTTATTTTATAATATAATTAAAAAGAAAGGTAAATAGGGAAAATGGATGTGTTATTGGTTTCTTTTAATTTTTTTATGTTTTTGTTTCACTATTATACTTTGCATTGAAATATTTTAGTGCTATAGAAAGTAGAGATGAGGTGGAGAACCTTTTCATGCTAGTTCTTTTAAATTGACCGATTTGTAACATTTTACAAATGGTGGAAATTAAGTCTATAATGACGATGATCTAAAAAGGATGGGTTGAATTAAAATATATTTCTTATTATTTTAAGTTAATCATTTATTTGGAATTATTATATAGCAAGCATGAGCTCCGCTACCCAATTTCTATTTAAAGGCAATTTAGCCTTTAATTGTTAATGTATTGTGCTAAAAAGGGATTGTTGATATGTAAAATATTGATCAATTATTTATAAGTGTTCAATATCGGTTGCTTGGATATTGATGTACTATTTTGAAATGAATATTTACAAATACATTACTCATGAGATATTATTAATTGGGTGTTTAAGTTGATTGTATACTATATTGAGTGGCTTATTGAACTTAGCCTTATATAGCATATGTTGATTATTGCTTTATGGAATATTGTGTTATTAGTTATCATGATAAATGAGAAACAAATAAGTATGATCTAGTTATATTCATGGAAAAATTACAACTATGAATGTTAGTTAACTATGATGATAGTGAGATCAATTATGTACATTTGGGATTAATACGAAAATGTCATAAATAGTTAATTATGGATTACGTTACCCATACAACAAACTATCTTAAATTACATTTAAGATGCATAATGGATACAAGTAAATAACTTTGAAAATTATTTCTATCTATAACAAAAATAAGTTATGGACCTTAGGTCATAATCTAATACGAAAAAGTATCGGTGTGATAAAATGGAACCTATTGTAAACTAATTCTATATAATTAATTAATTATGTATGATAGAATTCCTAATGTATGGATCTTGATAAGTAAAATTTGAGTGGGGTTTGTAGGGAAGTTGTCCTATCAAGGTCCATTTATTATGTATGTTGCAATTTCTTAAAGAATTTGTGTTATGCTAAAGATACAAAGCTTTTTGATCTAGATGAACAAGATACCTCGGTACCAACTTATGTTGGCTACATGGAAGAAAATGGTTACGCAATGACAAAATTCATTACGTCAGAAATTTCTCCCCACAGGCAACATAAGTTAGCAAGGATGTGATTCTTTGCATAAGGTTGAATATATTTGTACCTTGTGCATAGTTACAACTAAATTTAACTCAGCTAACTAATTCAATTATGATAACGAACAAAGTGATATGGTGATGGGACATGTTTTTGTTGACAAGTGTACTGTCTAGAAATAAAGCATGTAATGCGTGAATCTTAAAATTTTATCAAGTAGTGTAAGAAATTACAATTCCAGGTTTACCATGTTCTAATCAATAGTGTGAGATGTTCTACGTAGAAACTTAGAAAACATCACTTGCAATTAATTCCGAGAAGGGTACCACTTGTATACTCTATATACAAACCTCAAAAGATTAATCATTGGGGGATCAAGAGGATCTAATTGACCCATAAGTTTATGCACATGAATAATTTATTTGTTCAACTATGAATTGTAATTTTGTACTTGTTGGATTTAAATGTTGTTCATTTAAATCATTGAAGGAAATAGTTAGTATGGGAAATTAAAAAAATCCCATAATTTGAAGTATTGAAAATTAGGTGTTACATTTATTTTATGGGCCGTGGAGCCCGATAATTTTTAAGATATACATTGATTGTGAAATATATGGTATTTTGGTTATATGGATGTGAAAATGTGGTTTTCACGATTTTATGTGATGTTTTGTATGAATTATGGATAGATTTAGATATGGTGATGGTTATGGTACAATTGTATGAATGTGATGATTTAATTAATTAATTTATTATGATAGATATTAGATGTGATTATATTATGTGGGTGTTGGTTATATATATATATATATATATATATATATATATATATATATATATATATATATATATATATATATATATGGTAAAAGCATTTTGTGGGAAGTGTTTGATTATTTATTTGATTTAGCATTTTTATGTATGTGATGCTAATTTAGATGTTAATGCACTTCCAACCCAAATTTCTGGTAACATATAACTAATAATGGTTAGTCCATTTAAGGTTGTGTTATCCAAAATTCACCCCTCAAGGTAATTTTGATAACATGCATTAAATTCTCAAGTCCTGTGCAAATAGATTGAGTCGGGGAAAAAGTCATGTTTTTTTGGGTCCCCTCGCATTTTCTAACTCCCATGTCTAAGAAGGAGAGAGAAAGTTCAAGAAAGGTGAAAAATTGCAAAAAAAGGCTCGGGCGAAAAAATCATGAAAATGGCTAAGTCCTAGTCCTCGCAATGATCAACAGCTTGGGACAAAAGGGCGTGAACCGGCCGAAAGGCTGCTGGCGGTTTGCGCAGCATTTTAGACATTTGGAACAAAGGGACGCGCGGGGATGCGGAAATCCGAATCGCCAAAAAATTGAAAAATTGACTAACCGCCAAACAGTCTGGGACGTGCGGGACAAAAGTACGCGAACCGGCCGAACCGGCGAATCGGAAAAAATTTGTCCCAGACGGTCCGAAAGCAAATGGGACATCTGGGCCGCGAGTATGCGAACCAGGCTGAACCAAGTGAAATGGGAAATTTCAGCACTGTGCCAAGTGGGACAGAGGGACGCGCGGGACGCGGATAGCCGAAGGAGCCGAAAGCCAATCAGATCACGCCACGTGTCACCGGTAGAAAAGGGACATGGAAGCCCATTTCGGGCGGTTCGGAAGAATTTTCCCGCGCAGCACTGGGACATTTGGGACAAAGGGACACGTGGGACGTGAAAAGCCAAAGCGGCCGAAGGGAGAGGAAGAAAAGTCAACGTTTGGTCCGAAACTTCAAACGGCCATAACTTTTGACTCCGAGCTCCGATTTTGATAAAATTGGACTTTCTGGAACGAGCACGACGTCCTCTACGCCATTTTTAATGAGGGTAGATATATTTAAAAACATATTCGGCTCCAGTCAGTCAATGCTCATTCCCGTCAAATGACAGAAAACGCCTGCCAGACCCAAAATAGCTGCCCGCACTCAGAAGGCCATAACTTTTGCATTTCTCAACGAAATCACACAAAATTGGTACCGTTGGAATCGGTTCCGAGCCCGATGCACAGAAATCAAGAAATTCCAGATTTGATCAGAAATTGATTGAGTTTTTTAAGAAAACGTGGCCGGGTTCAGAACAGTGTTTTATTTGGTAGCTGGGAGTGCAATTAAGAGGCATGGTCATCATTCCTTCTCTCTGCAGCACATGGGATAGTATGGGGAGCCTTTTTGCAAGTAATGTATAACCATTTCACTCAATTTAATGCCTCTTACAGGTGGTTGAAGGACAAATTTTGGGATTTCCATTTCCCTTCTCGTTTCCTTCTCATTTTTCTATAAATTGGAGTGTTGGGCTCATTGTAAAGAGAGAGTTTTGGGTAGAAAAGATCTGCCAAAACTACTTTATGAAGCTAGTGTGTTGTAGGACTTGTAGTGGACTCCTTGCATGGTGATCCAGGCCCTTATCTTGTAATAGACTGAACTGTGCATACCAGGAAGCAATAAAATACAAGTTTGTGGATGTATCTTCCCCTGCTGTGTTTTCTTGCATTCTTCTTGCCCCTTTTATCTTTCTACAAGAATATTGTGTCTATTTATTATGTTCTTGCAGGGATTCATTAACATTGTGTATGCTTGGAATATTGTTGTGAATGCATTTTGCTAGATTATGGTGAACTGTCATCACCTCTTCTAGTGTGCACTTTGCCTCTGTATTTCACACATTTGGAGATTACTCTCACACCCTCCTTTTCTGGTGTATCACCGCTTTAGTGTAGGCTTTCATTTTATGTATTCTCTCTCCCTGGTCCCTTGGAAATTTAGATTAGAATAGTTAGCTTATCCTGCATTAGAGTAGATTGTGGCAGGTAGTTTAGGAGCAAGAACCAGCTTTCTCTGGAGGTCTATCTCAAGTAGCAAGTCCCACAACTTAGAGATAGTACCCATGTTATCCAATCACATCGTGAGTTCAAGTATATCTCTAGGGGTGCTGTGATTCGGTGATAACGGTTGTGTGATTAATATAGGATAAGATGAGATATGTTATCCACTTATGTCTAAGATGTTTTGGAGTTGCATGTATATTGTATGGGGAAATATGTTTTCCTTAGAGGTTGTAGGTTTTATCCCGTGTTTATTTTTTTAGGATTACATAGGTGATCAATGCAGAAAGTGACATCTTTAAGGGAAATTTGATTGATTTAGGAAGCTTTCCTGGGATGATGAAATATTTGAATATATTGAGAAAGTTGATCAATGCGAGAATGTTTCAATTTTTTCACCATGTATGTAGGCTTGTTAGATTGAGTAGCCATCCTTCAAGGGAATGGTCTACAATAATATATTCATATTTTTATGGATAAAGTGGCTATATTTTTAATTGATAGTTTTCCTTCAAGGGAGAAGTATTTATTTTGATATAATGGTTTTCCATCCCATAATGGTTTTTTTTTTTTTAGTCAAGGTTATACCTAAAAGACTTCTTGAGGAGGGTGTGTTCGATATACAAGAGAACAAGTGCATCCCAAACATGTCATATATTAGTAGATAAGATGAAGTAGGGGAGTGATGATTCCAAGGTCTCTTATTGTAACCGAGGGGACTTATCCATGTAGAATATGTTATGAGAAGGGTCATAATGTACATATTTAAGGTCATAGTGGATATACTGACAGGAGACCACATAATTCCAAATCATTACTAGGGTAAGGGGATTTTATGGATGTTGAAAATAGAGGATCTTAGTTAGATTAAGGTCATGTAAGTAGATATGTTAATAGTAGAAGGGCTGAAACTAAAATGAATTAAGGGGATATTTTTCCATTTTTCCATCAAGAGAGGCCAAGTGATATACCCTGGACCCATATTTATGAGTGATGACCTATGTTCCAAGCTAGTTTAGAGTAAATTTCCCATGTTTACTCTTTTCCATATTTGTGATGTGCATATTTTATTTAAGGACAAGATCACTAATGTTAAATTCACGTTCTTTAAGATGTTTATTGTATGCATGTTTAATTTGTTTATTAATAGATATTAAGACTACCATCTAATAATTTGAGTTGTGAGAGGTGTTTAATGATATTATTCCTCTGGAGGAATGAAATCTCTAAGAAAATTTATTTTTTCATATAGAGATGGATTTGGATTTCAAGTGGAAAAATGTTTTTTGACTACCATAGAATTGAGAGAAAGGAGTATCACATAAATGCAGGATTTTTAAAATGCTAGTCTAGTAAGCCCATAATGTAAATAGAAATTGGAGGTTCCATCTTTACTAGCTTGGTCAACATATTTTTAAAAGCTAATAAAATTTTGTATTTTGAGTTAAAATTTTGTAATTTTATTCATTAGTTAACCCTAATACGTGGCATTCCTAAGTGGCACATTTTGTATAAGGATCTTGTTTTGGCATAAAATTATCCTCCAAATGGATTTGCGCCAAAATGTGCCACATAGGTGCCACATAGGGGGTTCGGGTTTTATTAAATGCTTCATCTTATCTATTATCTTACGCGATAGAATGGTGTGCGAAAATTAGTTTCTTCGATTATGAAGGTGTCAAAATTTTTTTTCCGAAACTTTTTTTTTTTAAATGATGTATAATTATCTTTGTAATAATTTTATGATAGATTTCTGGAATGAAGTGAAAGATGATGTGATGATGAATGAATTTGATGATCTTATCTAAATTATCTGGAGATAAGAGGGATATATTCCACCTATTTTTTTTTGAAATATTCTTCATCTTGGCATGTTATCTTACAAGGATAGAATGGTGTGCGTAAAATTAGTTTCAGATATAGGTGTCACAAATTTTTTAAAATTTTTTAGTTTTAAATGATGTATAATTATCTCGTGATAGATTTTGAAGTTGAATTATTGGAGATGTCATTTCAGTGATGAATGATCAATTATGTCATGTGATGAATGAGGGTTAATAAGGACAATAACGTCAAGGCCCCTTTGTGAAAAAGGTGATAAATCTTGAGTTGGTTGAAGAGCATGACTTGGGACGTGTGTAAGATTAGTGTGTGGTTGACATTTTATGTATTTTTGACATATTGAGAACAATCTTGGTTAAGTGTAGGCCAATAGTAACACATGCGAAATATTCATTTAGCAATGGTCGCTCCATTAAAGAGTTCACTGCATATTCCATTTTGGAATTCTTGAATAACTTAGCTAACCTCCGGAGATTTCAAACATCAAAGGAGAAGATCATCAAAACCTATTTGATAAAGGACACCCCAATATAACATAGTGGGATGCACCTTTTTGAAAGGACCTCCTACCATTTCTAGATAGGTCTGAGGGTATCTTTATCTAGGAAATATAGTTTTATATTTAAGTGTACCAAATGTTAGATTAGCTATTTTCTATAAGATAGATCATAGGATGATCTCGTGTTGATATAACATGGTTGATCAATTTTACCTCCAATGATGAAGAGTTTATAATTTTTGGAGATAAAATAATGAGGGATGTGAGAGATGCCATAGTATTTATAAATTTAATAGATGAGCACACATCTTTTTTTATTTCATAATGATCGAAGGCCTTCAATAGATTGCGTAGTAATGGTTTTATATTTTTCCACGGTCTCATTCTTACATTGATATGTTCCCTTGATTTAATTGATGATGAGTTGATAATCACCATATATGTCAATGATTCTTATGCCAAGATGTGTGGTAGTTAGAGAACCATAACGAGGGCTTCGTATTTTTCCATGTTATTCATGCGGTTAAAATTATCTTTAAAAGATAACACAATAGAGTCCCCAAGGATCTATTATGACTATTTCGAGACCTCCTATTATCATTTAGACCCATCAAAGAATAAGTATATTTTAAGAGGAGTATTATCATAATTGAGGGTATTGATGTATTTTTCAAGGAATTGTTCACAAGGGAGTTGGTTATTGGAAAGGGGAGCTTCACGTGAGATGATAAAAATAAAATGTTTTAAAATGGATTTTTGAGAGACGAATTCAAGATCAATTTTTTTCATGAACATAAGCCACCTAGTACTATGGTAATTATGATATTGCTTAAAATGCATGTATTTTAGTGGATTAACGCTTGTGACTATGTAGGTTTTATGATTGAGGAGGTAATGATGAAGTTTGGAAGTTTTGAAGTATAAGGCACAACATAACGTTTCTACTTCCAAATAGTGAGTTTCATAATTGTGAAGGGTACAAATTATATAGTAAATGACCTAATCCCTAACTATTTTGTCTCGATGTGCCAACATATCCCACAAGGCATGGTCGAGTAATAGAGATATACAGATAGAAATGTTCCCCTCGTGTGGAGGTATGAGCACTGATGGTGATAGGAGATATTGTTTAAGAGCATGAAAAGAGTTTTGAAAATCATCATCCCATCTGAAATGGATGTCTTTTATAAGGAGGTGATAGAAGGGATACAATCAAGTTGATAATTGATTGATGAAACTCCGAATGGATTGGATTTATCCTTATAGATCGCAGAGCTTTTTAAGGTTATTTGGAGGAGACATTTTTATTATGGATTTGAATTTAGAAGGGTTGAATTCAATCAATTTGATAGAGAGGATGAATCCTAAGATTTTATGTATTAGGACTCGAACACACATTTAACAGGGTTGAGATATAGGAAAAAATGTATTATGTGGGAAAAAATTACATTGAGGATGAAAAGATGGTCCTTCTAGTGTTTAGATTTACCTAAGAGATCATATACGTAGTCTTCTATGATTTTATGGATAAGGTCATGAAATATAGATCATGGCATACTTGTAAGTTACTCCCGCATTGTTCAATCTAAAGGGAATTACTCTATAATAGAAGGTTTCCCAAACGGTGATAAAAGATGTCTTATGTTGATTTTATTGTAGACAATGATGATTTGATTATAGCCAGAGAAACCATCCATAAGAGATAACATTTCATCCCCTGCTGTTAGGTAGACAATCTCATCAATGTTGGATAAAGGGAAATCATATTTTAGACAATAAAGGTTTAGGTCTTGAAAATACATGAAGATACACAATTTCCTATAGGTTTTGTTCATAGGTACGATGTTAGAAACTCATTGCGGATAATCAATGGGTAGGATTAAATTGGATGAAATAAGACATTGCAGTTTTCTTTTGATCGTTAATGCTACATGAGGATGCATTTTATGAAGATTTTTATAAATGGTTTATCATCGAAATGGTGACAATAATATGGAAAACAATATTAGGGTCAATACTAGGAATGTCACTATAAGACCATTCGAAGGTTTGATGATTATAATATAATAAGGTGATGAACTCACGGATCTCCTAAGAATCTAAAGCTTGACCAAATTTAACTATACACAGCCTTCTTTGGCACATGTTGTGTCCCTATGTTGATGTCGATAGTGGATTCATTGAGAATTTTGATGTGTTAGGAGGTATATATTTATTGCGATAGTGATCTTCAACACCCATATATATTAGGATGGCATTATCTTGACATTGGAGAACGTGGATAATACTAGAATCGTTTTCTACCATATCGTAATAATAGTGGAAGGGTCATGATTTAGTCACTAACTTGGTAATTCAATGGTCCAAGTGTGATTGTATTGATAAAAAAAAAAGTCAATGTGGATGTATGTGGTGTCATCTATGTTAGAAGGAATGTTTGATGGTAACGCGAATGAGGGTTTAGATTCCAATAATGGTGGTGCTAGATTTTAATGTTTCTTGAAGTTTAGTCTATGGTTTTCATGAGGTTTCCTTAAAACTTCAAAAGGTAACTTGTGTGGACATTTATCATATCTTCCCAGGACAAAACCCTTTCATGCATAACGATGAAGGTAGGTTTAGGAAAATTGATGTTTGTATAAGAATGCAATGTTTTTAATTAAATGGTTTAATGTGTGGTTTTATATTGATATGTGAAGAGGGATGGTCGATTCCCCCATAGAAAATTTGTGTTTAATTAAAAGGAGGGCCAAAGGAGATGATATTTCAAACATTAGGTTCATAAAGTGGATTCTTAATTGGTATCCTATATGTTGTTGGTGTAGGAGTGTATAAAGAGCTAGGAGTTAATACTCCGCTAGTAAAAATGTTGCACCATATCATCAAATGATTTATCTTAAGGTAATTTAGATGCAGGGATGGAGGAACTTGTGGATGCTTGATTTTAATCGATGGTTTTTTGTAAGGAAGAAACATGTTATTTAGCCTATAAGTCATATGTCATGCTTTCAATGGGTTAGGATCAACAAGGACCATAAAGGTTTTACCTTCATGTTTGTATTTAAAGTATCTATGTAAGGTGGAAGGTATGTAGTATATAATGTGCATCCAAGGACATCCTAATATTATATTTTATTATCATTTTCCTTCTACAAGGTAGAAGAGTTCATGGTTGAATTCAACACCTATTTTTATAGGTAGGATTAATGGGCCTAAGGTGGGAGTGAAATTGTCATTGAAAGCATGTAGCATGGAAGATGACTAATAAAAAATGGTTTCGAGTAGTTGAATTTGTTTGAAAGCATGGGATGAGATGATATTGATGTTGGACCCATTGTCAATCATGATTCTTTTAATAAGGGTATCATTGATTTAGATAGTGACAAATTGGGGGAGGTCATGGTCCTCATGTTGTAATGATGGGATCTCTAAGTCATCAAACACAATGGTTGAAAACATTTTTAGGGTGCCAAAAATTTAAAAATCAAAGTGAGGTTCATCCGATTGTCTTGAGATGGTTTAGAGAGTTTCTATCATAACTTGTGGATGTAAAGGAAATTTTGGATAAGCGCATAGAGGGAAATCTTGATGGGTGTTTGATGTAACTATTTAAGAACATTGTTTTGTATTGAAGTCATTGATTTAATCTAAGGGGATGAAAGGATGGAGACCTTGGCTTTGGAAGATGGTGGATTGAGTGATTCTATGGGGATTGCAGAAATGGAGACTTTAGGTTTGCCTTGAGTTTGGGATTTTAAGTCTTGGTTATGAGCTATCATGGTTATGCGAATAGTTTCAATATGAAATAAGGGAGACTCACTAGAGGAGACCACACCTTTATTTAATAGGTTACTAGGTTATGATTTAAGAGTGCTAAGTTAAGGGTTTTGGGATAGGTTTAACTTTGGTATTTAGATTTTGTCATTTTTCGATTGATAGGTGGAGCAATATGATCTCTATATGTTAGAAGGTCATATTTATTAAATAGATATTTGATTATAGTGTGAAGGGATTTAAAATCTTTAGTATGATGCCTTGTCACCCTATGATAAGAATAAACTACATCATACTTGTACAAAGTAGGATTCCGTCCATGGGGATTGGAAGGTATGATCCAAGGTAGTGATATGGCTGATGATTGAAGAATTTTTTCAAGGATTTTAGTAGGGTATCCTAATTATATGATTTTGGGTTTCTTTAGATGGTTTATATGTATTGGACGTAGGGAGTGTGTCTTAAATAATAGGCTTAAGTGTGGTCTTAGGAATGGGTTTCAATTCTAAGATGGTGATTGCATGTTTTGACAAAGGATGAGGTCCCAAAATAGAGGGCGGTAATGTGACATTTTTATGTATGATTTATTGTTTCTTTGTCATGTGAGAGTTGTAAATTATTACTTTTGGGAATAGGTAATATGTGTGTAACAATATAAAGATTTTTGATCTAGTGTTGGGGTCTTATCTTTGAAAATGATGCTTACACTTTCCATAACAAGAATTTATTTTTGTGAACCCAATGAGATAAGATTATGGATACTTGTAGGAGTTGTTGTAGAGATTGTTTAATAGGAGATTATTTAATGTGGGGTATCACCAGTAAGGAGGTTAATGAGGCATGTCTATGTAATTGGTTCCTTAGATGTAAATTTGGGTTTTTCGATGGTGGAAGTTTGTTTTTGGTGTTGATAACATGAGTGGTATACTTCTAGGGATCTATAGTATTATTTTGGGTTGCATTATTTTGAAGGGGATGGTTTAAAATTTCTTAATTGAATACATTTATGGATTTATTGGGATGTTCTTTATGATTGTGTAGCTATAGGTAACCTCAGTAAATAAGGTCTTGGAAGACATTTCTAAAGGATGGAAATCTATCAATTCCATGGACACAAACTTGGTGATATTTACAATAGTCTTCTTCTCTATATTGGGATAGCTTAGGATTGGATTCATCGATGGGTTGGATAGGAGGAAGGTTTATCAAATAGGAAGTCATGAGCTTGTCAAAGATAGAACTTTAAGATTCCCCCAAAGGTGTGTATTTTTGAGGAGGTCAGGATCAATAAGAGTTAGAGAGTCCTTTAGATGTGGTTTTCAAAACAACCACATTTTCCAAGCCTTGGGAGTTGTCATTGTTAGAAAAAGTCTTAGAAGATTCAGGTTTAGGGTTTTAGATTGTAGTTTAATATTATCATCTTCAAGTAATTGGAGTTCCAATTTCTGGGCCATGGTAAAGGCTTTGTTGAATGTTTGAAATGATTGGATTTGAAGAGTGGAAGATATGCATTTTATACAAGATAAAGGGAACAAATTTATTATTTAAAATTTTATGAGAGAGAAAGATAATTGATTGATGATTATGTGCCACCTAGTGATGAAATCCTTGATAGATTCCTCTTTAATTTTTGATGGATTATAGATTGGTTATGGATATTTTATGTGCAATTTTGATGGAGAAATGTTCTAGGAATACTTGTGCTAACTGTGTAAATGAAAAGAGAGAATGTTGAGGGATGTTGTTTTACTAGTCAAGAGCAGAGTGAGCTAGCGACATCGGGAATGTCCTTAGCATAAGGTCGTAGTCATGAGCTATAAGGTATCAAGAAATCCGGAAGGCCTTGAGATGCTTTTATGGGTCTACCTTACTATAGAACTTGGTAGATTTCAGAAGTTCCCAATGTGGAGGGTATGGTTTGAAATTTATTGCTAGATTGAAAGGTTCATTGCAAATTTTTTCGTAGGAGAATATGTGTGTGGGTCCTATGGTAGTAGTGTGTAGACATACTATTTTATTCATCTAAGTTTGCATTATATCATTATAAGGGGTTGGATATTTGTTGAATAAGTATTAGCATGTCTATAGATCATGGGATTAGATTGGTTGTTATGATAAGAAATGGTTTTGAAAAGGGAGAAGGATCCTTGTATATTGTACATTAGTTGGGAAAGTAATGGTTGTAAGGAAGAGAGGATATACTTGGTAAGGTTGAGTTATAAAAGTGTTGAAAAGGGGATGTGAGGGTTGTGGATTGTGTTGAGGGGTAACGTAAGCATACTATGGGACACCAATTTTGGGTGTTGGTTGGGAAATGGGATGACTGATAGTGATAACACTCACACTAATAGGTAGAAAGGATTTAGGATAGATACAACTAAATTTGAGATTATGGATGAAGATTGCTAACAAATAATGAGGAGGGATGTGACTAGTTACCCCACTAAATGATGCATACCGAAAGATCCCTTTAATATAGGATCAGAATTGGGCATTGCATGACTAACTACATGTAATGGGGTAGTCATATGAGGTTGTGCACTATGAGAGCTAGATAAAGAGGTAGATAGCAACAACCCTTTCTCAAGCAACCATGTTTTGCAATGAAAAAGTATTAAGTTCAAAGCTAACCAAAGGGGTTGATGAGATAGGTGTGGATGTTTATATATGATCATGGCCAAGATAATGAGTGACTTGTTTGATGATTAGCTGATAGGTGGGGTAGATGACTTTGGGGTGGTTATAGCTAACAATAGAAATATGTGGTTGGGTCTCTACTGTGTAATGGGGAATGCAAATTGCTTGTGAAGTGAGGTAACTACTAAGGGTAACCAGATTGGTGTCTATAAGTTCTTCAAAGGTAGGATCTCCATTATCAAAGAACTATAGGAGGGGGATTGGGAATTTTTGAGGTGCTTGATCTAACATTGGGAGAGCGTGGAAATTATTGGGTTGTGTCTATGGATTGTTGTAGTGGGACTGACATATCTATGATATTTTGGATATAAGACTTCAGTCTGGTTAGAACTAAGAGATAAAAAACACACAATAAATAAAATATACTTGTTTAATGTCAATCACACAATCAACAGAAAGTTTTAATTCTCTTGATTAATTTTTAGAAATGTGGGAGAAGAGAAGATGAATTGTAGAGGGTACTAAGAATGGAGCTTACTAAAGATGGTTATTGGAAATAGTTTCCATTAGAAAAAAACACGGAGGAATTAATCTGTGATTTAATTGAAAAAGTTAATGAATTAAAGGGAAGTAGTTAGTCCATCCATGATAGGTGGTTATTCAATGTCACGAATCCCATGGGGAGTACTATCGTTTTCCAACAAACCCCCTAGACATTGCCCAAGGGGATTCGAACTTGTGACCTTTCACTTTGATACCAATTGTTTGAAATGATTTCCATTATACCAAAACCTGTTTGCATTAATCTCTGATACAATTGCTAGAGTTAATGAATCTAAGGGAGGTGTCTAGTCCATATATCTATAAACTGAGAAACAAGGGTGAAAGAGTGATAAAATTTATTAATATCAAATCAAACAAATTACATTGGTATGAGCTGCAATAATTATAGGTATTGTATAGTTGAATACACACAAGAAAATAAGTTTCATAGGTGCAAAAATATCCTTGATTACAAAAGTTTCGAAAATATCATATAGGAAGCATAACCAATATTAAATACAAACAAACAATAGCATTGTTAAAACAATACAACAACACATGTATGTAGAATAAATGAAATTAGATGGTTATGATGAAATATAACCATATAAATAATAAATAAATAAACTAATTAATATGCAATGCATAATTAATAAAGGTAAACAATAATTAACCTCACATTCCCCCCATTAATTATGCATTATCTCAAGGGATTAGGAGAGGAACACTCAACAACTTGTACTTTTCATGTGAAAGTGAATTTGTGAAGATATCTTCCCATTGTTTAGTTGTCCGACAAAATTGAAGTTGTATGTTGTGCTTCAACAGATGCTCACGTATGAAATTAACATGTACCTCGATGTGATTTGTTCTTTCATGAAAAACTAGATTGCTAACAAGTTTGAGAACACCTTCGTTGTCAACATACATGGTGGTTGGTTTGTCCTGTGGTATTCTAAGTGCTTCTAGTATGCGACGTAGCCAAATCACTTCGCAGATAGCTTCACCTGCAGAATGATACTCATCTTCTGTGGAAGAACAAGAAACAAAGTGTTATTTCTTTTTCCCCATGATATTGGTCTAGATCCCATAAAGAATAAAAATCCTGAAGTGAATTTTCTATCATCAATATTACATGCATGATCTCGAATCCAAATATCATGACAAGAAGAAGTTATAATTCTTCTTGTATTATAAACCAAGATCCACCGATCCTTTGAGATATCACAAGATGCTCCTTTTTTCTTTCCAATGAAAAATTTGGGTTCATGTATGAACCCGGATAGATAACTTCTGCGCAAAGTTGATATCTAGTCTAGTGTAGGTCGTAAATGAGACTCCCAATCAATTGCGATAGAGAGTGTCATTTACCACAGGAGATGGATCTGAACAAGATAACTACAATTTTTATCCATAGGTGTAGAAATTGGTATGCAATCCATCATCCTAAATTTCTCGAGTGTTTTCTTGGTATATTTCATTTTAGAAACAAAGATGTGATTCTCTTTCTGCCATACTTCCAATCAAGACAATAATGCATTAACCCGAGATCTGTCATGTTGAATGATTGATTAAGATCTTTATTCATTGCATCGATCATCCTCACTGAATTGTTAGTGATGACTAGATCACTGACATAGGCACGACAATAAAAATCTCCCCCTTGCATTTTGAGGTAAATATTGGGATCGTATGGATTTCTAACAAATCCATTTTTATGAGATGCTTATCAATTTTGATGTACCATGTTTGGGGTGCCTATTTAAGGCCATATAGATATTTCTCAAGTTTTCATACCTTTGCTTCGAACCAGTACTATATATCCCTCAAGTTGAGTCATAGAGACTTCTTCTTATAAATCTCCATTCAGAAGGCACTTTTCACATCCATCTAATGGAAGTTCCAACCAAACTATATAGCTAGAGAAAAGATCATCCCGATCATCTTGATCTTAGTTGTAGGAGAAAATTTCTCCTCATAGTCAATTCCTTCTTTTTGTGCATACCCCTTTCTTTCTACAAGTCTTGCTTTGTACTTTTCCATTGTCCATCCGCTTTATACTTCATTTTGAATATCCATTTGCATCCAATGGGTTTTTTCCTTAGTGGAAGATTGACAAGGTACCAAGTGTTATTTTTCATTAGTGATTGATATTCGAGTCCATGGAATCTTTCCAAGCTTTTGACTAGGGCTTCTTGGACTATAGAGGGATCATCGACTCGATAACTCTACTCATCAAATTAAAGTTAAATTCTTATCTTTCTTTAATGTGAGTCCATGGTCCAGGGGATGTCTCTCGGTGGAGTATCCATTCTTGCATCTTGTAATGTGCTAGTATGGGCATACGTTGAATTGTTCACGTGGGTCGTGGTTCTCTTAGATCAACACCATCATCCCCATCGTCACTTTCATCATTTATGGGAACATCAAATATAGTGTTTACAACTAGTGAAGAATCTACATCAGGTGAGTCTGGAGGAGGAGACTCTTCTTCCTTCTTCTTAAAAACTCAACATATATGCTAGTGTAGACCTTTTTTGTCTTTAGATCCATCAATCTGTACTCCAAGAGTCTCTTCATTGTACCCAAAGAAGATGAATTTTTGTGATTTCATGTCTAATTTCTTTCTGTTCTTCTTGGGTATGTGCATACTTTCTTTGCACCCGAATACTCTAAGGTGTGCAATAGATGGTTTCTACCTTTACCATGCTTCTTGTGGTGTTACTCCATTGAGAGAAACTATGGGAACTTTATTCAAAAAATACATTGTTTTCTTTGTTGCTTCTTCCCAGAATGTCTTTGCAAGTATAGAGTCATCGATCATGCATCACACCATTTCCATGATAGTATGATTTATTCTCTCAATAACACCATTCTACTTGTGGTGTGTTTGGAGGAGGCATTTGTTGACGAATCCCATGAGTTTTTAGGTAGTCTTTTAACTCATTACTAGTGAATTCCCTCACTTGACTTGAGTGGAGAGTTATGATGTGATGACCAGTTTCATTCTCAAAAACTACTTTTAACTTCTTGAAGATTTCAAAAGCTTCACTTTTCTTGCAAAGACAAAAATCCACATTTTTATTGAATAGTCATCAACACATAGCATGAAGTAATGAAATCTAGAATGACTTGGTTGCATCAGACCGCAAAGATCAGTGAACCAGATCAATCTTACCATGAGCTCGATATGTACTCTTATGGAATGAAGCTTTGTGTTTTTTTCCTGCTAGGAAGTGAGGACACTTGTTTGTATCCTTATGAAGAGATGGTAGCCCATGTACCATATTATGCCGGCGAAGTGTCTCAAGATACTTGAAACTAACATGACCAAGTCTCCGATGCCACAACTGTGTTGAGGTAGATTTCTTAGCCACAAGTGCTTAGTCATCTCTGTGGACAAAATAAGGCTGGAACATGCGTCCAAAATTGGAGGCTTTTGTAACTATCTTCGAGACTCATGATTTGTCTTGAATCAAACATGTTTTCTTACCGGAATGACTATCAAAGTCAATTATTAAGATGTGATCTAGGAGTTTATTGATTGAAATTCAATTTTTAAACAACCCCAGGACATATAAGACATCGATAGTGTACATTTTCATGAACCAAGGGGTAGAGAAATGTTCCCAATCCTCTCGAATCAGTATATGAAGAATCATCTCCCAATGAAACATGGTTTTTCAAAGGTGTGTCCATCATTGAAGTAAACCAGTTTCTATGGCCGGTCATGTGTCGAGTGGATCCCAAATCAACATACTAGACATTACTAGATGACATGGAAGCTTCACTTGATCAAGCAGGTGTACAAGAAGTCTTTATTATTTGAATGTTCTTCTTGTTCAACAATATTTCATTGTTGACGAGGTCTTCTTTTCAGTTCCTTTTTATCTACCCTTGATTGTAGTTT
The DNA here is from genome assembly GCA_018340775.1 of Taxus wallichiana var. yunnanensis. Taxonomy (NCBI): domain Eukaryota; kingdom Viridiplantae; phylum Streptophyta; class Pinopsida; order Cupressales; family Taxaceae; genus Taxus; species Taxus wallichiana. Next base: position 841,689,073 of record CM031237.1, on the reverse strand, counting down.
GTATTTCCCTTGTGAGATTGTTGGAGTTGAGGTCCAAAATTACTTGATGAACCTTTTTGTAAGTATTATACCAACAATATTTCAACTCATGTCCTCTTTTACTGATTGGACATCACTTCTTCGTTGTTTTCCCTTGATGTTGACATTGATTCTAAAGTTGGGAATTTTGATAGGAATTAGGTTTTCCTTTACCTTTTCCTTTCCATTTTTGATGAGAAGAAAGTGCATGCTCCTCTTCATCATCCTTGTTTTACATGGCTTCCTCTTTTTGCAATAGGTTTACCAGCTTTTCTAAAATAACTATCGTAGCTGACACATTTAGTGTTATTACAAATATGTGGTAAGAAGAGGGGAGTGCTCTCAGAATAATGGGAATGAGAGCATCATATGTGACCGCTTCTTCTAGAGCTAGAAGTGAAGCGCTCAAATATGCAACTCTTCTTAAGAAGGCTTCAATTTTCTCATTCTGCTTGAACTTCAGTGTATGTAACTGACTCTGTAAATTTAGTATGACATTATTGTTTTTGGCCTCATATACTGTGCTCAATTTATCCCACACTTCTTTATCTGTTTTGGCATCTCGAATGTGGGGTTGCACATCGTCAGACACTCCAAACAAGATGATGAGTTTGGCCTTCTGATCTACTTTATCAAACTACCATTGGTGTGTAGTATCAGTTATTAATCTGGTTAGAGTACCAGTCACAACATGCTAGATATCTTCAAACTCAAGTTGTGTCTTGTTTTTTGTCTTCCAGGAAGCATAGTTGTTTCCTCTGAGTAGTTGTGAATGTGGGAGAAATAATTTGGGGGCATTGGTGCCCATTTTGTAGAAATGACTGACATAGTTTGGGTCTTATCACTCTAGCTATAAGGTCTCCCAATATATATATCATCAGTCTGATATAACAAACCTTTCTATATACTTTCCTTTTGATATACCGGGTGGTACATGGAAGAAGCTCGCCCTTTCTATATACCTATGGTAGTACGAAAAGAGGCATTAACGTACATGAAAGAATTCAATACATGGTACAAAGACATTACGAAAGGGGTTTGTGCAATTATTGACACCGAATCAAAGAAATATCCTCATACTTTCACATAACTTCACTATATACTTAGATAATTTCTCAGTCCGGATTTATGTCATGCAATCATTCACAGACGGATGGGATGGCTCATAGTGTGTGCACTGTGACCTTATTACTCCCCGTCAATTTAAAGGGATGATGCCCAGATGACGTTGTTGCAGCTATATTAGGTGTTAAGTGTAGTATTAGTCATGACGGATTTACCCGTAAGCGCTTCCCAAAGGCGATGTATATACTGAGCATTGCAAATGAGATCTAGGATCTCGTGAGTGTTTTAGAACCAAATTTCACTATTTTTCATTACAATATTCTACCAATTTCTAAGAACTTACAAAGTTTATGGTTAACTATGGCAACCTCAAAATTAGTACAATATACTAAAGCATACGATTACATTCAAAAATTTTGAAAAATTGAATGGGAGGCATTTCTTTTGTTTTTCAGGCCCTAGTAGCCTTCGAAGCCCAATACGACCCAAAATGCAAATAATTACAAAAACCTAGCTGAAAATGCAATTTTTAGCTATCCCCCCTTTGGAAAATGTTTCTTAGAATAAAGAAATAGGCCTAATAGGAGAAAAAACGTTTTTCCCTAGAATAGGGTTTTTTGTCACTAAGGTTTAGTAGCTGCTTTTAGTGTAACTAAGGTCAAGTAGAGGTTTTTCGCTAAGTTATCCTCCAAACTTGGCAATTTCTCCAAATGTGCTTCTTAAATCCAATTGTTTTAAAAAAATATGTTGAGGGTGGGGGTTGATCCCCAAACCTTCAATCCCCAAGTCAATCCTTCTAACCACCTTGGCTCTATGAGTGCTTGTGTATTAAATTGAAGCGATTGAAATTTAAATAAAAACTGAAATTGCTAACCTTTTTTAAAAATGTGACTGGCAAAGATGAGTTGGAGATCCAAGTGGAACTTGTGTGGTAATAAGGAGAGTTTAGGGTTTTACGTGTTAAACAAATTTCTCTTTATCTCCTTTCCTTTGTTGTTATTTTTCCTTGTTTTGTTTCAATGCCGCCATTTTTTTGTTGCAGTTCTATGTGAAGCTTGAATACAACTCACCATTGGGTATCCATTGCATTTAATTTACAATCAAATTTGTGTTTATGGTTGCATGTCACTTAGGGAGCTCAAATAGGATGGCTTAGACGTGGAGCTTTCTTTTAAATGTCTCTGCCGCTATTTTGACTTATTTTTTATAGGATTTTTGTTGTTTACTCAACAACAAAAATGAGTTTGACCTGATTTACCTTACACCGCCACTTGTTGAGTTCCCTTTCTCGATTCTTTTTGCAAGATCTTACTCGATAATGGATCTATTGATGAGATCTTGGCTTGGTGCCAAAGGATCTAGAACTCACCGATGTGAAAGCAAGGCTCGGCCATGGTACAAATACAACTCTGCCGCTTATATTTAATGATAGTATCTCGGTCAATGTAAGGATCAACTTCCAAAGGAAGCTTGGTAGGTGCTCTGTATGGCTTGCCTGCTAGAGGAGATGTCCTAACTTGGTCATGGTATGCTATTTCAACACATCAACTCTTCAACTTGGCCGATTCATAAAGAAACAACTTGGTAATATGCTCTCAATTCAATTATTGACCCAATCTCCAAAACTAGCATAGAAACCTCCAATTACAACGGTTTGCTAGTATTAGTAGTGACCATAGGCACCTCTATTATTAGAGGTGAAACCCTAATGGGGATTTTTTTATTTTAAATAGCATCTAGGGAGCAAATTTTTACCACCAAGAAAAAAACATTTTCCTTGCAAACACCAAGAATGGCAAGAGGTTGTGGAGATGGAGAGTGTTTTGGGAAGTTGCTGGAGGCAACATAGGCTCTAGGCTCTCCTAGAGTGCAGAATCTCCTCTAAAATTGTATGCTTCCTCTCTCCAACCTTCTCTCCTTCATAGGCCCAATTTTTCACTCTAGTACCAAATGTAAACTAAGAAACAAAGGGTGAAGCTTTGATAAACTTTTTAAATATCAAATCAACTAAATTACATTGGTATGAGCTGAAATACTTATAGGTATTGTACAACTAAATACACATAAGAAAATAAGTTACACATGTGCAACAATATCCCTGATTACATAAGCTTCCAAAATATCATATGGGAAACATAACCAATATTAAATACAAACAAACAATAGTATTGTTAAAACAATACAACAACACCCATATGCAAAATAAAAACAATTAGATGGTTATGATGAAATATAACCATATAACCAATAAATAAATAAACTAATTAATATGCAATGCATAATTAATAAAGGTAAATAATAATTAATCTAAAAGTATCAAATCCCACTAGGAGCGCTGATAGTTTTGTCAACAATATTTTTATGTATGTTTAAGTTAGAGTTCTTCTTATACCCAAAAGTATAAGAGACATAAATCGATGTTGGTGTTGGTACGATGCATGATATTGGGCCTTGATCCATCACTTCAAAGTCCCACAATGATAAGGGTGTCTAGTGCTTAGCCAATATACAACACACCAATTATTTATATACTCAACTAGAGCACCAAGTTGACTTCCCCCTTAGTGATGAAATCAAAGTAGGTAGTCCTGGGAGAGGATATTTAGAGTTTAAATTTGATTATGAGTGGTTTTGGTAGTGTGTGAGGGGAAGTGATAAAATTATATTTTATCTCCTATTTAAAGTGATGATCAAGAAAATATGAAAATGCAAGTTTATTTTGAGTTCCAAAGGAAAGGTTTACTTTTGATGAGGACAACACACAATATCTAGTGTTAAAAAGGACTAAAAAGAGAGTGGAAACAAGATAAGAATGAAATAACTCCATTTGCTAAATATTCCCTTTTTTACACCCCCGAAAGAAGTCACCGAGGAACTTAAGTTGTACGGTTATCTAACGTGCAAGAAGTAAAGATTTTTTTTTTTCTACTATAGGAATGTAGAATTTAATAAAATGGGACAAGTGTCCTAGCGGAAGTGTTAGATGTTTTAATATAATTTAGGATCCAATCTTATCGTGTAAAACCAATCATTAAAAATAAAAAATAATAGTGTTTAATGATACTTGTATGGATGATGACGAGATGCAATAGATATAATGGGCATAAAAAGTTCCTTTTCCAGAGAACTAAAAACCCACAAACACACATAAACAACTTGACAAGAAAGATATTAGATGATTATGAGGTGAGTTGTTTGGAAAAGGCCAATCCTAGAACCAAAGGGTTTCCTTTACTTGATGTCAACTCACTTTAAAAAATTATATTAGGAATAATGATATGATTACGGATAATATCGATGATACGAGATAACAAACTTTTGATGTGTAATTTCTGGAAGTTGGGACTCAATCATCATCCTCTATGATAGGTTGGGGAGGGTTGAAAATTTTGTCCTAGTAGAGCTTGGACTCATCACCGTGTTCGAGAAGAATGTCTTATTTCTCGGGGATGTCATCTCGGTTAGGCATGAGAATGATGATGCATATGTGATTTAATTTAATTTGAATTAAATCTAATATTACAAAGTCACAACTGAACTAAATGATGTATAAATTCTTAAATATTGGAATGACACAAGTAAGCTAAGATTTAAACTATAAAACCCTAAGAAAATAAGAAAGAGAGAGGACTTAGATGATATACACATGATCTAGATTTGATCTAAGAAAGGATAAATGATGAACATGATGAGAAGATGATCGTAACTACTCACCGTAAAATTATGGAACTCAAGGATACTATTAACATGGGCACCAACGGTAGGACATGGGCACTGACGCTAGAGACTACTTTTGGGTGCTGATGTCGCATAAATGCTCGAAAAATGATTTATGTAAGGTCTTAAGATATTCATTGTTATTTCCTATTGGTCATGTGGTATTCGCTCCTTGAATTCTGAAGATACCTATAACTATCAAAAATACTTGTTCTCCTACACAAGCCCACAAACCGCATCAAATCTAAAAATAAAGATCCAATATGGGGAGTCGAATGACCTTGATGGTCACTCAAGAGTTAACCTATAATTGAGCAAAGCAAAGACATCTCAAAATCCATATAGTTCTTGTGAGAGTGTGTAGAAATCATGCCCTAGGATGCCTTTTTGCAAGTTGCGCTTGATAACGGGTTATAGCTAAATGTAAAAATGTAGTAGAATGTGTGGATGGAATAGAATGAAATTCCCCTTCCTATTCCATGTATGTAGAGGTATTCATCCCTTGTCCCTTGAATGAGTGCTAGATGGATGCCTTTGAGTTCTTTAGGTGCCTTTTGAAATCAAGCTTAGGTGATGATAATAAGAATTAGTGCTTAGGTCCTTCATTTTAAATACATAACTATGTAAATTATATGATTCCCTTGTTTTAATTTCATAATTGACAACTGGAAATCTGAACCATAAGTGAAAAATATGGCATAAATATAAAACTATCCCGAAAGAGTGAGTAAGGTGGAAAAGGGTTATGGGTGCCCAGGAGGATAGTAACACCCGAGTGCTTTCCTAGTCTAGGGGTGTTGGTGTCTAAATCCATGAAAGATAAATAAATAAAGTTACGATTATCTTTGTGGTGTGTGTAAGACCAAATAAAAATAAGAGAAAAAGAAAATAGGCCAAAAATAGTTGTCAACCACTAGTTTTATTTCTTAGAAATCATGTAAATACTAGTATGCTTTTAAGACCTAGAAATGTATCCAAGTGGTGATTTTGTGTCTACATTTTACACCACTTTATGTTGTTTAGTGAATAATCAATAACATAAAGTAGATAGAAGATTCATACCTTATGATCCTATAGAGCATGCGGTGAAATGCATGCCAAGTGGACAAGTGAAGCATGAAATGATGAAAAGTGAAGCATGGAGACTAGGAAAGGAAAATGACCCTAGGGGTGTAGAATATGCCTTGCTTGTACCTATTTTTGTGTTTTGGCTTGTTTTTTCTTGTATGGACGAACTTGCAAAAGAAAAAAAAAATGTAGGCAAATTATTGTATATGATAAAACAAAGAAAAATGTGCATATTTATGTTAAAGTATATAAAGGAAAGTGTGCACCTTATGTATAAAAGTCTAAAAGGATATAAAAGTGTCCTGAAATGATGTAAAGAATGAAATTTTTGGTCAATCTTCATGCCAATAGTGAGTTTTTGTATGATCTCATGCAAAGTGTGAGTGTTTAGGTGATCTCATGCCAAGTCTAAGTTTTTGGGCAATCTCATGCCATGTGCGAGTTTTTTTGGGCAATCTCACCAAGAGCAAGTTTTGGGATAGAGGTCTAGTGTTACTCTCCTTCCATGACTCTAACCAATAAGCACCAATATAGATGTTATGTCCCTAATATTTTCTTGTTGTCTTAATTTAGCTTAGAATTAACTACTTGTTCGATAGAAATGGATTGTAGGAGATTCCATGCATGTTGTAACTGAAGAACTATTCCTATAACTCGTAAAACTTCTATGAAGGATTCTATGAAATGTGATGATTTGATAAGATGACTATATCTACCCCCAGGACATGACTACCTAAGAGAGGGTCAAGAGTGCCCATGCACTAGTTTATGATTATGGGCACTAGGGTGTGTAATGTGATTCTCAACCAAGTCTTATTCAGGTCATTTTGTGACTATATTCCCGTGTTGATCTAAAATATGGCTATGAGATTTTGTAGGGGTGATTTATTCAACCAATGTATAACCCCCTCATTTAGGGTGCATGTGATTTTGATAGGAGAATGTGGCCCAAAGAAGAGGACCTGATGTTGTGCTGAAGTGGATACCTACAGGGGGTAGGGGATGTGTATGGTAGAAACCAAGGCACATGCAAACAAATTGGCTAGTAACATGTGTTAGTAAAAAAATAGCAAAAATGAAATAAAAGATAATGTAACAAACAAGTTTGCAAATAATGTGGACCAAAAAAAGTAGGTTTCAAACATGGGACATCACTCATAATGTCACAAGACAATCAAGGCTGAAGTAGCCATAAACAAATAAACAATGATCAAACAAGATATAGGGCATATCCTAGAAAACTATAATATATAATTTCAAAAATGGAAATCAAGGTATATCGAGATAACCATGGTGATATATAGTCTTGGAAGGAAAATTTTTCACATGAAGTACCCATTAGTGTGTTAGAAATATAAAAATTATATCAAAACATGTATGTATCAATGGAAGGTAATGTTCTAGTAAGAATAGGAAGTAGTATATAATGAAATAATAACACTTGTAATGTATGAGAGTAGGAAAGGTAGATTCCCCTAAGAGCCTTGGTGGGATGGTGAAGGATACAAATGCCTAGCATCATTGTAGTGTGTGAAAATACATAAGAGATCTATATTCACTCCAAATAGCCATGTGAACGTGTATCATGTATGTAGAAAGATAATGACATACTGAGTATTCGACTAGCATAGTAAGAAAATTACATCATGTAAGTATAAATAAGCAACAGTAAGTGCAACCAAGATATGAAATATATTGTAATTGTGAATGGGATGGTATACAATGTGTGAATATGGATAGGAAAAATGTCCCCCAGTACCGATGTGTGTGAGATGAGGTTCATTTATAAAAGACCCCTCAACAATCAAGAATGAACCATAGAACCGTGAGTGCATCATCGAAATGGCTTGAGAATGTGCACTAGAAATATAGATCATGAATCATAGTGTTAAAAGTGAATGTGGTGAGGTTCATTTCATAATTAGACCCTCAATAAATCAAGTATGAACCGTGGAACTAGAGTGTGTCATAGGGTAATGATGATACAAGGTGTGTATCAATATGTGTAAGAGTAGTGAGAAATATGAAATGTGAAGCACGAGCATTATAATAGGTGTTATAGAAAACTTATGATATTAGGAGGGGGAAAAGTGTAAAACCCCCATATATGAGAGTGATGAGGATCTAGGCGGTTATATGAGAAGGACCATGCTATGGTGGTGGAGCTTGAAATTTTCTTGGCCATTAATGTAAGGATTAACTTGTTTGACAAAAATAATTGGACGTTGAAGTGGAGTAGGATGGAGAGGGACCTTGAATGGTGGTAGCTTATTTGGGATTGATAACATTGTAGAAGACTTGAGAGGAGGAGGGGATGGACTGATTTTTAGAGGAGGTTTCTTAGTTGGAGTTGGTAATGCTATAGAAGAATTGAGAGGAGGAGGGGATGGACTGATTTTAGAGGAGGTTTCTTAGGTGAATATTGACCTAGTGAAGAAGGAATATAAGTGACTATGGAATGATGTTCATTAGACATAGATGAATCAGATTTACGAGACCATTGGGATTTAGTAATTGGAGATAAGCATGCAACAAAATTTTGTGTAGAAAAATTAAATGAAACCATGATGCTTAAGGGGCCATTTTGTCATTTTAGAGCATATCAATCATTATCAATATGTCCATGAATTCGATGATAATTATAAAATGGAAGACCTATGCATTTGGAAAGCGGATAAGATGGATAAAAATGAGTAGTTGGTAAGTTGATTAATTGGTGATTGAGGAGCTCAAGAAGAATATCATGTTTCTTATCATTTGAATCAAACTTGAGAGGTGCTAGTGAGCGGTAAGATTTGAGGTTCACTAATATGAGCACATGTAGAAGACATAGAAGTAGGATGAGATGTAGAAGAAGAATTAGCATGGGCTTGAGAAACATCCTTGAGATGTTAGATTTTAGATTTAAGATACACAATCCTTGTTTGATAGATTGAATTTTATCTTGAAATAAAGAATGTAAAGATTGAATTGACTCTAATATGGGTTGATTAGATGGAGGATTAGGACCGATAGAGTCATCAGATAGATGATCAAAAATAGAACTTACTTGAGCGGGTGACATACTGTGAGGGAGATACATAGTGTCTAGGGTTTTTTGAAGAACATATTTGCAATGTGGATGCATTTGAAGAAAGTCATGTAAGGAGATTAGAGGATTTTTAGGAGCCATGAAAGAATAAAAATAAAGATCCAAGTGTATGATCATGAGTAGGGTTCACCAAATGATTTAATTTAATTTGAATTAAATATAATATTGTAGAGTCACTATTGAACCAAGTGAAGTATAAATGTTGAAATATAGGAATGACACAAGCAAGTTAATATTTAAAATATAAAACCCTGAGAAGAGAAGAAAGAGAGAGGACATATCTGATTTACACACAATATGGAACTGATATGAGAAAGGAAAAGTGCATAATAGGTTGAGAAGATGGTCCTAAATGCTCATTGTAAATTTTTGAGCTCACATATACTGTTAAACATAGGTGTCGATGGTAGGGCACGAGCACATGGGCGTTGGAGACTTCTTCTAGGCACCGATGACTACACAGATGCTAAGAACTTGATTTTTGTAGTGTCACAAGATCTTCATTATTAATTCCTATTGGTCTCCTGGTATTCGCTCCTTGAATAATGAAGGTACCTCTAACCTACAAAAATATATGTTCACTGCACAAGCCCAGAAACCACATCAAACCTGTAATGAAAGATGGAATATGGGGAGTCTGAATGACCCCAACATTCACCTTGAGAGTGAACTTATGACTAAGAGTTGCACTATATCTCTAAATCCATGTAGTTCTTATGAGTGTGTGTATAAATCATACCCTAAGAATCCCTTGTGTAAGTTTCTCTTGATAATGGGCTATAGCTAAATGTAGAAATGTAGTAGAATGTGTCGATGGAATAAAATGAAATTCCCCTTCCTATGCTTTGTATGTGGAGGTATATAACCCTTTTCCCTTGAATGAGTGCTAGATGGATTCCTTTGAGTGCTTTATGTGCCTTTTGAATGTAATATTAGGTGATGATAGTAATAGTTAGTGCTTGGGTTCTTCATTTTGAAAACATGACTATATATTTATTTGAGTCCCTTGTTTAATTTCATAATTGACAATTGGAAGGGTGGCCCATAATTGAAAAAGATGCCCAACAAGAGTGAGTAAGGTGGAAAAGGGCCAGGGGCACCTAGAGGGGACAATAACACCTAGGTTTCGTTATCTTGGGTAGGAGCTAGTGTCTAAAGCCATGAAAGATAAATAAGTAAAGTTATGATTGAGTGTGGGGTGTGTAAGACTAAATAGAAAAAAAAGAAACAAAGAAAAAAGGCCAAAGACAGCTTTTTACCACTAGTTTTCTTTCTTATGAATCATGTAAATGATAATATGATTTTAGGACCTAGAAATGTACCCAAGTGCATGATTTTGTGTTTATAACATGCTTATTTTGTAGTCGATACCGGATTTTCCCCACACGAATGTTGGCGAACGATGGGTAAATCCTATATAGTGTCGGGATCATATGCTTCTCCTTGGAGGTTCATATAATAGAGACACGATCCTACAATGAAGAGATAATATTATCCTTGATTACTATATATATAGAAATATATAATATTATATTTATTGAGAATGAAATGTAGGTTATATAGGTAGGGATCGACGTTGATCGGAGTAAATTGGTGATGATCATACATATCGATGCAGATTATTATGTACATGAATACAAATACTAAACAAAGACATATTTGTCAAAGGGGGTGATGGGATGAATATATTTAAGAACTAGATACTTGAACAAAGGAAGACATATTAATATTTGAAAGTAAGGGATTTGTAAATATGGATGGAATACACACCTTGGCAATATAAATGATTTGAAAGACCGATTGATGAAGAAGATTAATCCAAAGGGAAAAAGGCGAGAATATGTTCTCATCACTTCATGCCTACAAAATTATCAATATATTAGTTAAAAATATTAGTCTTGTTACAATAGACACTAAATCACACACTTGGGTATATTTCTAGGTCCTAAAATCATACTAGTATTCATATGATTCCTAAAAAGAAAACTAGTGGTTGATAACTATCATTAGCATCTTTTATGTGTCTCAGATTTCTCTTTGGTCTTACGGACCCTACAACCCGATCGGAATATTATTGCTTTATATTTTCGGCTTGGACACCAAGATACCAGCTAGGACATAAGATCCCGAGCACTCCTATCCCATCTAGGTGCCCTTGACCCTTTTCTAACTTACTCACTATTTTTGGGTCTCTTTCATATTTTGGGCATATTTTTCATTTGTGGGTTTTCCTTCTAGTTATCAATTACAAAATTCAAATGAGAGAATCATATAAATACATAGTTATGTGTTCAAAATAAAGGACCACACACTAATCATTACTATCATCACCTACGCTTTCCTTCAAAAGGAACCTAAATAACTCCACCACATTCATCTAGCATCCATTCAAGGGACAAGAGGTGCGTCATACTTGTATACACTACATAGGAAGGAGAAATTCATTCTATTCCATGCACTGATTCTATTACATTACTATATTCTAGTTACAACCCGCTATCAAGTGCAACTTGCACAAGGGCATCCTAGGGCACAATTTATACAAACACTCACAAGAACTACATGGAGTCTGAGATGTAGTATAATGCTTGGTCATAAGTTCACTCTTGGGGTGACCACTAGGGTTAGTCCGAATCCCCATTATGCATTTTTCTTTTTAGATTTGATGTGGTTTTGGGCTTGATTAGGTGAACTTATATTTTGGAGGTTGTGAGTACCTTCGGTGATCTAAGATTGAATATCGGTGATCAATATGGAGCAACCGTGACACTCTTGTGCCACAACAGAAAGTATATTGAAGCCTATTTGTAGTCACCAATGCCCAAGAGAAGCCATCAACGCCCAGTGCCCCTATCTTGTCATGGGTGCCCCTGTCCATCATTGTTCGTGAGTTACAAAATTTATAGATATTAATTATGACCATTTTGGCATCTTGTTCATCACTTTTCCCTACCTTGATCGAGTTACTGATTACATGGCTATTAGCTAAGTATTCTTATCTAATCTCTTTCTTAGGGTTTCATAGTTTATATCTTAGTTTGCATGTGTCACTTCTATATTTTATCATTTTATACATCATTTAATCTGCAATATTAGATGTAATTAAAATTTAATTAAAACATTTGGTGAGCTCAACATATGTCTTGGGGTCACATACATGTAGCTTACTAGATTAACACGGTTCACAAAAGTCTTCAGACCATTTTATAGTTACAGAACAATCCTCCAGTCACATAATGCATTCTACCTCCTTCAACCAATACAATCGAACTAATTTGGGACAACGAAACAAATTAAGGATGTACCATCTGTAGTGGTGCTTATCGGGTAGATTCATGGATAGAGAGTAACACTATACCTTTCTTCCCAAAACATGCTCGTTGACATGAGATTGCCCAAAAAAATTACACTGGAGTGATATCTCCCAACAATATTCTTTATTCAAGTGATATTGCCTAAAAACTCACTCTTCACATGATTTCATGACATTTTTCTATCCTGTACACTCTTATACATCGGGAACACTTTCTTTTACACACTTTTACACACTTTCACATACTTAAGCACATGTTTCTCTGATTTATCATATATAAGACTTTGAATACATTCATTATCTTTGTTTGTAGGTCCGTCCTTACAAAAAGTAGCAAGCACAAGCTACGAAACACAATACAATGCACACACTTAATCCCTAGGGTCACTTTCCTTTCCTAGTCTCCACACTTCACTTTGCATCATTCCACACTTTACTTTTCTACTCGACACACATTTTTATGCACACTCTATAGGATCGTAAGGTACACATCTCTTATATAATTTATGTTATTGAGTATTCACTTAACAACATAAAGTGGGGACAAATGTAGAAACTAAATTAAGAACTTGGGTATATTTATAGGTCCTAAAAGCATACTAGCATTCATATGATTCCTAAAAAAGAAAACTAGTTGTTGACAACCATCCTTGGCCTCTTTTATTTGTATCCTTCTTTCTCTTTTGTCTTACATACCCTAAAGATTAGTCGAACTTTATTGATTTATCTGTCATGGCTTCAGAAAGTAGTGCCCAACTATGAAAGAAGCGCCTAGGTGCTCCTATCTCCTTTGAGTGCCCCCGACTCTTTTCTATCTTAATCATTATTTTTGGGCCTCTTTTGTCTTTTGGGCATATTTTTCACTTGTGGTTTAGCCTTCCAATTTTAAATTACAAAATTGAAACAAGGGAATCATATTAATACAAAGTTATGTTTTCAAAAAAGGAGAAAACACTAAGCATTACTATCATCACCTAAGATCACATTCAAAAGGTACCTAAAGCACTCAAAGAAATTCATATAGCATCTATTCAAGGGATAAGGGGCTCATTAAATCTGCATACACTACATAGGAAGGGGAAGTTCATTATATTCCATCCATACATTCTATTACATTACTACATTCTAGCTACATCCCGCTATCAAGTGCAACTTGCACAAGGGCATCCTAGGGAAAAATTTCTACACACAAACAAGAACTATATGGAGTCTGAGATGTAGTGCAGTACTCAGTCATAATTTCACTCTTAGGGTGAGTGTTTAGTTCATTTTGACTCCCCATTCTACATTTTCCTTTTTTAGGTTTGATGTGGTTTGTGGGCTTGTGCGGTGAAATTTTATTTTGCAGTTATAGGTACCTTCAGATTTCTAAGAGTGAATATTGGGTGATCAATAGAAAACAAGTGAGAGACTCTTGTGGCACAAATGTAAAGTATATTTCAAGCCTCTATGTAGTTACCAATGCCCAGGAGTAGTCATGAATGCCTAGAATCCCTTGTTCGCCGTAGTAGCACCCCTGCTCACCATTGTTCGTGAGTTACATAATTTGTAGAAATTAATTATGATGTTATTGGAATCACTTTCATCATTTTCCCCTACCTATATTAGTTCCATATTGTGTGGATATCAACTAAGTCTTCTTATCTCATCCTTGATTAGGGTTTCATTCTTTATATCTTAGTTTGGTTATCTTTTTCTATTTTATCATTTTATACATGAGTTACTCTACAATATTAAATTTAATTCAAATTAAATTAAATCAGTTACCTATGAATTTTTTTGGATCTCAAGGGGCTTGAGCCACCTTTTATATAATTAAATTTGTTTATTCAATCGACTGTATCGATCGGTGCTAATTGTAGAGGAAACTACACTATTTCGAGGAAAATTGTTGAATTTGGTTTCAATCATTTCCTTTTACAATATTTTTGGGTTTTTATGATGGTATATGGTTGTTCTAGGATAGTGGGGATTTTTTGGGAGGTTAGGATTGTTTAATTTTGTTTTGTTTTTATTTATTTTTTGTTTTCGTTGTGGTTACAGATGGTTATTAGTGGTTATAGTTGGTAAAATGGTGAATGCATGTTGTTAAATAGGTAAAATTACCATGTGGGATTATGAAGGGGTGTACTAGTGTGCGTACGCACATGTAGGAATTAGGGTGATCTAGTTTTGGTGTCTGAGGAACTACATAATTGCTAAAAAAATTAACATAAGATGTAATCCTACAGAGAATTACTTGTTAGATGAGTTGTGGCCTTTGTTGCAATAATTGAAGAATGTGGAAGACATCTAAGATGTTATCAAATCAAAAACACAATTATAATTATTTATTATGTCTAAAAATTTATTTGAGGGAACTTTTATGTAATTTCTTCTGTTAATTTGGTGTTTTATCTTCGGGAATGGTATTAAAATTAATTTCAAAAATGCATAAAATGTTAGACTATAATCCATGATTCTATCTTTAGTAATCTTATAAACCCATATCCATATTTTAATATCTAATTATGTATGGAATGGTTTTACACTTAATTGTATTACCATGTTGATACCAAATAATTGCATAACTATGTTATGAAAAAACATAGAATTTATTTCTTTAATGTGTGAGTCTATCTTTAGTAATGGTATTATATGTAAATATATCCTAGCGGGAAATGGTAATACAATTGCATAACCATGTTATGAAAAAATATTAAAATGTAATTTTATAATGTGTGAGTCTTTCTTTAGTAATGTTATTTTGTATAATGTGTGTCTATCTTTAGTAATGTTATAATACGAAAAAGGCTTAAAATATTTTTCTATTAATAGTTATGTTAGTATCAAAAAAATTAAAATATTTTTCTATAAGGTGGAGTCTATTTTGAGTAATGTAATTTTATTTAATGTTTGAGTATATCTTTAGTAATGTTATAATATGTAAATATGGCCTAATAACATAATGGTATTACAATCAATTGTGTAACCATATCGATAAAAAATATTTGCATAACCATCTTGCGAAGAATGCAATTTTTTGTTCTTTAGTGTGAAAAAGGATTACAATGTTTTTGTATAATGTGTGAACGAACTATTTTTTAATATGTAAATATAGTCTTGCATGGTCATAGGCTTCTAGGAATTTTAAAATGGGTGATGGCTTAATTTTTCTTTCTTGAAATAAATTTTCCAACCTATCTATTTTCTAGATGGTCAAGAATGAGGAAGACAACAAAAAGTAGTGAAGCGACCATTAAAACAAGCTTTTGCAAGGAGGAAATGATAAGGAAAATTCTCGAGCCAATTAAGTGAAATCATTGTGTCGGATTTATAGGAGGATTCACCATTCGCCAACAAGAATAAATAAAAACTGTCAACATCTAGAGACATGCCCTTTAGGTGTGGAAGGACCTCATTTATTGAATAACCTATACTTGAGATGTGGTAATACATGCCATTTGAGCTAGAAAAATGAGGCTTGAATCGCTATCAGATCCAAAACTAGAAGATGCATTTGAGGACTAAGAGGATGAAGAAACCTTGGCACACCCTCGAAATGAAAATTATTTTTGTGAGTTATGCAAAATAACACTAGATTAGTGGTAATTGTATCTAAGATAAAATACACACACACACAATTTTAAACAGAAAGTATGATATGTGGGTGATGAATATAATGTATGTCATTAGCCTAGTGTCACTAGGATGTTAAGAATTTTAATTATTCAAATCACCATATTTCAATCTTAAAGGCATTTTAAAACTGAAAAGAACCATATTTCAAATTGTAAATAAATCCTACTAGAACAACTAAATGGCAATTTAAAATAGAAACATGTTTTGTTTATTATTTTCTAGTTGAATATTGGATTGCCTAAAATCATTAAATGAAATTAATTTTTCCCATATCTATTAATAAAATATGTAATAGAATATATAGAACTCTAGAAGGAGGTATAACGGGTTCCAAAAATTTTGGATTCCAATATTTGTAATTTTAGAGTATAGTGAAAGCCAATATTTAACATTTTGGACTCCAAAACCAATAATATTGGTTTCAAATGAGAGCTATATATTTTCCCCTGTTTGACCGGAAAATGTCCAAATTTAATAAAATTAATGTTGTGCATAGACACTTACAAGAATAGTTCTCATAAAATCCTAGCTCAATGAGTACTTTATACATATCCCCTAAAACGGTGCCAAAAGTGATGAGGTTCATTATGTACTTCAGCTTTAGTAGATTATATATTAAATCTACAACGGAATCTAAGTCTATCTTCTATAGATAACATGATGAAATACATTTCCAATAACCCTATTAATCTAAGATAAAATTGTAAATATTCAATTGCAACAAAATTGAGAGAATATATAAATATATAAATATATAAATATATAAATATATAAATATACTAGCAAGTAAACCAATAACTAAACGAATAACATGGATGTATGAACATTAAACCAACCTATATAATTAAATATTTTTACAATAAATTTAAATGAAAATTGCAATAAATGAAAATAACTAATGAAAATACCAAAAATATTCCTTCTCTTTGTGTGAGAGTGGCCCTTGTACTCTGATGCGAGCAACAATATGTTTGTTCACTCATTCAATACACTTCTTGACTTTCAAAACTCAACTCTTCCTTTAGAGCCTCTAAATCATCACATTACTCAAGCTATAGTTTACAATAACTAAATTTTCATCTTCAATTTACCATTCCAATAAATAATCCTTGATTAGACACCTCAAATGAAGGCTATGACATCACTCAAAGAATCGTAAATAGGGTTAAGTACCATTAGTCTTACCTTTGTTGGGGAAATTCCCCTTCATGGGGTTTAAAATAATTAATTTCTAGGAGACTCTGATTAGACCTCTTCAAGCATAGCTACTAATCCTCCTTTGAAAATAATATCTTCCTCAAGGTCTCTTACTGCCTTATGTTACTCTCTCACAACCCTTAAACCCAACAACTCTATTCTAGTTCACTATTTCCTATCAATAATTCAATCTACATCTTCCTTCTTGAGGGAATATATTCTTAAGATCTAGAAATCTAAGTATTTAACCTTTTGGTTTACAACAAAAACAATTAATTGACCCTAGGTCTTCAATCAAGCCTCTACACTTCTAGTTTTTTTCCACTCTGTCTTGTTGGATCAATTGGCTCTTTCTCCTCTAGACCATAGCTCAGGTTTAAGTGAAAATGAAAAAATGTACAATTAACTCTAAACGAAATCTTATCCTACTCACCTTTGGTGCTATTTTCTGAAGATTATTTTCCTCCATCAATTTTAAAAGCTCCCTTGAATAGCTTTAAAATACTCTCATTCACATTCCATACTGTCTTAGGCTCAAAACCTAATGCTTGATCTCTCGTTAGGCTTAAATCATCTTGCGAGAAAATTCAAAGCCAACTATTAGGGGTTTTCACCATCCAATATCCCTCTTTAGTCATTCCAGAGGATTTAGGCTTTACCAATCAAGAAAACACCTACTTTCTTTATTGCTTACTCTACTTAAGCAAGTTTTCATGATCAGTATCCAGAGATTGGCAAGGATTTCTCTTTAGACGTGAAGTGAATCACCATAATCACTTTGAATTCTCCTTTATGACACCAAAAAATAAGTTTGTTTCAAGTTAGATATTTTTTAATGGTTCATTACCAAGATTTACAAGTTTATCTCCTCAAAACCCTAGCTTCAGGGTTTAGAAGTATGTAATATCCTAAGGAGGTAACTACGGTTGTTTCTTACTTATGTTCCACTTACCTCTTTGTTACGAGTTTCAAAATAACTATGAAACCATTGAATAACTTTCTTAATGCACAATAGCTCATAATAAAGCCCTTAATTTCCAATGTAGTCACCTTTACGAGTACACAATTAAAAAAACATGCCCAAGATAGGGTGAAAACCACTGGTAGGTTTCTTATCAATTATTCATTCTCCCTTCCTCATATGAATATTCCCAAAAAGGATTCAATATGCCACAACACTATCCTCTTATACAAAAATTACAACTATTCCTATAGATTATTCCTCCCCTACCGCATGATCGATCTTTATAAAAAGACACTCTAAGAACTCACAACCCTAATCCAATCCTTTCTTCATTACCTTGTGAAGATATTTAAAAAATTATATAAGTGTCAAACTCTCTCCTCACAAACATGAATTATCCTTATTGTCAAATGTTTTCCAAAATAAAATTCTAGATAGAAAAATACTTCAAACAAGATGCCACTTTGGGTGTGTAGTCTCATTTCCATGCAATTATTTCTCTTTCAAAAATAGATTAAATAGAATTATGCAAACATACAAATATAACCTTCTTACCAATCTTAAATCTCATTTCCAACACATGCAAAAGGTTCCAATGTTCCATCACCATGTGCAAGATGTTCCTACAAGAATAAAAAGTAATAATACATAAGAAACAACAAAAATAACTCACCGTAACTCGATTCTCATAACCAAGCTTAAGATCTCCTTCCACTTAACTCCTAGATCAATAATCTCTTACATGCACAAAAAAAAAATACAAAATCATGTAAGACACTCGTCACAAACTGATTTTTATTCCTTTCATACTCTTCTTGAAACTTTACACTTTGATTCTCATCTGGATATAATGATTAATTTCAGTTAAATTTTGCTTATATTCTCTCTATCACCTCTTACTCAATATTATTTCTCATTAGATCAGTTAGAAACATGGATTATGATGATATTCTAATCTATGAGGTTACCTTTACCTAAAATGACTTTAGCATGACTAGATCTTTTCATGACTTATGGCTCTAGAGAGGGCTTAATACCACACATTGCCTCATTCCACCCCTTTAAAAGCTTTAAGAGTTATTTAAAATAACTACAACAAGCCAGAATAGCCCAAATATTGACATTTTGCAAATTGGAGGGAAATGCTCCATTTGAATTTTGAAAGGCCCAAACCAAGACTAACTACATATACTAACTCCTAATGAATATTATGACTCATGAACACACTTAACAAGATAAAATTAATGTCTTCATGGTTTATTTATATGTAATGAGTGATGTTCCTGCATCATACTCCACGGTAGGAAAATATTGAACTCCGTAGCTATGTTTTCCTCTTCTTCTTCCAATTTCTTTGCTTCTTCATCTTCATTTAGATCTGACCTTCACCTTCAATTTTCTCTTTCTACATGACTTCCATGATATGCTTAGGTTGGTCTTTCTTGTTCCCTTGTTCTTTATGAGTGAGGTATTGTATTACATAGGTTTCTTCCTCCTCAATTATCACATTTTCCTCTTGCTCTTTCTGCTCCTTTTCAAGCTCATCATGTACCTTTTTATTTGATGTTACACCTTTGTTAGTTGTCTCTTTCATCTCTATGTCTTCAATATCTTCTTTCCTTGAGCTTCTAGATGCTACTATTTCTCCATCCTGGAACTATTTTCCATATATTTTTGACATGGTTTCACTGTGTTTATAACATGCTCCAAGGCTTCTATCTCTTCTTGTAATTGCTCTAATCTTTCATAAACAAATACACTCTCTTGTTCACTTATATTATCTTTTTCTTGGCTTATTTAATTCTTTCTTTCATTTTCTATATCAAGATCATTCTTCATGACTGTAAACACACACATGTACACATTTTTAGATTCAAAAACTTGAAGCTTTTCTTCCCTATAATTTCTTCCCTTCTTGCCATCACTTCATTTTGTTCTCACTTGAACTCTGCTTCCTCTATCTCTGCATACCAACTTCTCTCATTATGTTGATCCATATCAATAGAAGCCAAAAATTCTTCTATCAATTCTTATTCTTCACTCTTATCCTCTATCATCACCATGCCTTTAGTCACATCTATTTCTTGTTTACCCATTCTCTTTTCCATTTATTTAAGTATTTTTTCTTCTTATTTTATCCTTACATATTCAGATAATTTCTTTGACTCCTTTCCATAAGAAATCTTACTGGCTACTTCGCTCTCTTTCTTATTACTATCCCTATCTATTTTATTTTATCTTCTCTCTGTCTTTCCATGAGCATCATCTACTGCTCTACATATTATTTCAACTTTATGATATCCTTTTGATACCACTTATATCTTTTCTTCATCCTTTCTTCTCTCCTTTTACTCTCTCTTTCCTCTTTGGTCTCTTTTTCTATATTTCATTAGCTCTACCAATACCTAAACCATATATATTTCTGGTTCTTCCTCATCATCACCATCTGTGAAGTATTATTCATGAGGCCTAACATACCTTAAATCTCTCTCTCTCTCTCTCTCTCTCTCTCTCTCTCTACATGTTTGACTTGTTTCCATCAAGCGTCTCCTTTTTCTAGTATCCTTGCCAATATTCTCTTTTTATCTTGTTATAGTTCATTGTTCTTATATTACTCTCACAACCTTTAAACCCAAAAAATCTATTCCATTTCACTATTTTCTAACAAGAATTTAATCTACATCTTCCTTATTTAGGAATATCTTCTTAAGAGCTATCACTCTAAGTATTTTATCTTTTGGTTAACACCAACAACAATCACCTGAACCTAGGTCTTCAATCAAGCCTCTACACTTCTAGTTTTGTTTCACTCTGTCTTATTGGATCAATTTTCTTTTCCTCCTCTACAATATAGCCTAGGTTTAAGTGACAATGAATAAACATACAATTAAATGTAAATTAAATCCTACACTACTCACATTTGATGTTCCTTATTAAATATATTCTTCCTCCATCAACTCATCAAGCTCCTTGAATAGCTTCAAACTACTCTAGTTGACATTCCATACTATCTTAAGATCACAAAGCGATGCTTGATATCTTCCAAGATTATCTTACCTTGTAAGCACATCTATATAAAAATATGGGGATTTTACACCATATAATATCCCTCTTTAGTCATGCTAGAGGATTTAGGATTTACTAATCAAGAAAACACCTACTTCCTTTATTTCTTACTCTACTTGACTAGGTTTCCATGAATGTATTTGGAGATGGTAAATATTTCTCTTAGGGCATGAAATGAATCACCTAATAGATTTTAATTATCCTTCATGACACCAAGGAAGAAGTTTATTTCAATTTAAAGAGTTTTTGAATGGTTCGTTACCAAGATTCACAAGTCTGTCTCCTCAAATTCCTAGTTTTAGGGTTTACAAGTTTGTAAGATCTTGAGGACGCAAATATGGTTGGTTTTTACTTATGTTCCACTTCCCTCTCTGCTGTAAGCTTCAAAATAACTTTGAAACCCTTGAATAACTTTCTTCATATGTAATAAATCATAATCAAGCCCTTAATTTCCAATGTAGTCACCTTTCTCAAGATACACGAGTCATAAAAAGAGTGCGTTGGAAAGCATGAAAACCACCGATAGGTTTCAAATCAATTATTTATTCTCCCCCTCTACTATGAATATTCCCCCAAAAGGCTTCAATATGCCACCATATTCTTCTCTTGTACAAAACTTACAACTATGCCTATGTATTAATTTCCCCCTCTTGCATGACTAGTCTTTATAAAAAGACTCAGTAAGAACTCATAACCTTGATCCAATCCTTTCTTCCATACCTTGTGAAGATATTTAAAAACTTGTATAAGTCCCAAAATATCTCATCACACACATGGAATATCATTATGGTCAAACCTTTTCCAAAATCACATTCTAGATAGAAAAATACTTCAAACAATCGCACAGATTGTGTAGTCTCATTTCCATGTAAGTATTTCTACTTCAAATAATGGATTAAATATAATCATGGAAAAATACACATATAACCTTCTTATTAGTATTAAGTATCATTTACAATAAATGCAAAAGGTTCCAATTTTCAATCACCATGCTGAATATGTTCCTACACCATAAAAGTAATAATACATAAGAAACATTAAAAACAACTCACTAGAATTCAAATGCTCACACCCAAGCTTAAGATCACCTTCCACTCAACTATGAGATCAAGGATCTCTTACATGCAAAACAACAAACAAAAATTCATGTAAGACACTTATCACAAAATGAATTTTTTCCTTCACTATTCTTCTTGAAACTTCACACTTTGATTCTCATCCGGATAGAATGAGTAGTTTCAGTTACATTTTATTTCTTATATTATCTATATCACATATTACTCAATATTCTTTATCATTAGATCAGTTATAAACATGGATTATGATGAGATTCCACTCTAGGAGGTTACCTTTGCCTAAATTTCCTTAAGTTTAGCATGAATATCTCTTTTCATGACTTATGACCCTAGGGAGGGCCTAATACCACATATTGCCTCATTTTAGTCCTTTACAAGCTTCAAGAATGCTTTAAAACAACTACAACAAGCCAAAATGGCCCAAACATTCAAATTTTACAAATTAGAGGGAAATGTTTCATTTGATTTTTGAAAGGCCCAAACTAAGACTAACTACATTGACTGACTCCTAATAACTCCTATGACTCATGACCGCACTTAATAAGAAAAAATTAATTTCTCCATGGTTTATTTATATGTAAGGAGTGATACTCCTACATCATCTCCCCTTAGATTTAGCTCAAAATTAATAAAAAATGCTCAATACATATATCTAGTAACTATATTTTTATTAACTTGATGTATCATACAAAAGAGATAAAATATAAACCCAAAATAAAATTAAACTACCTACTTGTTCCAATTTTATAATGAAATATTTATAAGTTACTTGGATTTTGAAAGATTCACCTCTTATAAATGTAATCAAAAGGAGGAAGAGGATAGGTATCAGTATCAATATCATCTACATACGAAATGATTTCTAAGAAATCATCACTCTCATATCAAGACATGTGGTCTCCATATAAATTTCGGTTCAATATCCAAGTAGTAAAAGGGAACTTAGTATACGGAAGTTAATGCCGAAGAGTAGTGAAACATATTAGTCCATAGACCATGTCATTGATATTTAACTACTGAATGTTCTACTTATAGTTATTTAACTTAGGAAAAATTACAAGGAGATGTGGTACTAAATCATGAAAATGCAATGATCATATATCCCTTGTTTCTAAAATAAACAGATTCTATGAGTTTAATAAGAAAATAAAATAACAGAATTTAATACCGAAATTCATGAAGAAACCCCTAAAATAGAACTTTATCTTAACTCATGATTACATTACCCTAGTGTGTGGCTCTTTATAATCTAATGTGAATACAATTTTATAATTCTAGAAGGTATTTTCATATGGGTTAAACAAGAAAATTAAATTAGCACTAATGCAAAGAGCTTGATAAAATACACATTTTTCAAACAATGACACCTCAAACAAAGGTTTCAATGAAAAGTTATGCCTCTCACAAGTTATTTTTTATTATTCCATTTATTTCTTGTTCTTTAAATATTAAGAGAAATAATTTGCATCCCATTGTCTTGTAACTTTCAAAACTTGCTCCCGTGCCTTAGAGTAACATTCGGACCTCTTGAGTTAAGCCATTTTGTCTTTGTCATGACTAGGGTCCAAACTCCACGTGACCTAGAACTTGGAAATGTGGTGAGGTGCAATTTTCAAATTTGAAACTTGTGCACAAAGTGATGTCACCTTTGGGGGATCTATATACTTACTTATTAAGATGATTTATAGCTTATTACTATTCCCTATATCTCCATGTAAGTGCAATTGAACAATAACATGCAAAACATAGGTACATGGACCACACTGCTTGAACTCATCACTTGGTGTATTGCATACAAACACTATGAAAAAATAAATCCACATCTACCTAGTAAAACTACAAATCCATGCATAAGAGAACCAATCAAAATAATTATAACTTCATATATCTGTACTTAGGTAGGTATAATGATCAACCTCGACAATGAATGTTTTCACTAGATGTATGAATCTAAACATATCCACTATTTTTGGGTAAACCTTTAAAATCAAACTTTTGCATGGTAAAAATACCACTAAATAGCCCAAATATGATAAATATAACCCAAAAAAACCATACCAAGCATGCTTCATAGTATATTCAATTTTATTATTAATCCTAGGGATTGATGTGATTTGGAATCAATGGCACAATATGTTATTTTAGAAAATTTATAGAATGAAGAATATTCTATTAAACTACCTATTTCCTTCATTGTTTTATGATCCTCTGTATCATTGAAAGAATTGAGAGAAAATCATTCACAAAGATTAAAGGATGTGTAGTAACAAGCTTGATAATCTAAATATGCCAAAAATGAAGTAAAACAAAAATTGTTATTCGATTACAATGAAAATATATGATACCATCAAAGAATTTGGGCCAAGATCAAGCATTGATAAAATCAAAATACATAGAAATATTAATAATGTGTTAGAGATGAACTAAACATGACCCAAAAGATATCTTGTAATTTAAAATACATAATAATTGGATTTACAAGAGGTGTATTCCAAATTTTTGATGACCTCTGTAAACTCAATCCCGAGACACTATTAGTGTTAAGTATTTGTTCAAATTAGTCACCAACCTCTTGTGATACATGTTGTGTCTTTAGAATTGAAGGAAATATCATCTCTACTCATTTTTTTAGATATTTTATTGCAATTCCATCATGCATATAGCCATGTTCTTTTCCCCACATAAGTACTAGATTCAACTCAGCTAATAATTTTTTATTTAAAGATTTTTTCATCTTTTCAACCTCGTAAAAGTGAGATTGTCGGACTAGAATCCCACTTCAAATTTTGTTGATAGTAAATTTAAAAATTCTTTCAGGCCACCTCTCAAGTTTATAGTCTCCTTCCTAAACTTGAATGTCATCTCCTTATGGGATTATTTTTTCTCATATTGCGAGCCCTCCCTATCTAAAATAAGTAAATAATCCTTTTGGTTGAATGAAAGGAAGTAAATAATTTTACTATCAATCAATTGCAATTCAATTTTAACTTATTAGAAAAATAAAATTTAAGAGGCTACCACATACTGAATGAGCTTGTGGTTATGCTAACATATCCCTCGCTCATTGTTGGTTATTTTTATGCATGTTCTATTTCAAATAAACATTAAATAATTCATAATATATTTCATGTTGAGGTAAATGAAAACATGATTCAACATTATTTAGTGTGTAGTACTAAATTACAACAATGTAATGGACTCGACGCGTAATATGGTTAATTCAACATCAATTTTTCTTTGAGTTGTTGATGAATTTTAGGGACCACTAGGCTATGCTAGTATTCAATAGAGTACCCTTTGCTAGAAAATGTTTTAGATCTATAGATGTAGATTAGCGACCATTAGGCTACTATGTTATCATCTCGTCTACCCTTTATTGGAAAACCTTTGATGAGCCGAGCGAAGTGTTGCACCGCATACCCACAAGAAGGATAAAGTATTATGTATTTCTCTTTATTATGATGTTGAAAGTATTAATTACCTATGGAAACATAATGTTAATTCAATGTAATTAGCTAGTATGCAGTAGGTCAATAGTTCTATGATGTCAATATTATTAATTACCTATGGAAAGTGATGCAAAATCATCATTTCCCTATTCTCGTATATAGGTTGATAACATAAATTTTGGATTTGTATGTATGTTGTTAGGTTTTATAGGTCTTCTATATATTTTTCTAGGTATGCTTAGTTTGAATAAGACCTTCAAAAATACAAATTATGTCATTTCCCTCAAAAATTGAAATTTAAATCATGAGGGAAGTTTTGAGCATGTTATAGAATTTAGATGTTTTTCTTGGAGAATTTAATATGTTGTAATATTGTAACTAGTTCTACTAAGGACTTGGAAGTCATAATTTTTGTTTAGAAGACAATATTTGAGGTTTAGCCTTTGAAAGGATTCTCAAATCAATGTAATTTAGAAAAATACATGTAAATGAAGGGTCATGAAGGGAAATAACTGGTTAGAGAGGCATTGGATATTATATTTATTCCTTTTCCTTGTAACTAATTTATCATCATTCAAATGATCAAGAGGGAAGAAAGATGGAGCTCCAAGGTCGAAGGAAAAAGAATTTTTTTGGCAGAAAACTATACAATAGTCTGCATTATGTGTTGATTATTTAGATTTTGTGATGCATGTGTTGAATGATGAAATTTTTTTGTTCATAACATGATAATATTGTAAGAATTATAATTAACGTTCTCATGATTTATGCAAGTATCTATTGGGGTTAATATTGCTTTTCATAAAACTTTAGTGTCTTGTAGAAGATATGCCGAACTCAATTAGAAACTCGAGGCACGTGGAAAGAGTATTGTATGGTAAAAATTAAGGATTGAAAGTTAGGAATGGTATACATAGGATATCCAAGTGTGTTCATCCTTCACGATTTCTACACTAAAAGGTAAAAATTGAAGTTAAATTGGAAACTTTTGAAGACTTGAATAACTTAGTCCTAGAGGTAGAACATGGGTCGTTTGAGGAGTTTTCTTAAGTAATTGAAATGTAAAACCTTACTGTGCATTCATAATGCCAAATATCGTTACCACAAACCTCGAGGAAAGCATTTTAATTTTGATGATTGTGGTAAGGTGATTTTTTCATCAAATTATGTTCTTGGGTTCTTGGTTTGAAACCCTCTTAGGATTTAAAGTTATGAAAGAAGATTTGAATTTTAATCACCATATCAAGAAGCAAGATGATAAGTAAAGGTCATTAGAATAATTTATGTTTGGTTTATGAAGAATTTTAAGAGCTATTAGATCATCATAAGCCATAGAAATGTAATCACTTCTAAAAATTGTAGGCTACTATTTAAGCCCAAGACCAAGTTGTAAAGAGTAATCAAAATGATTGATAGTGGGATAAGGGTTAAAGATTTTATGAGAGGATATTAATTTTTTTACAAATCATATAATGTAAGACTTAAAATTAAATAACGTAATTTAGTTTATTTGATAAGAATTAGTATTCAAGTGGACCGAGATAAGGCATAGTTGCCAGGATAAGCTTCAAACAATGCTCGATAGAGAGGTGAAAGTGGGAGTCAAAATAATATAATAGGAAATAATGATCTTGAAACCTAACTCAATAATATTATGAAGGATTTAAGGTTTAAATTATCTCCTATTTCGAAAGATCTTTTCTAGTTATGATTCTAACAATGACACACTCCAATGAGACCTAATTTGGTGGCTATGAAGTGTGCTTGTGAAAAAAATTAGAAAGTAAATTACATTGAAACTTTGTGCACAAATAATAGGGCCTAAAGGGTATTCTAAAATATCCTTACATAGCTAAATGAGTCATCAAGAATAAAGTTAGAGCGAAAAAACACTATTGCAAGGCCTGGTAAGATCTTAACAATCTTGAAAGGATGTCAATAGAGAAAAAGGTCCTTATCAAAATCTTGAGGCAAAAATATTGAAACACACCTCAAACTTGTTAAGAGGCACTAGGAAAAGTCATTAGTTTGTGTTTGGTATTGGTAGAATGCTCCATTCATGAATCTAGTTGTGGAAAGTGGTAGAGAAGCAATTGAGACCAATTTTGAAATAAGTTGAGCCATTTTAACTTCTTGTTTGATTTGAATAATTTTAAAATGTTAAAATTACATTGAGTAAGATATACAAGCAAAGTAAAATCTATAACTAGGTTTTATAAGCTGAAAAGTCCATAATTTATATGTATTTGAGGGGTGTACATAGTGGAAATATAGATGATTTGAAAGCCCAATAGGCATTGCTGATATTTTCAACATTTATTACATTGTGGATTATGTGAGAATGAGTTTACTATGTATCATAGTGGTATCGAGCTAAATTTGATTCTTGAATAGATGAAGATATTGTTTTCGAGTGATTTTTGAAAGAGAAGACAAAAAGGTTCAAGTAAGAGAAGTGAGGAAGTCAGCTTGGGAAGAGAAGATGGAAAAAATGATGGAGGTTGTGTTGATCAAGTTAGATAGCATGGAGGAAACTCATAGAATAACGAGTATAGAGATGAGTTATATGTAGATAAATAGAATGAATAATAGAGTGTAGCTTGAAGGTAAATGTTACAAGTGTCAAAGATTTATAGGAAACAAGGCATATGAGTGTAATGAGGTGAATGTAGGGATGAAAAAGGTTGATAGAGCTACTGATCATATTCTTATGAATAGAGGTAATCTCCTTTCATGTAGAAAAGTGATTTTGAAACTAGGTAATGCGATGAGTAATGTAACTCGAAGGAGATGTTTGTTCAGAACTATGTGTAAATAAAAAGGAAAATGTTGTAATATGGTTATTGATAGTGGAAGTATTAAGAATATTGTTTCATTTGAAATGGTAGAGAAGTTAGGACTGAAAAATAATATGCACCCTAACCCATATCAAGTATCATGGATGCAGAAAGGACATCATATCTTGGTTAGAGGAAAATGTGAAGTAGAGTTTTAAATTGGGAGATATAAGGATAAGGTTTTGTGTGATTTCATTTGTATGAATGTTTGTCATGTTTTGTTAGGAAGAAAATGGAAATATGATCGATAAGAGTCCATGATGGTAAGAATAACACTTTAAACATTTTATAAAATGGAGTTAGCCACACACTTTTACCTATCAAAGGTGAGCAAGAAGCACAAAAAGGGTTAGTGATGATGATGGAAGCCAATATACTCTTAACGAAGACTAAAGAAGCATGTAAAAATACACTATATAGGGATGTTAGGCCTTGTAATACTGATTTAAGAAATGGTTTTAATGATGGTGAATCTTATATTTGTAGAGAGATTAAGATGTTATAAGATAAGAAGAAGACAAACATAATGAAGGTGATGATGAAAGACAAGAAAGAGAGGATATATAAGGAAGAGAAGCACATGATAAAGTTATTGAGGACAAGAAGAGAGGTGTAGTAGATATAGAAAAAGTTGACAAAGTTGAGAGAGGTGATCAATAAAGCAAGATGAAGGAAGGTGGAGTGAAAATGTTATGGGAAAAAGTCAAGAGTGTGGAATTGGAAAAAAAGAGCATGAGGAAGATGAATGAGGCATGCAAGCCTCTTGTTTTTGAATCTAACATTGTTTTGAGTTTTAATTTTATAGGTACAAGTGAAAGGAATGAAGGTGAAGATAAATTAATGAGAAACATGGTGAATTCAAAGTTTAAATGGAAGATTCAAGATAATTTGCAAGAACAAGTGGACACGAAATCTAAATAAAAGAATATCATGCATATATTAAGGAAATTGTAGACCAAGAAGAACAAAAATTATAATGTAACAAATATATACAACTACTAGACATTGAAAGGAAGGAAATCATCAATTAAAGGTATGCTAAAATTCTTCTACAAGACAAAGATCTACAATTTCTAGTAGAAAACCAATACAAATCAATTGAGAAAGAAAGAAGGGCATGAAAAGGATGATTAAGAAGAGTGATGAAGATCAATTAAGTAAAGGTAAGTATTTCTTGAGTAATGTTAATATAAGTGTAGTAACTAATGATAAGGCAAAAATATGTCACATTAAGGTGCAATAAATTATCTTACTTTACTCTCCTTTTTATTATCAAGTTTGACTGCATTTTGTGAATTTTGGCTGATCTAATATAACTTAGGATGTAATTGTCCATCTTTTGTTTGTTGTAATTATAACATTTAAAAACTTTGCAATTCCTAACAAAGTGCTTTGGAAATTTAGTTTTTTAATAAAACATGTCATAATCAGTTGGAAGAACAAAGTATGAAGTGGTCAACATGTTTTTGGAAGCATTGGTTTCAACACGACTTAGTTTCAGAACTTTCGAACTTAGTTCTAGAACTCCATTACACAGTTATGAGCTCTATCACTTAGTTCTATAAATTTCAAGCTTTTTTTTGGAACTCCATTACTTAGTTCTGGAATTTTTGGACTTAGTTCCTATTGGTTGTCAAAAAGGACTTCAAGAAAAGCAACAAATCGGGGACAAAAAGTCCCTCCTCTTTAATGGGAGAGGTTCCCTTATTCAAAACGAACTTATTTACACATATATAAAACATGATTTTACTTGTGGAACTTGGATATTATGAAAGTGTTTTCTATAAGGATCATCAATCACAAAAGGACCGAGGAATGAAAATGTGAGAATGAGCAGAAAGGCACCATTTAGAATTATAGATAACAGAGTAATTCCTTATGCATGCGAGGTACAACAAATTGAATAAGATCATTTGTATCACATTAATAAGATGAAATTTGAAAAGACACAAAGTTCTGTGAATAACATCTACAAGAATACAAAGCTTCTCAAAGATAATACGAGCAAATGATCTAACAAGATTAAATGAATAGCTTAAGAATAAAGGAAACTGGATAGACAAAGAATTGAAAAATCCTTATGTATTGATTTCTTTATGATTTATTTACACTTTCAGAAATAAGCCAAGTCCCTCTCTCCTTTTCAAAATGGTGAGGAGAGGCCATTATATAGTTTACAAATTAGTTACTCTCGGTAACTACTTCTTTTAACTAATGATTAGTTAAAGGGCTGCTAATCGCAATACCCCAACTAATTACAATAAATTCATGATGAAGAAGAGAAGAAGAGAGAAGAATCAGGAGAAGAAGACAAGCGTTCAAGATTGGGAGGGACCCACTGATTTAAGGATCCGTTGTCTAAATCTTTTCAATGCTTCTGCTATGTCTCTGCCACGTGGAACTGACGTGTTGGCGGTGGACTGAGTCCAAAATCTGAGACATTTCTCCATCTCTTTGTCAAATTCGACATGAGTATGATAATCTTTATTTGCTTCCTCTATAGCAGATTGAAGAGAGCAGATCTCCTTCATTTTTTCCTTGGAAATGGAGCTTTCCTTGAATAGATCACCTTTGACAAAAGCTCTGAATTGAGCTTTGATTTCTTGTAAAGTGAGAGGCACACCAGAAGTCTCATCATGAAGATGGCAATGTATATCTTTGAAGGCAGATATAACTAGTGTTTTGAAGGCTTCACCCTTCTGCCGCTATTCCTTAATTCTCCCAAAGCTTCCTCCAGGACCTTGATCTTCCATTCCACGCTGTAGACCCAGGACTTTGACAAATTATCCTTTGTATCTTCAAAGACCTTGCTTGCCAATGAAATGTTTTCATCTATTTGTCCCATGAGGCGAGGTCTACTATACAACTGCTCCAAAGTTTAAGTTCTTTATCTATGATCCCAATAGTGGAGGAGAGCTTCTGTTGCAAGTTGTTCACCTTCCCATGGAGTTTGAAAGCTTCATCAATGAAGTTCAATCCTGCAACAAGCATATCATCCACCATGGCCTCCATAGCTCTGCCATAGATGGAATACTTGTGCATATCTTTGATACTCTGTACTTCATCTTGGCTCAGAATTACAGGTGGTGGAAGAGTAGTCAATGGGGTAGGGTCCAAAACTTTGTCCTTGGACAAAAGGGATTTGATGAAACTTGTAAGAATCTAGGCTTGTTCTTCCAACTGTTCTATGGTTTGCTGCCCTTTCTCTACCCTCCCAATGACTCTGGTGACTATTTCCTAAAGATTGTGGATCTCACCTTCAGGGGTAGATTCTCCCATGGGAATTCTTGAGAGCTCAAGATCAGACGCTTGCAAATCTTGCTCTGGCTTGTCTGCCTTAGGCTTGGCTATCTCCAGGAATTGTTGGCCTTGAGCACCAGACACTATCCTGGAGGTAATTCTAGCTTTTTTGGTGTGAGTAGGAGGAGTAGTGCCTAACAAGGCCGCCACAACATCAAAATTAGGTCCGAGATCTCTGGGAGGAAGACTTCTTCTTCCTACTGCGACAGAAGAGGTGCACCCATGCAAAAGAGGAGGAGGAAGAAGCAGGTGGGGCAAGAGGACCAAGAGACAGAGAACTCATGGCACCCAAGGTTTGAACTGCTGTTGCCTTGAGTTGAGATATGAGTGGAGCGCTTGAGGCTCCTGGTGTAGAGGAATCAACAGTGCTTGGAAGTTCAGTGCTCTGGACTTCTTTGTCCTTATCCATTGGGGCTTCAGGGGTGCTTGCAGGAGCTGGCACTTCACTTTCTTCACTTTCACTGAGAAAAATAATGTTCTCTAGTCCCGAAGGCAATTTTGCATGCTTCCTTAGGGGTCTTCTTCCACAGGCTCCTTCTTAACTTCTTTGACTTTCTTCTGATACACCTGGGTGGATGAGGAAGGAGTAGAGACTGCAGGTCCTTGAGTTGATGAGGTAGGAGGGGTTTGCACAGGTGCTTCTGATCTGGGTGTCGATGCTTCCCTCCTTGGTGTTGAAGCATCCTTGGAGGAGGATTCCCCTGAGTGCCTCCTAAGCTCACGAACTTTCCTATCAAACCAGATCTTGGTCCTGACTAAGACCGGAGCTAGGATTTCAGCCAAATCATCCTTCTCCTTTTTAAACCAATCCAAGTCCTCCAAGGGAGTATGTTTGACCACATTGTCATACTCATATGAGTACAGGTCAGAATTATCATCTTGAAGCCCTTCAGGAACTTGGTACAAATTGAGTTCCTGAATTAATTGTAGAAAACCCGCCTTAATGCCTCCTTCTTGCTTCAAAATCATCAAAGACAAACATCCCAATAGTCCTCTCAGTGTCTTCCCTATGATGATAGGTGATCTTGATGTTCTCTCAATAAACTTCTTCAAGTCAAAAAAGTTCTTGGCTTGAAGAAATGGGCGATAATATGAGCTAGGGCTCTTTCTATATTTTTGCGTCCAGAGTTTTGTTTTGCGTGTAGTTTCCCAAAGAGATGGGGAAATGCAAGCCGGTAATTTTCTTATCCCTACGGGTTATATGCAATTTGTCCAATTGCCTACACACTTCTATCAAGGCCATTTTTTCATTGCAGAACATAGGAAGATTGAGGGAGTGCTTTCATAAAGCGATGAAGCTTTGATATAGGAAATTTTTCGAATTGAATAAAGTAGGCACCGTAGTGCGATATCGATTCATAGCTTCATAAGAAAATATCCTTGCGGTGTCACTCTCTAGTAGCCCGACAATGTACATGGTGAAATCATCATTCACCCTTCGAAATTGCGATTGCTTTGGTTTCTGTGGTGAATCATGCGGCGAGGGCATACACGGGGTCATCCTTGTGAGCATCGATGTATGAGAAGCCAAACCATTGCGTTGATGCTTTGCCAGAGTATACATCGGTATGAAGTCATATAAAATTTCTTAGTTTGCTGCACATTTGACAGTTGCTCTACTAGGTTCATACTAATGATCTCTCGCCTGTGATATTACGAGTTCCCTCGCACACCATGTTGATAAGTGGGCACATCCAAAATTGAACTCATTTGTAGAGGGTAAACCCATGACTGAGCCAGAGGATTATAAAATCTTATAATTCTTCATTGAAATCCGCACGGAAAAGAGTCTTGGACAGACGAGATGCCCCCTTCTTAGGGTTTTTCAGCCAGGACTTCGCCACCCGCGCCTTATAGTTATCACTGTCTTGATCGAAAAGGGCCTGTGCTTGATTCTGGAGATAACTATAGCATTGTCCATTTCTGGAATCCTTAGGGCAGTGCTAATGGTAGTGGCATCTAACTTGGCAATGAGTTCTCCATGCACGTTCGTTAGTTCGCTTGAGTCGGGACTGAAATGAGCTCCGCAAGTGAGTACTATATCTGCACATTGTGCTGAAATTGGGAAGCCACCGGCGAATGCCAAGCCACTATCATGAATCATCTGTGCCATAGCTGAAGGATTTGCATTTGTCATCCTTGCCCAAAAATCCCCAAAATCAAGGTGGTGAACTTCACTATCCCCGATATCAGGAATGGCAGACTTAAGTGGTGAAACTTGTTCCTGCCCCTAGAATTTGATCTTCATGTTGATAGTAACTTGGAGAGAAAAGCTGCAAGCTAGACTTGAGATGGAACCGTAGGGGGAATGGATATGCACGCAAAAATTTTGGTTGCAAGGGTTCGAGAAATAGATAACATGAAAGCAGTGTGCAAAAATGCATAGGGAGAAGTTCATTATATAGCCGTTTAGGAGAGAGAAAGAAAATAAATGCATATTAAGTACCCATCTACCAAATTGAAAAGCAAGATATTCGGGTAGAGTGGGAAAAATTAGCACGAATGAGACTTGGTTCATTTGGGACACGTGGGACACGAAAGCGTGAAGTACGTGGTTCGACCGATTCGGATGATGCAGGAAAAGACGCACAAATGATTTTGGGACATGCGGGATGAAAGTACACGAAATACACGACTCCGCCAAATCGAACGAAAAGGGAACAACTGGTTCGGAAAAACTTGGGACACTTGGGACAAAAAGTTCCGACGGGCCCGAAAAGAACGGTCTTCGGGTAA
Organism: Taxus wallichiana var. yunnanensis; assembly: GCA_018340775.1. Taxonomy (NCBI): domain Eukaryota; kingdom Viridiplantae; phylum Streptophyta; class Pinopsida; order Cupressales; family Taxaceae; genus Taxus; species Taxus wallichiana. The sequence goes on along the minus strand of CM031237.1, from coordinate 841,654,555 downwards.
ACCGGTCGATCGGGGAACAGAGAGCCCGAATGAACCTGGGACACTTGGGACAAAAATGTCCGACAGGCCCGAAAATCACACCAAATGACCCAAAAATATAGATTCTTCCAATTTCTTGACTTTTCACATTACCAGGACAACAGAAAAGACACTTAACCTCAAAAATTTTAATCTGCAACTTCTCAAAAGTAGGGGGATTTTTAGTAGACAACAACTGGCTCCTTCTGGGGATGACTTGGCATGAATTCAAAGAATGAGACAAGGTAAGAATTTAGACAAACTCGGGAAGCATACCATTACCTTATCCATTGGGCCACGGAATCAAAAAACAAACCAATATAGAAGACAACATCAAAAACAAGGGAAGGAAAGGAGAACACACACTATACAAAAATACAAAGGACTCCTAATCACCTAACACTTAAACAGCTTTCAAGTACTACCCACTATAAGGAAGTGGGAGAGAAGAACCATCCATATAATCAAGGTAAAAAGAATTCTTACTAGTGAAGTGCACTGATCTTGAAAGGTCTGAGCCAAAGGGAATCAAACTTGCCATGACTCCATGAGGTTCATGCCTTTTATCCCACAAAAAAACAGTGTCTCCAACTTTGAAATCCCTGAACCTGGATTTCTTATCAAAAATACCTTTAATTTCTGTTGGTGAGCAGATTTCCTATCAGTAACTTCCAATCTGTCCTCATTCAATTTGTGAAGATACATGATTCTCTTATCCAAAGAATCATTGAAACTGGTATCTTCAATGGCCTTCATTAAATGCAGGGCTGGAAGCTCCACTGTAACTGGCAATTGGGCCTCCACTCCATATACTACCTGAAAAGGAGACATCCCAATGACTCTCTTAGGTGTGATCCTATCTGCAAAAAGAGCATCATAGAGTTTCTTGTGCCGCTTTCGTTGGGACTCATTAACTAGTTTCCTTATTATAGCCACCCAGATTTTTGTTTGTTGATTCGGCTTGTCCATTTCCCTGAGGATAGTAATATGAGGAGTGAGCCAAGGAGATGCCATATCCATAGCAAAAATCCATCATCTCGGTTGAAGAAAAATTTGAAGCATTATCTGTCACAATCTTGTTTGGCACACCATACCTTATCAAGATGTTTTCTTTGATAAAACGCATACTACTTCAAGTAGTACTCTTTCTTTGGAATGACTTCTACCCATTTGGTGAAATAATCTGTGGCAGTTAATACGTGGGTATGACCAGCACTAGAAGAGGGATTAAGTGTTCCAATGAAATCTAAACCCATTACTGAAAAGGTTCTTTGATCACAACTGGTTTAAGGGGCAAGGAGGCCAACTTGGGTCTACCCACAAAAAGTCGACAAGCCTCACATTTATCAACCCATTTTGATGCATCCTTGAATAAGGTGGGCGATAATATCCCCACGAAGAATCTTGTGAGCGATAAAGAATGATGAGTAGTGCCCTCAACATGCCTGATCATGAAAAGTGAGAGTAGCTTCTTCTGCTGTTCCTTGTCCACACATTTCAAAAACCTTCCATCTAACCCACGCTTAAACAAGGAATTTTCCCACAAAACATATTGAACTGACCTTAGTTTAATAGCTGTCATCACCAATCTGCACTATGATAATTCTTCACCGGGAACTCCTCGTGCTATGATTATTTACTAATGCACATGACTTTTAGTTTGGTGGATATAATTTGGAAACAAAACAACAAACATAACACAAGAATACCATCGACTATGATAAGACGAAATGATGACAAATATGAAATATCAAAGTAAATTATAATATTAACATGAAATTGTTACAATCTCACCCATGAGGAACTTCAAGTGTTATTGACTTCACTTGCATTCCACTAATACTATAGGATAAACTTTACAATTACACCTCTTAATGGCTTCTTCAACACACCTTTAAACCGATGCTTCCTTTACACACTTCGTATAATATATCTCACCACTTCTTTCTATGCTAAATGAGGGGGTGGCCTCTCTATTTATAGAGCTTCCAGGCTTATCCATCTTATCTCTAAGATAGGATAAGAAATACGATCTGACGAATCATATTCCATACCTTAACTCTTATCTGTACATGTAAGCTTATCTTTTAAGATAAGATAAACCTTATCATTTTACATGGGTTTCACATTTTTAGACTTTTTACAAATAAAATACACAAAATATTTATGACCTCACTCCTTGTCCTTATTACCAATATAATATTTCTAATTCCTAATCATGTAGACCCTACTTCTCTAATTACCCAAACTTTGACATTTTAACATTACTGGACCACTTACGACAAATATTTACTTTTTACAACATTCCTATTGTACTTTGATTGTTACCGTACTCCACATTATTGGCGGCGTCGTACTGGCGGTGCCATTATCTTATATCGGACGCTACTACTAATTATACTTAACAACATCCTATTCCTAATACATACATTAATGAAATAGAAATTATGGAGGAAAGTTTTAGTGTCGACATCTTCCCCCTTCCTAGCTTCTACTCCGTCCTCGGAGTAGACTATTCTGGTGCTTGGAAAATCTTCAACTTGTCGTGGTTGACCCATTTTGTAATGGGAGTGCCATCCAATTCCTCCAGTCGGTACGTACCATTTTCATGCACAGCTACTATTTTGTAGGGCCCCATCCATTTTGGAAGAAATTTTCTCTGTCTTCTTTTTTTGTATCTGGAATCATATACTAGAACCAAGTCATTCACATGAAATGGAGACCACCGGATCTTTTGATCAAAGTATTCCTTCTGCTTCATTTTCTTCTTATAGCTTGTATCCTTAGCTATTTCCCTCATTTCCTCTAACAAATGAAGATGTACCAACCTTTCTTTTACTGAATCACTTTCATCCATTCTTTCATTTTTCATTACTCTGACCGTGGGAATATCAAACTCAATAGGAAGAACTGGATCAATGCCATAAGCCAACTGAAATGGGGAGTATCCTGTTGCTGAATTTGATGTTGCCCTATATGCCCACAATGCTGCATGAATCCTTTTATCCCAGTTATGTACTGCAAGGCTGCATCTTTTGCTAGAATTTGACACAACACAAAATTTGTTCGTTCCACCTGTCCATTTGTGCTTGGCTTGTATGTTGTTTCTTTCCTGTGCTTAATAGAAAACTTATTGACTAGGGCTTCTACCACCTCATTAATGAAGTGGCTTCCTTGATCTGTTACAATTTCTAATGGACAACCAAATATGGTGACAATGCGTTCATATATGAACCTTGCCACTTCATCCATGGAAGTTGTTTTCAATGGCCTAGCTTCAACCCACTTGGTTAAATAATCAGGCAACTACAATATACTTATTTTGGCATGAGGTAGTTGGAAGTGGACCTACAATGTCTATTCCCCACTTTTCAAAGGGACCAAGTGGAAGAATAGGGCATAATGGAGCTGATGAAGTCTTACGGTTACCATGTGTTTGAAAAATATCACATGTCTTACAATAATTATAACAATCTTTAAAAAGAGGGCCAAAGTGATAACTCGCATCCAAGATCCTTCTTCTTTGTAAGTTGTCCGAGAAGTGCCCTCCACATGTACCATTGTGGAATTCTTCTAGCAGCTCCTTCCTTGATCACGTCCAACGCCCTTTTGTCTCGCCCATCAGTCCTATTCGAAATAATACTCCATGCAGAATAGAATATGGACGATCGGCTTAATAATCTTTCTCTTAGTCTTTGCATTGGCACCATCGTGAAACTTGAATTCATTTAGATAATTCCAAATATTTATGTATTCACTAGGGATTGTGTCAAGGATAACAATGTTGCATCGGAAAATCATCATCATCACAAGATGATCCTAAACCATCATAGGCTCGAGAGAGTGCATCTGCATTGACATGCTTCTTTCTTGGCCTATCTATAATATCAAATTCAAATTCTTGTAGCAAAATTATCCATCTTACTATCCTCCCTGATGGGTTAGGCTTATTTAAAATATATTTTAGAGCCTGATGATCTCATTCTGACAACTAGAAATTTTTGCCCTAGCAAGTAATTCCTAAACTTCTTTACAACAAAAATGATAGCGAGCCTCTTTTCGATTCTGATATAATTTACCTCAGCACTGCTCATTTGTCTACTCCCAAAGTAAATTGGATGTTCATTCCCATTTTCATCCTTTTGGCTCAAAGTACTTCCTAGTGCTACATCTGAGGCATCAGTGTACATAATGAATGGCTTGCTCCAATCTGGATTTTTCAAAACAGGTGAAGACATCAGGGCTTCCTTCAGTTGTCAAAAATCTTCATGCGCCTTATTTCCTGGTTCATAAGTAACATCCTTCTTCAAGAACCGGGTTAGTGGCTGTGCAATCTTTGAGAAATTCTTGATGAACCTTTTATAGTAACCCACATGGCCTAAAAATGATCTCAACTTACTTCTATTCATAGGAAATGGCAAATCTTTGATTTTGAAACTTTATCGGATCAGTACCAATACCATCTCTGGATACAACATGCCCTAACAAAACACCTTTAGAACATCCAAAGACACATTTTGTAGGGTTTAGTGAGGCTTGTGCTTCATCTAACCTTTGAAATGTTGTCTCCATCTAGTGCAGGTGGTCTAACTTGCTCCCATAGATGCAAAAATCATCCAGAAATACTCTGATGAAGGTCCCAATGTAGGGTTCGAACACCCTATTCATCAAACGCTGGAATGTTGCTGGAGCATTACACAACCCAAAAGGCATAACTCTATAAGAAAACGTTCCCAAGGAGTGGTGAACTTGGTCTTCCCGTTGATATTTCTTTGCTATACGAACTGGTTGTAGCCACTATATCCATCAAGCAAAACTATAACACTCTGACCAGCTACTTCATCCAAGATCTGATCTGAAAATGAAGAGGGTAATGATCATTCTTTTTTGCCTTATTGAGCTTCCCGTAATCAACACAAATGCGTAGCTTCCCATTTTTTTTATTGAGATCACAATTGGAGAAACCCATTATGAATTCTCTACAACAAATATGAATCTGCATCAAGCAACTTATCTATTTCTTCTTTTACAGTCTTGGAAAATTAGGATTCATTCTATATGGCATTTTCTTTATGGGCTTAGCACCATCTACCACCTCAATAGAATATTCTACTCAACTTACTTGACGGAGTTCCTTGTAATCAAAAGTGAATTGGTGTATGTACCTTCAAAGAGCCGGAGGTAGGATTCCTTCTCACTCTCCATCACAAAGCATCACCAATCTTTATTTGTTGGAGACGATCATCAACTTCTTCTTCGATAATTTTATGGGGTCATGAGTTGGTGTGATCGGAAGGATATCCATGACTGAAACATCAACCTCAATTTCTTCATCTTCAAAGTGTCCACTTCACCGGTACTAGAGTAATCGAGAGGATGTCCAATCATCGCTTCATCACTTGAATCCACGTGTTCTGCCTTATGATGTCGAGGGATCACGTTTATCTTCACCTCTCTCTACCACGTCCAAGTGTCATGAAACCTTCATTCCAAGGTAGTTTCTTGCATGAACTCTCCTTAGCCATGGTCTTCCCAACAGATTGGGTACGCAATGCACCATTTTTTTCATCACCCGAAAGTCTACCACACATACAACACCCATAATGAGATATTGCCACATTTGAAACTACACCTTCTCGGTTTAGTTTTCCTTTATTTAATGACCTTAACATAAGTGTTGAAGGGCGATCAATTTTTAAACCCAACATATTCATTACAGACTCGGTCATTACATTAACTGCAGCACCTCCATCAACTAAGACATCATGAATTGAAATACCATTACATAATACCTCGCTTGTGGAGCATAGGGATCCACCTCTGCCTCCAAAATAGGGACCTCAACCTCCTTCCTTCGTCGAGCATTGAGTCCACTTCGCAGCTCCCGCCTCTTCTCAGAAGACATAGCCAAGAGTTGACCATATGTAATATTTGCAGGCCTTTTGGACAGATCTTCCAGGATGGAGTATGGTCCTTGCCCCTGTGAAATCAAAAAATCCTGCACACCCAGCTTTCTTCTCCTATGTTTCTTATTAGTTTCTCCTTTCATCTTCTTAGGATCATTTCCATCTTGATTATCTTTTTCTTTCTTTCTTTTTGTTACAAACACATCTACTTCATTATTTCTTCTCTTATCTACTACATCAAAAGAATTCACAGGTGCTTTTCCTTTATCATTATCTCCTTTACTAGATGTAGAAGCTCTATCTGGACAATTATACTTATAATGACCCTTTTTATAACAACCATAACATACAACTTCAGAAATATTTCTTTTTGGACCTCTATCTCCTCCCTGAGAACTAAATTCCTTTCCTTGAAGAAGATTAATAGTTAACTGACCCATCTTTTTGAGAAAATCTTCATACTCAGTAGATGTACTAGGAGAAATATTTGTGCTCACTGGGAGTGGTTGTGGATTCTGGACCAAAGGTGTTGGTGTAGGCTCTACTTTAGCAACAATTTCTTTGGGCTCCTCTTCCATGCTTTCTTCTTGCCTTCTTGCAATCTCCTTTGCTTGTTCAATGGTAGCTGGGTGGTCATACTTCACTCGTTGTCTGATCTCTTGGCTTCATCCCAAGAATGAAGTGCTTACATAGGAGATTATCCACGCTGTTCATCAACCCATCTGCTAATCCTTCCTTCCAGATCTGGGCATCGAGCTTCCTCCTTAGCTCTAGAACACGAGCATGATAATCCCTTATCTTCTCCTTCTCTCCTTGGGATAGCTTTGTGATCTCGATCATGAGATCTGCATATTTCATTGTTCACCAAATTCTTCAAGAAAACTTTCAGTTAATAAATCCCATGAATTTTTCACATTATCACCTAGTGTTTCAAACCACCTAAGTGCTGAACCATCCAAAAAGGTAGGAAAAAATTTAGTCCATTGTTCCCTTCTTATAAGGCCATTACAAATACAAGATCGTTTAAACTCTTGAATGAAAGAAGAAGCATCTTCATTAGATTGAGCTGAAAAATAAGAATCTTTCCCATTTTCAAAAGTAACCACCGTGAAATACCAACCCACAAGTACAATCAACAAGACTTATGTGCACAAATAATTGGAATCACTATACTAGAAAGTGACTTTACACCTTTCTACAGTAAAATAGAAATGACCACGGTAAACTATGGTAAAACTTGACTTCTTCGTGGTAAAACTGACTTTCTTGTGGTAAACACTATTCACGGTAAAAGTGAAGTTCTTTCATGGTAAATATTATTCACGGTAAAAAGTGACTTTACTGCGGTAAATACTATTCCCAGCAAAAATGACTTTACCATGGTAACTACTATTCATGGCAAAAATGACTTTACCATGGTAACTACTATGCATAGTAAAAACAAGGTTACCCTCCAATTGATTTTTGACTAAGTGGGAATATCTCTCCAGAAAATCCACCAATGAGGAATGGTCCCAGCAACGGAACCAAAATGTCATCACTAATCCGGCACTATGATAATTCTTCACCGGGAACTCCTCGTGCTATGATTATTTACTAATGCACAACTTTTAGTTTGGTGGATGTAATATGGAAACAAAACAACAAACATAACACAAGAATACCATCGACTATGATAAGACGAAATGATGACAAATCTGAAATATCAAAGTAAATTATAATATTAACATGAAATTGTTACAATCTCACCCATGAGGAACTTCAAGTGTTATTGACTTCACTTGCATTCCACTAATACTATGGGAGAAACTTTACAATTACACCTCTTAATGGCTTCTTCAACACACCTTTAAACTGATGCTTCCTTTACACACTTCATACAATATTTCTCACTACTTCTTTCTATGGTAAATGAGGGGGGTGGCCTCTCTATTTATAGAACTTCCAGGCTTATCCATCTTATCTCTAAGATAGGATAAGAAATCCACTCTGACGAATCATATTCCATACCTTAACTCTTATCTGTACATGTAAGCTTATCTTTTAAGATAAGATAAACCTTATCATTTTACATGGGTTCCACATTTTTAGACTTTTTACAAATAAAATACACAAAATATTTATGACCTCACTCCTTTTCCTTATTACCAATATAATATTTCTAATTCCTAATCATGTAGACCCTACTTCTTTTATTACCCAAACTTTGACATTTTAACATTACCGGACCACTTACGACAAATATTTACTTTTTACAACATTCCTATTGTACTTTGATCATTACCGTACTCCAAATTATTGGCGGCGTCATCTTGGCGGCAAAGACCGTTATCTTCTATCGGACGCTACTACTAATTATACTTAACATCCTATTCCTAATACATACATTAATGAAATAGAAATTATGGAGGAAAGTTTTAGTGTCGATAAGCGCTCTTTTCTTTAGTAGTCAAATGAGAGGGGCATTCCCCATAGGTGAGAAAATGAGTGATATCAGCATACCATTCATCAACCGAGCTAAGAAATAGAACAAGTAGGAAGACCAAATTTATCCTCCAAAGAACTCATGTCTAGCTCCTTCGGTGATGAGTTCACACAGGCCTTTTCCATGGACGAGCTTAGTTGGTCTGATGTCAATGTCATATTCTTGGACCTTGGCCACCCAGTTCCCTCTCTTGGATCCAAATTCCTGTTGTGTGAGAATTGACTTGATAGTTGTATCTCGGTACCAACACCGTGGAGTGAGAGTTAAGAATGTAAAAATGAAACTGCTTGACTTTTTAACCACTTTGCAAAAGCATGTTTTTCCATTATGGTGTATTTTAACTCATGATTTTTTAGAATGTAGCTCATAAATGTGATTGGGATTTCATGCTCATTAGAATCTTCCTAAGTCAAAACAACAGCCAAGGTGTTATCCGTGGCGTAGCAATAGATAATGAAATCTTTGCTAAATCTAGACATGCTAAAATGGGAGTTTTAGCAATGGCCCTGTAATACCTTCAAAGGCTTCTTTCCTTCGGAGACCAACCAAATGTTTGTTTTCCTTTCATCATTTGGGAGATATTTAAAGTTAGCTCTGCAAAATCAAGGATGAACCTTCTCAGAAAGTTGATCTTACCAAAGAAAGAGTGCACTCCCTTCTTGCTAGTTGGAAGAGGAATTTGCTGAATAGCTTGAACTCGCTCAGGATCAATTCGTATACCATCCTTGGAGACAACGTGCCCCAATAATTTCCCCTCCGTGACACAAAAAATAGATTTCTTAGGATTTAAAGAGATCCCATGTTCTCTACATTTTAGCAGAACTGTTTCTAGATGCTGGAAATGATCTGCCCTTGCTTTAGAAAATACAGTCAAGTCATCAAGGTATACGATGATACACTTCCCTTTCAGAACTTCCAAAGGCTAAGTCCATAGCTCTCTGAAAAGTAGCACCAGCATTAATGAGCCCAAAAGGCATCCTTTTGTAAGCAAAGGTACCCCAAGGAGTAGTGAAAGCCGTTTTGTGTTGATCTGCGGTATTAACTTCTACCTGGTTATATCCTAGAGAAGCCATCAAGCATAGACAACATTTCAGATCCCATTACTACTTGCAAGACCTGATCCATCATAGGTAAGGGATAATTATCTTTTAAGGAAGCTTGATTTAGATTCCCGAAGTTAACACAGTACGAATCTCATCATTTTTCTTTCTAACAGGCACAATATTGGCAATCCATGTTGAATGATGGATAGGAAAAATGATTTTAGCCTTTAATAACTTCGTATTTCCCGAAAGATGGTGTCGGCTATCTTAGGATTGTATTGCCTCTTCTGCTTTCAAAGGATTAATCCCGTGTTTGAGAGGGATAAAATGCTACATCTCCTTTGGTTGAATGGCTTTTAAGCCTTCATAGGAATAAGCAAGGACATCTTTATACTTTTTCAAAAGACTAATTACCTTATTTTTTTCTTCTGGGGTGCAACATTTTCCAATGTTCACGAGTTTAGAATCAATAGAGCTCCCAATATTAATTTTTTCATATTCAGATGATTGCTAAGGTCCAGTAGAAGCTTTAAACTTTACATACCTATCGTGTTTGTCAAACAGTTCTTCTAAACTCACCAATCATTTTGGAATCTTGTTTCCTTTGAGTTTGATACATCCATCTTGATCCGCTTCTTCTTTGATGGCTTCTTCGTTAAAGGGCACACTTTCACGAGGCAAAATTATTGCTTCCTTCAAAGTACAACTACTCAAAATTATCCTTGAGTTATAAGAAAAAAGTAGGTGTTGATCATCATTTAAAAATTTCCAGCTACTTGTATTATCAGTACACTTTGGGTCTATGAATAATTTCAATGGTGAACCTATCTTGAGAAAAGTAAGGATGAGGAATAAGAAACGACTTGAGACTCAAGCTAGAGAATCAGCCTTGGTATTCTTCTCCCTAGGCACTGCTTCGATGGAGAAGGCGTCAAGAAATTCCTTGGAGTCCCAAACCCGATTCCAGAATGTTTCAACCTTCCATTCTTTACCCGGAAGAGGTTTCTAACTTGTTTGATGATCAACTCCGCATCCCCACAAGCTAGAAGATTCTTCACACCTTGTTATTTTGCCACCTGGAGTCTAAGAATGAGAGCTTCATACTCTACTGTATTATTGGTATTTTCAAATTGCAACTTGAATGAGAAAGGATGAATGCTTCCTTCAAGTGATACCAATATGACACCAGCCCTAGAACCAGCTGAAGAACAACTTCCATCAAACTCTAATATCCAAACACCATTAGGATCTTTAGGTGACATTTTGGGGAGTTAGATTTCTTCTGGAGACATAATCATGTAGTTGCCATGTCCCATATCCTCATAGAGTATTTTTGCTTTGGGATCATCCATTTTTGTACAATATACTCGACTGCTTCTCCGGCAGCAGACTTCTTCATTTTCCCATTAATAGGTATGAGGGCATGTGACCAATCCATTTGAATTTCTCCACCCACATCCTTACAAAAATTTCTACTTAGCAACATCCCATATGAAGGAGGAATGTCTGCTACTAGGATAGTAGCCAAAAATTTCTTCTCTGGAAAAGTGGCAAAAGCCACTTGTGCATCCTTAATCCTTCCGACCAAGGGCACTTCCTTACTCTCCATGGAATAACAAGATCCGTAAGTGCGTGTGAGAGTCAAGCCTAAGGCATGAGCTACTTTGGCAAGCATTACATTGTCTGATGCTCCTGAGTCTATGACGCAATTACTGAGCCTATGGCCAGCTATAAGGAGTGTTACATATAATGGTTTGATTTTGTCATTGGGTGAGGTGATAGCGGCTACCAGATTAGATTGTGCTACAGAAGAAGGAGTGGGTAAAAGGCCTTTAGAGGTAGTTTTTTAATGGGAATTGACAAAGTGAATCATTTTAGAAAAAGCCTTGGGATGGGTTTGATAATATTCAGCCTCTGAGATTTGAACCTTAGTCTTTTTTAGGTGATCAATAATATCAAAAGACCCAGAAGTGGACGGGTTATCATCTCTTGAGATCCTAGGTTTATCAAATTTAGGGGAAAAAGAAGTAACTTTAGTAGCATAATTGACATGACTCACCTTTGGTATAGATGAAATGGGGATAGGGATCCTCTTTTTGTAATTACGAGGATAGTTGTCACTGTTCCTTAGATTTCTTGATGGGCGGCATCACTTTCTCCCTCGATTTTTACTCTCGAGTCATGATAGCGTACGATTCACTATTCATGTCTCTGCTACTACTTCTTCGTCATAATCATCTCCTTCATCAATGCCTTCAAGTGGTGAAGAAATTAACTCGAGATCCCTTAAGTTCATCTGTTTCATCATCAACCTCTTCAACAAATTCCTCACAATCTTCATTAACCTCATCATCCTTTGGTTCTTCAACTTCACAGTTGCATTGGCGGGAACTTTAATAGGAGGTCCTTAAAGCGCTAGCCTTGTTTGAGAAGCGAGAAAATGATTTCTCGGGCTGAAAATTCCTCCTTGGAACGTCTGCAGAGAGGGAGTATGCTTGAGCCAATTGTTTCTTAATGGTGATGAGATCATTTGAAAGTTTTTGTACAAATGGATCAGTATTAGGTCCAAGAGTGGAAGAGGAGGAAGAAGCAGACTTAGATTTAGAAGGGTCTCTCCTCAACTTCCTTGACATGATTAAATCATCTTCAACACTAACAACAAGAGTTTGATCCTCGGCCAATGTTGCGAGATTAGCCCTTCTCAGTGCATAACTAACTTCAGGCAATTGGGCGTTTAGGAAGAAGCATTTTTGGATTTGGTCTACAGGTTGAGTATTTGGTGGAATTTTATTAATCAACCTATTGAATCGAGCCACAAATTCTCTCATGGGCTCTTGTGATTCCTTCTTTATTTGAGAAATTTGGGCTAGCAAAGCATGCACGTCTTCCACCGGTTTGAAATGGTTTTCAAACCTAGTTCTCATTGTGTTCCAGCTAGTGATAGCTCCGGTCGGAAGGTGATAGAACCAATTAGCAACATTATCTTGTAAAGTCTCAAAAAAAAGCCTTACGGAGACGTCTTCATGTTCAACTCCCAGAACTCCGCATGTAACTATGAAGGCTGCAATGTGTTCATCAGGATGTACTTTACCATCGCCCTTGAATTTAGGAAAGTTCTTCCAGTTACCTCTGGGTAACTCATGCAAAGGCTGAGGAAGGGCAAGAGGCCCAACATGATGACCCCAAGGAAATGGTACCGCCATTCTTAGAAAAATGGCTTGAAGAGGAACTGAAACACCAGCAAGAATCAGAGCTCGAAGATTAGGACTGATTTTCTTTGAAGGAATACCACATGTAGGGATTCTATCTTGGGCCAGTGGAGTGCTTGTTGAACAAGCCTTTTTATTCCTTTTGTTGAAGGGAAAGGAAAACCCCGTTGTTCCAAAAGCTGAAACTGAGAATCTTCAATACCAAGGGCCCTTCTCGCTCGAGTAAAACGTGGAGTCGTCAGATCAAAAGATGATCAATAAATGATTATAGAACTGGAATATGATTCCCAAATGGGAGTCACCAAAAACTTTTGGTCGTCAAAAAGGACTTCAAGAAGAGCAACGGTCGGGGAACAAAATTTCCCTCCTCTTTAATGGGAGAGGTTCCCTTATTCATAAACGAACTTATTTACACATATACAAAGCATGATTTTACTGTGGAACTTGGATATTATGAAAGTGTTTTCTATAAGGATTATCAATCACAAAAGGACTGAGGAATGAAAATGTAAAAACGAGCAGAAAGGCACCATTCAAAATTAGAGATGATAGAGTAATTCCTTATGCATGCGAGGGTACAACGAATTGGAATAAGATCATTTGTATCACATTAATAAGATGAAATTTGAAAAGACACAAAGTTCTGTAAATAACATCTGCAAGAATACAAAGCTTCTCAAAGATAATACGGAAAATGATCTAACAAGATTAAATGAATAGCTTAAGAATAAAGGAAACTAGATAGACAAAGAATTGAAAAATCCTTCTGTATTGATTTCTTTATGATTTATTTACACTTTCGAAATAAGCCAAGTCCCTCTCTCCTTTTCAAAATGGTGAGGAGAGGCCATTATATAGTTTACAAATTAGTTACTCTCGGTAACTACTTCTTTTAACTAATGATTAGTTAAAGGGCTGAAAATCACAATATCCTAACTAAATACAATAAATTCATGATGAAGAAGAGAAGAAGGAGAAGAATCAGGAGAAGAAGACAAGCGTTCAAGATTGGGAGGGACCCACCGACTTAAGGATCCGTTGTCTAAATCTCTTCAATACTTCTGTTATGTCTCTGCCACATGGAACAGACGTGTTGGCGGTGGACTGAGTCCAAAATCTGAGACATTTCTCCATCTCTTTGTCAAATTCGACATGAGTATGATAATCTTTATTTGCTTCCTCTATGGCAGATTGAAGAGAGAATATCTCCTTCATTTTTCCTTGGAAATGGAGCTTTCCTTGAATAGATCACCTTTGACAAAAGCTCTGAATTGAGCTTTGATTTCTTGTAAAGTGAGAGGCACACCAAGTCTCATCATGAAGATGGCAATGTATGTCTTTGAAGGTAGATATAAATAGTGTTTTGAAGGCTTCATCCTTCTACCACCTATTCCTTAATTCTCCCAAAGTTTCCTCCAGGGACCTTGATCTTCCATTCCATGCTATAGACCCGGACTTTGACAAATTATCCTTTGTAGCTTCAAAGACCTTGCTTGCCAATAAAATGTTTTCATCTATTTGTCCCATGAGGTGGAGGTATACTATACAACCGCTCCAAAATTTAAGTTCTTTATCTATGATCCCAATAGTGGAGGAGAGCTTACATTACAAAGTTGTTCACCTTCCCGTGGAGTTTGAAAGCTTCATCAATGAAGTTCAATTCTGTAACAAGCATATCATCCACCATGGCCTCCATAGCTCTATGATAGATGGAATACTTGTGCATATCTTTGATACTCTGTACTTCATCTTGGCTCAGAATTATAGGTGGTGGAAGAGTAGTCAATGGGGTAGGGTCCAAAACTTTTTCCTTGGACAAAAGGGATTTGATGAAACTTGTAAGAATCTGGGCTTGTTCTTCCAACTGTTCTATGGTTTGCTGCCCTTTCTCTACCCTCCCAATGACTCTGGTGATAGTTTCCTGAAGATTGTGGATCTCACCTTCAGGGGTAGATTCTCCCATGGGAATTCTTGAGAGCTCAAGATCAGACGCTTGCAAATCTTGCTCTGGCTTATCTACCTTAGGCTTGGCTATCTCCAGGAATTGTTGGCCTTGAGCGTCAGACACTATCCTGGAGGTAATTCTAGCTTTTTTGGTGTGAGTAGGAGGAGTAGTGCCTAACAAGGCCGCCACAGCATCAAAATTTGGTCCTGAGATCCGGGAGGAAGACTTTCTCTTCCTACTGTCGACAAGAGGCTGCACCCATGCAAAAGAGGAGGAGGAAGAAGCAGGTGGGGCAAGAGGACCAAGAGACAGAGAACTCATGGTGCCCAAGGTTTGTACTACTTGTTGCCTCGAGTTGAGATATGAGTGGAGTGCTTGAGGCTCTGGTGCATAGGAATCAACAGTGCTTGGAAGGTCAGTGCTCTGGACTTCTTTGTCCTTATCCATTGGGGCTTCAGGGGCACTTACAGGAGCTAGCACTTCACTTTCTTCACTTTCACTGAGAAAAATAATGTTCTCTTCTCCTGGAGGCAATTCTGCATGCTTCCTCAGGGGGTATTCTTCCACAGGATCCTTAACTTCTTTGACTTTCTTCTGATACACCTGGGTGGATGAGGAAGGAGTAGAGACTGCAGATCCTTGAGTTGACGAGGCAGGAGGGGTTTGCACAGAGTGCTTCTGATCTGGTGTTGATTCTTCCCTCCTTGGTGTTGAAGCATCCTTGGAGGAGGATTCCCCTGAGTGCCTCCTAAGCTCACGGACTTTCCTATCAAACCAGATCTTGGTCCTGACTAAGACCGGAGCTAGGATTTCAGCCAAATCATCCTTCTCCTTTTCTAACCAATCCAAGTCCTCCAAGGGAGTATGTTTGACCACATTGTCATACTCATATGAGTACAGGTCAGAATTATCATCTTGAAGCCCTTCAGAACTTGGTAAAATTGAGTTCTGAATCAATTGTAGAAAACCTACCGTAATGCCTCCTTCTTGCTTCAAAATTATCAAAGACATGTCAAACAATAGTCCTCTGTGGTGCCCCCCTATGATGATAGGTGATCTTGATGTTCTTTCAATAAACTTCTTCAAGTCAAAACAAGTTCTTGGCTTGAAGAAATGGACGATAATGGGAGCTAGGGCTCTTTATATATTTTGTGCGTCCAAGGCTATTTTGCGGTGTAGTTTCCCAAAGAGATGGGGAAATGCAAGCCAGTAATTTTCTTATCCCTGCGGAGTTCTATGCAATTTTTCCAATTGCCTGCACACTTCAATCAAGGCCATTTTGTCATTGCAGAACATAGGAAGCTTGAGGGGAGTGCTTTCATAGCCAGCAAGCCTGATATAGGAAAATTTTCTGAATTGAATAAAGTAGGCACCGTAGTGCGATATCAGATTCATAGCTTCATCAGAAAATCTCCTTGCGGTGTCACTCTCTAGTAGCCTGACAATGTACATGGTGAAAGCATCATTCACCCTTCGGAAATTGTGATTGCTGGTTTCCAGGGTGAACTGCGGGCAGTAGGCATACACGGGGTCATCCTTGTGAGCATCGATGTATGAGAAACCAAACCATTGCCTTGATGCTGCCAGAGTATACATCAGGTATGAAGTCATATAAAATTTCTTAGTTTGCTGCACATTTGACAGTTGCTCTACTAGGTTCATACTAATGATCTCTACCCAGTTGATATTCTGAGTTCCCTTGCACACCATGTTGATAAGTGGGCACATCCAAAAATGGAACTCATTTGTAGAGGGTAAACCCATGACCCGAGCTAGTAGGATTATAAAATCTGACAATTCTTCATTGAAATCCACATGGAAAAGAGTCTTGGACAGACGAGATGCCCCCTTCTTAGGGTTTTTTAGCCAGGACTTCGCCACCCACGCCTTATAGTTATCACTGTCTTGATCGAAAAGGGCCTGTGCTTGATTCTAGGAGATAACTATAGCATTGTCCGTTTCTGGAATCCTTAGGGTAGTGTTAATGGCGGTGGCATCTAACTTGGAAATGAGTTCTCCATGCACATTCATTAGTTCGCTTGAGTCGGGTTTGAAATGAGCTCCGCAAGCGAGTACTGTATCTACACATTGTGCTAAAATTGGGAAGCCACCGGCGAACGCCAAGCCACTGTCATGAATCATCTGTGCCATAGCTAAAGGATTTGCATCTGTCATCCTTGCCCAAAAATCCCCAAAATCAAGGTGGTGAACTTCACTGTCCCCGATATTGGGAACGGCAGACTCGAGTGGTGAAACTTGTTCCTACCCCTGGAATTTGATCTTCATGTTGATAGTAACTCGGAGAGCAAAGCTGCAAGCTAGACTTGGGATGGAATTGCAGGGGGAATGGATACGCACGTAGAAATTTTGGTTGCAAGGGTTCGAGCAATAGATAACATGAAAGAAGTGTGTAAAAATGCATAGGGGGAAGTTCATTATATAGTCGTTTAGGAGAGAGAAAGACAATAAATGTGTATTAAGTACCCATCTACCAAATTGAAAAGCAAGATATTCGGGTAGAGCGGGAAAAATTAGCACGAATGGCACTTGGTTCATTTGGGACACAAGGGACGTGAAAGCGCGAAGTACGTGGTTCGGCTGATTCGGGTGATGCGGGAAAAGACGCACAAATGCTTTTGGGACATGCGGGACGAAAAGTACACGGAATACGTGACTCGGCCGAATCGGACGAAAAGGGAACAACTGGTCCGGTGAACTTGGGACACTTGGGACAAAAAGTTCCGACGGGCCCGAAAAGAACGGACTTCAGGTAAACCAGCCGATCGGGGAACAGAGAGCCCGAATGAACCTGGGACACTTGGGACAAAAATGTCCGACAGGCCCGAAAATCACACCAAATGACCCAAAAAAATAGATTCTTCCAATTTATTGACTTTTCACATTACCAGGACAATAGAAAAGACACTTAACCTCAAAAATTTTAATCTGCAACTTCTCAAAAGTAGGGGGATTTTGAGTAGACAACAGCTCCGAAACTCCATTACTTAGTTTTGGAATTTTCAGACTTAGTTTGGAACTCCTACATGTAGCTCCGGAACCCTCACAGTTAGATCTAGAACGATTTCCTTTAGTTCCGGAACTTCTCTAAAGTTTTTAAATTGGTGAGAATTTTTATTCCAACAACATTCAATGATTTAGAAATCAATGATCCTTTCAATCGGGGAAATTAGAATATTTCGATTCTTCATACTCATGCAGATCCAGGGATAATTATCATACAACAGTATGTACATCCATGATCCAATTCAACATCTATTTTGGGCACGATTTGGTTCTATCTGAATCAATAGGACAACTATGGCTGTAAATGCACCTGTGGAAGAAGTATATATATGTAGAATCGAAGATAGATTTGAGATACATAGATATATGTATACATAGAAAAATATACAAAGAGATAGAAAGAGATGGTACTTTTTGTAATGCAGAACATTTTATCAATAAAATAGCCATTTCTATTTTGAGAGTATATTAAGTTGTCAAATCCTATTTCAAGGTGGAGCAAGGGCCCACTCCTCTAAGAACTAGGATCTTCGTTTTATTGGTATTTATATTTCCATAGAAAATAGTATAGATCTATTAATTATGTAAATGATTTTGATTACTCAAGTTGAAATCTGTCATATACTTGTTCTTGTAGGTGTTCTAGATTAGATTCTTATTTCCTTGCAATCATCTTTTAGCATTCTCAATTGTGTGTTTATTTCCAAAGCAAGTGTGTTTATTTCTGTAACATGTGTTTACTTACAGCAATCTATTTCATTCTACAAATGTGTGTTTATTTCCGAAATTTATTTCGTAGAGAGTGTTTACTTCCAAAGAAGTTTTCATAATGTGATTTCAATAAGGTTTTGGCTAATAAGTCCTCAAGAAATTGAGAAAATATCACGAGAAAATAAATAAAAGGAAAACAAATACCTACAGTCAATTACTAGATCTCTAAGATTTCTTGTTGCATATAGCTTTGGACACCACCCCTAGTTTGAATATGACATCAACAAAGAGTTGATTAAATGAAGGGAATAACAAAACCCATCATTTTTGGCACCATTTCTAGGGACACAATAGTTAGAATTGTCTAATTAGGTGTCAACAAGAGCAACAATCATACATCTAGTAATTGCAGGATCTTCCCTACGTCATCATAAAATTTATGAGTAGACCAAGAGACTCCAAGGGTCGATTCCTCCCAAAAATATTTGAACAAGAATCATCATCTTCTTGATCAAATAAAGAAGTTGATCAAGAATTAGAAGCACCATTGTCCCCTGTTAGACAAGAAGTAGAATTTTTACCTTTGGAATTCTTAGATCAATCACCAGAAGGAAGTAGAACCTTTAGAAAAAATATTATATCCCAAGACCCGTTTAGAGAAATTTTTGATTCACAATTGAGTAGTCAACCTCCTACTCCTAACTTTTAAACTCACCCCAAACAAATAACATAACATATTGATTGGAAGTAAAGTCTAGAAGGTACTACGAAAATGGCACAAGAAGTTTAAAGAAGAGAACACGATAGGACCTTCACTTATCCAATTCAATTGGATGATGATGATACACCTATTAAAAATATTTCACCTATACATTTACCCGTGTTTAGAGGAATTTCATTTAAAGAACTTGACAAATTTCTATTTGAATTTAAAGTATTGTGTCAAACTTATGATTACAAAATAGATAATCAGAAACTCAAGTTGTTTCCATCTACCCTGAAGGATGTAGCAATGAGGTGGTTTATGGGATTAACATCTAATTCTATTACCACTTGGGCACAAATGGAAGTTACCTTCCTAGAAAATTATCAAGATTACTTGTAGAGGGATGAATTAGAAGGAATAATTTTTCAAAATCAAGCCGGATGAGGATGAAAGTATGGAAGATTATTTAGACAGATTCCTCTTTATAAGCAAAAGATGTGGATTTTTACTTGCAGAAGAGTTAAGAAAAACCATTTTTCTTAAAGTTATGGATGATGAATCAAGGGAGAAACTTGATCTAATGGGAGGTGGAAACATTGATAAAATAAGAATGAATGATATTAAATACATTTGTATAAGCTATTCACGAATAAGGGGTGGACCTAGAAAAGGAAAAATAGTTAAAAATTTAAACCCAAATATGAACAAACTAATGGATGAATTGGAAAATTTTAAAACAGACATTTTAGTTCAATTAACCTCCACCATGGATGGATTTCAAGCTAAAGTAAATGCTAAAACTGAACCATTAGCTATGTATTGTCCTAGATGTAGGAAGAAGCATGCAATAAGAGATTGTCCCCTGGACAAAATAGAAATGTGTCTTATATGTGAATCTAGGGACCATGAGAGTAATGTCTATTCTCTTCTTCCATTTATTAAAAATAAACTTAAAAAAAGTAGCATTCCATCCACATCAGAAGAAGTAAAGTTTTTCTAGAGACAATCTAGCCAAGGGCAGTTCATGCCCAGGTCAGTTCCTAACCCTTGGATGATGCCATGGGTAGCTTAGAAAGTGCCACAAAATTGGGGACAACCACCTTGTGTACCTCAACCAACATGGAATCCTTAGAATTTGGTAGGTCAATCTTGGTATACCCAAGGACATAAAAAACCATGGTATGTTAAAGGAAACCCAAATGCTTGGTCACAATCTAGGTGGAGCCCTGATAATTATGCTCAAGGGAGGACATATCCCAATCAGAATCAACAAGACATAATGGGTTCCCAAACACAATTAGCAAAATGAAAATGTGGTCCAAACCCAAATACCATCACAACTAGTAGAAAACCCAAGAAACAAACAAACAACTCCTATCTACGAAATAGAAAGAAAAAAGTCAGTTGATCTAAATGCCATGGATTGTAAGGATACTCAAACTAGGTCTGGTAAAATAATTAGTAGTCCACCTATTATAATCATTGAGATGACAGACCAAAACTAAAACCCATAAGTACGGTTGTTCCTAGAAAGAATGTAAAAGAAAAAAATAAGGATCTAGATAAGCAACTCTCTTTTGAGGCTCCATTTCCAAAGAGATTTAAAGAATCCATAAAAACTAAGCAATCAAATTGAGTACGGGAACTAAGGAAATTTAATATTGAAATACCATTGTTCTACAAGAAATTAAGGACATTCTAGAATTGAAAAATGTAATCAAAATGTTATGTTTAAAAAGACTTGGAAGGAAGAAGCAGTACCCCAAGACTATTAAGGTAGATGGGAAACTTGCTGATTTATTAGTAGGAAAACTTTTTCTTCCCAAATACGGAGATCCTGGAAGTCCTATTATTTCTATCTCTATAGGGAATAAATATATACATAATGTTTTGGTTGATTTGGGAGTGGCTATAAATGTGATGATAGTGGACACTTTGAAAACATTACCATTAACAGTATACAACCTACTAACACCATATTGTAGATGGCAGATCAGTCTATAGAAAAACCGAAGGAGTTATTGAAGATGTGGTAGTTATGGTGGAGTCATGGGAATATCTAGTTGATTTCCTTATATTATAGCCAAAAGGTAAAACACTTGGTTATCCCATTATTTTGGGAAGACCATGGTTAGCTACAATTCTTTGCCTTAATTGATTACAGATCAAGTGATATGACTATCTCAAATGGTAATAATTCTAAGAAAATTTCCTTATATCCTTCTGCACGACCTTCTATTGATAATCAAGAACAATTGTGGGTTGATGCTCCTGATACTAATAAGAAAAACCTGTCTTCTTTGGCCATGATCACGTTGCAAGATCACATACGCGAGGTAGAATATATGCTTAATCAACTATTGAATGAACACCAATTGTCCTTGGAACAATTGGGAATAGTTCTAGAACATACAAACTTAGGTTCGGAACCTACTGAAAGTCTATTTTGGAATCATCAGATTTAGTTCCAGAACCATCACACTTAGTTCCTGAACCACACCAGCAGCAATTCCCTATGACTGTACATAATTTATCTCTGGAGGAACGAGATTTATCTTGGGGGAGGAAGAATCGGTAGCTTCGGTTTCTAAGATATCAGCAAAATGGTGAAGAATTTCTAGAAATCAGCAGTGATAAGGAGTTTGACCTATAACAAGATAAGTATCATAACTCTACCTACTGTCTTTTTTCCAATATTCTATCTCAAGGAAATTTTAGATATGTTTCTACATATCATATGTTGTTACCACATGCATGAACACTAAATACATTAATGGAACCCTTTCAAAAAATCAAGTCATCACACATTAAAACCAAATATGTTGAGATTGAGTCGGGTAAGATTTTGAACATAAACAACTAGTTGAAGAATGATGAAGAAGCTAAATTTTTTGATGTTATGAAAAATCATACGAGAGATTTTTCTTGAGAATACAAAGATATGAAAGGAATCCATACAAGTATTGGCACTCATCACATCTACAATAAAAACATTATACTGGGTAGGCAACCTCAGAGAAGGATTAATCCAGCCTTAAGAGATATACTCAAGCAAGAAATTAAAAAACTATTACAAGTAGGTTTTATCTACCCTATCTCAGATAGTCAGTGCATTTCTCCTCTTGTAATTATTCCTAAAAATAACGGAAAATGGAGAATTTGTGTTGACTATAGGGAACTAAACAAAGCCTCACTGAGAGATTATTTTCCCTTACAATTCATAGATCAAGTCCTAAACAACCTTGCAGGTAGCGGTAATTTTCCTTCCTGGATTGATTTAGTGGATATAATCAAATCAGAGTTGCTTCTTGAGGATCGGAAAAAAATACCTTTACATGTCCATGGGGTACCTTTGCCTACATGGTATTACCATTTGGATTATGTAATGCTTCGGCAACCTTCCAAAGTTCTGTATTAGTAATATTTGCAGACCTAACAAATGACTGTGTAGAGTTATACATGGATTATTTCACTATACATGGAGACACATTTGATGATTCTTTGAGGAATTTAGATAGATTATTAACAAGATGTGAGAAACACCATCTATCTCTTAGTCATGAGAAGTGTTTGATGATGGTTGATGAGGGGATTGTATTAGGACACCACATTTCAAAAAGAGGAATTCAAGTTGACCAAAATAAAATCAGAATTATTTCAAACTTACCTATATCTCAAACCCCCATAGATATCAAGTCATTTTTAGGGCATGCTAGATACTATATGTGCTTTATCAAGTATTTTCCTAAAATTTCTGCCCCCATGTTTAATTTTCTTACCAAAGATTGTGAATTTATTTAAGATGAAATATGTCAAAGCATGCTTTTGAGGAAATCAAAGAAAAATTACTCACCGCCCCCAATCTTGAGAGGGCCTAATTGGGAAATACCTATTCACATTCAAATAGGTTCCTCAAATAACTCTATTGGTACGGTTTTGGGATAGAAAGATGAAGAAGAGAAGATGCATGTTATTTATTACCTTAGTAAAAATATTACTCCCACTTTGAAAGAAATTACACTACCACCGAAAAATAATTTCTTGTTGTGATCTATGAAATTGATAAATTTAGGCATTATATCACAGGGTACAAAATATTTGTATAGATAGATCACTCAAGTACTTAGGTACTTAATGAGAAAACCGGTGGTTGGAGCTAGGATAATTAGATGGTTATTATTTTTACAACAATTTGATTTTACTATAGTAGATAATCTAGGGAAATGTAATGTAGTAGATGATTTCTTATCAAGAATGAACACTATAGGGAGCAAGATCTAGTTAAGTACAAATTTCTAGATGAACAATTGTTTTCTATTTTAGATGATACACCATGGTTTACTCGATATGGAAAATCATCTTGTAACAGGGAAGATTCCTCCTTCTTTCACTAAGAAACAAATGAAAAAGTTGATCAAAAATGTGCAAAATTTAAATGGTTAAATGGAATGTTGTTTAATTGTGGTTTTGATTTGGTTTTACGCAGTGTGTGAGAGAAGATGAAATCTTTGCCATACTTAGGGCATTTCATGATGAACCAAGTGGAGGACACATTTTCAGTGGAAATAACAACTCATAATGTACTTGGCACTGGCTATTATCAGCCATCCTGTCTGTACAAGGATGTGAAGAGATATATCAAGTGGTGTGATCCATGTCAAAGGATGGGACATCCAAATTTTACCAATGAAACGCCTCTGTAACCTCAAGTGGTGATTGAACCATTTAAAAGATGGGGGTTTGATTTTTTTGGTCTCTTTAGTCATCCTTCACAAGGAAAGGAGTACATTCTTGTGTGTACTGATTATGTGACAAAGTGGGTAGAAGTGCAAGATTTAACAAATGCCACTGAAGAAGCAGTTGCTGATTTCCTTTGGCACAAAATTATGGTAATTTTTGCGCACCAAGAAGTATAGTTTTAGATCAGGGGCCACAATTCATGTCTAATATGATCCAAGCCTTCACAATGCATTATCATATCAATCATAGGAAGTCATCTCCCTATCACCCACAATCAAATGGACAATCGAAGTAACAAACAAAGAATTGGAAGACTTCTTTACCAAAACAATTGAATCGGGAAGAAAAGATTGGGGAAAGAGACTACCCGTATCTGCGGGCCTATAATACAACTTGGAAGACTACAACAAGATTTTCACCATAAATCCCTTGTTACCTATTGAATTTGAACTACAAACATTGAGGATAACAACTAAAATAGGTATTGAGTTGGATGCAACACAAAAGGAGAGAATTCTTCAACTCAATGAGTTGGATGAGTTAAGGATGGAAGTACTTGATGAAAGAGATAATAAAAGATCAAAGAAATAAATGACATGTCACATATATCAAGAAGAGACAATTTTGTTAGGAAATAAGGGATAAAATATGTGTAATAATCCCTCACGAATCACAACAGAGAAAATAATCTACGAGAAAATATTACAGTCTCAAATAAAAGTGTAGAATAAAATAACACAACACAAAGAGACATTGTTTAATGTGGCTCACCCAATTTGGGCTATGTCCACCAAGAATCACTTGCTTAGATTTTATTACAAGCCACCGCTCTCTCAATACAATACCCAGATCTGTTTGGAGCTATGCTCAACAAACTCTATAGAATTCACACCCGAATTCAAAACACATCTGTAATGTTACATTATACCTACCATATGCATAAAACCATATAAGTAGACAACTTATTTAAGCAGTTTTACAAAACCGTGGGTATCAAAACCATGGGCCAAAACTATCCCATAAACCTATGGGTCAAAATCCCACCGATATGAGAAAAGCACGTTTCCCATAAAAAAAGGGAAGGAATGAAAACCAGTAAATGGAATTCTCTTCCCCCAAAAAAATCTCTCAAAGATCAATTTAAAACCAACAATGATGGTTGATCTCCTCAATAAATGGCTAATCCAAAATAAATGGAACTTCTTTGAAATTCCAGATGCCTTTTCTAATCTGTTTTTCCTTTTGTTTCACTTTTAGGAATGATGAGTCATCATGAAAAAGGGATCACATCATCAAGGATGGTAATTATGTCCTTAAATTATTAAAGGTTAGATTAAAAATTCGTATGTGTGATTGGATTTGATTTAAAAGTGGTATGATGAGTCTTTTGGTGCTCAATTTGATCTCACCCCATTTTTCCTCAAAATTCTTCAATATGTGGTCTTTTTCGTCTTTTCTATCTCCCAGTATTGATGCATGAAAGCTCTATCCTTCATTTGGTTGCCATGATTAGTCCTTTCCATTTTCCGAGGATCACATTAAGTCCATTTTTTTTCCATTCCTTTGTCCATGTGAAAGAATTTGTAACTTGGGCATAAATTCAGGTTTTTTCCCTTCCTTCCATTTTTCCATAGTTGCGTTTTGTTTTCCCTGTCAATTTTCATCCCAACATCTGTGGAAACATGGCCATTTGTAATTGGATGCGGCTCGATGGGGAACTTTGAAACTCTAAGGACCACTTCAACTCAAGTCTTATCCATGTGGAGGTCCTGCGCTCATCTGAAAATTTTACTCTTGGTTTGACCTTTGGAGTTGCGCCAGAAGACACGTGGAGGTTTTTTACTGGCCCCGCCCACACTTAGAAATTTTTATGCAAATGGTGTAGCTTTGTTGGACCATGGCCACGTGGAGGGCTGATGCTCATTTGAGCATCTGCCTTTGGGTCCTACCTTAGTAGTTGTGCCAAGGAGATACATTGTGAGCCCGCACTTGTTTAGGTCTCCGCTTTTGGGCACCATCTCAAAGTTGTGCCAGGGATACATGTGGAGGCTTCTACCGACTCCTCTCTATACTTCAAATTTTCAAGAAATTTTCTAAGGCCTGAGACACGTGGAGGGCCACTCCTGTTTTGGGAACGTACCCTGTACTTTAATTTTGAAGAAGCGCCTAAGGGACACTTGGAAGTTTCGACTCACTCTACCCTTACTTGGAATTTTCAACAACCGATGAAACTTTCTCGGACCCTAGACACATGGCGCCTTCCACTGGTCCTTAAAAATTTTCAACAAATTTTCCAGACTGAGACACATGGTGAGCCCACACTTTTGGGGTCTCCGCTTTTGGGCACCATATCAAAAGTGTGCCATTGAGACACGTGGAGGCTTCATTAGCTCCTTTTATACTGAGACTTTTCAAAGGCCAAAAGATAATTTTCTTGGGCCCAGGGCACGTGGAAGGCCTGCGCTTGTTTGGAAACTTTCCTCTGTACTTCACCTTTGCAATTGTGCCAAGGAAACACGTGGATGACTCTAATCTAAAGTTGAGAAAGGAGAGAATCAACGGTTGATGTGCATTATATTTTATTTTGCCCCCATTTTTTCTTTGAGACTCCTAGAGATGCGAATACACATTATTATTTTTGAAAATCGGACTCACAATGCGGTATGTGGAATAATCATGCCACGAAAACTCATTTCGAGAGGAACGAAAGCAAACATCCATGTGAGGGAACTCATTTCTCAAGGTGTATTATTGAGGGTGAAAAGGATTTCCTAGTTGGATCCAACTATATAGAGCCACCAGAAAATGATTAAAATGAGGATTTAACGCATGACAGAATAAAAGAATGATTAGAAGGACTGTCAAAAATTTGTGGCATGACATCCTAGTCATTAGTTGAGGGTTTGAGAAACGTGATCAGTTCATGATTTGTGCACTTGGTAGCTGTGGATGTAAATTTGTTAAATGTCACTTTTCGAGAAAAATTGGTAACAAGAAAAGGTTCCTCAAATATTCTTATTTTTGGGGGGAAAATTTCAGATGAGTGAGAGAATGAAATGTATAAATGCAATGAGAATACTCTTGCAAAGGATCGGGGTTGAATTATTAATAGAAAATTTGAGAAAGCCCATCTTCCTGAGAGACCATTTTAGAAACCTGTTAATTTCCTATGTTTTAAATTTGATCATGTCAAGTTGGTTGCAAGTGTACAACCATTGACAAGCTTTGAGAATGTTCAAAGAAACTTTCCTTGCTTGATGAATCTAATCAACTTCGAATTAATCTATGTCAATCTTGGGAAAATTTGTGTCTTCTTTATTTCAAAATGTCTGTAAGTAGTTTTTCTTATTCCTATTGCAATCTTGTGTTAAAATCCCTCCGAATCACATAGGATCTTGTCCATGTGATAGTTTAGTGGCATTTTCAATTTCATTATGAGAAGAGCCTTCATCCTGTAATGAGATAAACAATTTAAAATCACTTTACTGTCATTTTGTTGATAAATATTGTCTGTAAGCCTTTGAGTGTATCTTAGGCATGAGGAACCATGGGTCTTTAGTGTTTAATTGAGTCTTTAGCTCGAGAATTCATGTTAAATTCTTGATATTGTGTGAAACTGTGTAAATCTGGGCCTCCATTGATGCACACCTTCTAGTTGAAGGAATATTTTAGCTATTCTGAAGCATTCTGTCATTTAGTTTTCCAAATATTGTGAAGGTTCTCAAAGATCTAGCAAAATCAAGTTTATCCTTCTTAATCTCCCACCAAAAAATTATTCAAAACAATGAATCCTACCTGAACTACCCCTATTTTCCATGTGTGTCCACAAATGAATAAATTCTATTGCCAAAATATGCAGAAGCAATCAAGATTCCATAATGTCTCTAGTAACCTCAACCCTGTTTAGGAAATATCACCATTATTTAGAAGTGACAACTCATGAGAGTTAAATTGTGGTGCATTGATCATATTTTCTCAGGGTCTCCTTTCAAATTTGTGCAAAGAAGGATATCTTTATTCTCCTTCACCAATAGAGGTTACAAAATGGGTCCTCTCACCTGGTCGAAAGGCACGGCCTAAAGCAGTGAGGATAGATCAAATCCTTAATGAAGGTGCTATCCATTTCTCTAATTCCCAAGTGACAAAGAGTTAGATGAATCCCCTCCCCATATATAAAAAAACTCATAATATGATTTGTCTTTCTCTCGAGTGTCTTCTTGCTAAATGTGATGGTGTTCGGTTTCAAGGGAGAATCAATTTGGATACCAACAAAGTCATCTATTATACATTATGATTAAAAGAGAGTAATCATGAGGATGATGTTGGTGGAACAAAAGTGGTGGCATGTTTATAATGATTTATCATTTATGTGGAAAAAAAAGTGAAGAAGCGATTGCGAGAAAAAAAACTTCAAGAAAGAAGTAGAAGAATTAGATTTGCATTCTAAACTAAACACAAAAATTCTCGTAGATAAACCTAACAAGTTCCGCACCAAGCACAGAGTTCTCGTAGCCAATCTAAGAAGAGAAATAATTTGAAGGAGAATGAATCTAAATTTCCCTCTTTACCATGGGGATTAAAAAGAATTTGGAACTCAAGGATGATACCCAACTTCTTGCAGATGAAGAAGTGGCAGCTATCTTTGAACATGCAGGGTGGTTAGAATTCATGAAAAATTCTCGAAGTATAACGAAAAATTGGTAAGATAATTTTTTATAAATTTATAATAATAAAAAGAAAGGTTAGAAATATTGTAATTCCTTTTTCTATGAATACAATAAGAAATGTATCTGGTGTGCCAATTGTGCATGTCCCAAATCCCAAAAGGGACCTTAAAAGAACTAGTTGAAACCCTGCTACAAGAGGGGGAAATGAAACCCCAATATATTTACAACACTAAGAAAATAATAAAAGGGGTCAGAAGGGCCAACTTTCCCAAACCATTTGATAGAGTGGCATTTTGGATAGTCAAGTATTTAACTTGTGATGGTCAATTTGGGTCGGTAGGAAGAGAAGTCCTGAAGATGCTCATACATCTTAGATATGGAGCTACAAAACCAAAATATATAGTAAACCTTCCAGGGTTTCTTTTGACTCCATTCATACAATGGCCTAGAGGTATTCTTGGGGTGTTGGAACAATCAGACATCATGGGTTAGTTCATTTGGTGTGCCAACACCATTTTCTTGCAAAGAAAAATGGGAGAAATTTCTTAACAAGTTTAAGCAAAACCTTGATATTATCAAGAAGGTAATATCAACTCCTTTTTCTCCTACAAATAATTTGGAAATTGATGCCCCTATAGAGGAAAAGAAAAAAATAGGTGGGGAGACTATACCAAAAAGGAGAAGATCTGGAAGAAGGATTAAAACTGAAGAACCTACTGTACCTTTAAAAGAAACTCCTTCCTTTGCAACAACTGCAAAAGAGCTAATATTTGTCTCTCTGATGTGGATGTTCACCTAGGCAAGAGCAAGAAGTGAAAATTAAAAGAATCTCTATGAGGAAACCTACTTCTGAACATACCAAATCTCCTCAAAGAAGAAGAATTCATAAGAGGTCTAGAGAAATTCCAAAGGATATGAAATAACATGAAAAGTTGGAAAAAGAAGTTGCTGATATTTTGGGTAACATGGCCATGACTCCTCCTGGACCAAGCCAAAATGAGATGGAAAAATAAGATGAGAGATTTGAGGAACAATTTTTTCAAGAGTTAGGTGAATCAACAACACTATCACATGAAGAAGAAGATTTGGCATCTTGGAGATGGAAAGGGAAATTCCATTTGGTAGAAGAGGAATGCTTACCCAAAGAACTCAATGAAAGAAGAGAAACAACAGGTTAGAAAGGATCTATTTTTGTCTAGAGCAGCACTCATTGTCAAAGAAAAGGATGAGGAATTGAAATTCCTCAAACTAACATTGGAACAAAGAGAAATGGTCATTGGGGAACTAACAACTCAGCTCACAGAAAGGATTGAGGAATTGACAAGAGTTAAATGACAAATGATGGAAAGAGAGGAAGAATGTAAAATTTCCTTAAGACAAAGTATGTTATCACCGAATCACAGCACCCCTGTGCATATACCCGAACTCACGGTGTGATTGGATAACATGTGTACTATCTCCAAGTTGTGGGACTTGCTACTTGAGATAGACCTCCAGAGAAAGCTGGTTCTTGTTCCTAAACTACCTGCCACAATCTACTCTAATGCAGGATAAGCTAACTGTTCTAATCTAAATTTCCAAGGGACTAGGGAAAGAGAATACATAAAATGAAAGCCTACACTAAAGCGGTGATACACCAGAAAAGGAGGATGTGAGAGTAGTCTCCATATGTGTGAAATACAAAGGCAAAGTGCACACTAGAAGAGGTGATGATAGTTCTCCATAATCTAGCAAAATGCATTCACAACAGTATTCCAAGCACACACAATGATAATGAATTCCTGCAAGAACATAATAATAGACACAATATTCTTGTGGAAAGATAAAAGGGCAAGAAGAATGCAAGAAAACACAGCAGGGGAAGATACATCCACAAACTTGTATTTTATTGCTTCCTGGTATGCACAGTTCAGTCTATTACAAGATAAGGGCCTGGATCACCATGCAAGGAGTCCACTACAAGGGCCTACAACACACTAGCTTCACAAAGCAATTTTGGCAGAGCTTTGCTACCCAAAACTCTCTCTTTTTACAATGAGCCCAACACTCCAATTTATAGAAAAAATGAGAAGGAGAAGAGAAGGGAAAATGGAAATCCCGAAATCTGTCCTTCAACCACCTGTAAGAGGTATTAAATTGAGTGAAATGGTTATAAATTACTTGCAAAAGGCTCCCCATACCATCCCATGTTCTGCAGCAGAGAAGGAATGATGACCATGCCTCTTAATTGCACTCCACTACCAAATAAAACACATTACGAACCCGGCCATGTTTTCTTAAAAAAATAAATCAATTTCTAAACAAATCCAGAATTTCTTAATTTTTGTACATCGGGATTGGAACCACAATTCCAACAAGTACCAATTTTGTGTGATTTCGTTGAGAAATGCAAAAGTTATGGCCTTATGAGTGCGGGTGGCTATTTTGGGTCCTGGGCGTTTTCTGTCATTTGACGGGAATGAGCATTGATTGACTGGAGCTGAATATGTTTCTCTTTTTAAATATATCTACCCTCATTAAAATTTCAATTCCGAAAGTCCAATTTTATCAAAATCGGAGCTCGAGTCAAAAGTTATGGCCGCTTGAAGTTTCCTGACCAAACGTTGACTTTTCTTCCTCTCCCTTCGCCGCTTTGCTTTTACGACAGATCCCATGCGTCCCTTTGTCCCAAATGTCCCAATGCTGCGTGGACCGCCTAAGCGGCATTTCGGCCGGTTCGCGCCCTTTTGTCCCAACTGTCCCCGATCATTGTGAGGACTAGGACTTAGCCATTTTTCACAATTTTTCTCGCCCGAGCTCGCTTTTTGCAATTTTTCTTACCTTTCCTCAGAACTTGCTCTCTTCTTCTTGGACAGGGGAGTTAGAAAAAATATGAGGGGACCCTAGAAACATGACTTTTCATTCTGAATCAATATAATTGCTTGGGACTAAAGAATTTGATGCATGTTATCAAAATTACCTTGAGGGGTGAATTTTGGATAACAATTTTGCGACTCAGCGGGGTCATCTGCCTGCTAGATGAAGAACGGCCAGCTGCTTGTAGCAATCCATTGGGCATGGAGTCTGTTTGATAACCTCTCAGCTGATCTGAAATTTGAAAACCTGTGTCCTTGAGCCATTGAATCATTCGTTGAGCTGGTTTTCCTATGGCTGCAAATTCTTTTCCAGGAGCTTGATGAACTGCAAACATGCACATACTAGAAGCAATAGGACATGTGCACAAGCACTTAGGGAAATAAAAACTACTCTAACAGCAGTACAATGTGCATAAGCACTTAGAGGAATGGAAATTCTAAATTAATATTTACAAGGGTGAAAATCTATCTTTCTAGTAGCAATGTTTGAGATAGATCCCATTGACCGAATCTGCAATTCTTCACCATCCAACTTAGCCAGTCGGAAAGCATTGCTACCTTTGCATTCGATGATCATGTACGGGCCACTCCAGATGGCATCAAACTTGGAGTGCTTTCCTGGTTTTGCATGATCAGCATCCCACTTCAGTACCAAATCTCCAGTTTGTAATATCCTGGCCTTAGCTTTCTTGTCAAAACTCTTTTTGACCAATGCTTTATCCTTTTCTATGGTCTGCATTGCGTGCTCTCTTGTTTCTTCTAATTCCATCAGCTCTGCATACCTGATTTCCATAGGTTCAAACTCAGCCAGCTCCAACTGTTTCAGGAGTTCCAGTGCTGGCAACTCAAGCGATATAGGTAGAACTGCTTCTTTCCCATATACAAGCTTGTATGGAGAGCTTCCTGTAGATCTCTTGGGTGTGATCCTATCGGCCCATAGGGCTGATTTGAGCTTTGAGTGCCAAGTCCTCTGATTCTCATCAAGAGTCCTCCTGATGATTCTTAGTAGATTCTTGTTCGTAGACTCAGCTTGGCCATTACCTTGAGGGTAATAGTTCGATGAAGTGCTGAGATACACACAGTTCTTGACAGCCCATTCAGTGATCTTTGTGCCAAGGAATGCCAATGCATTGTCTGATATGATAGTGGTAGGGGCACCAAACCTCGTGACTATCCCTTCATAGAAATCTAAGATATTAGATTCATTTGCCTCCTTGAGTGCCACTGCCTCAGTCCACTTGGTGAAATAGTCATTCTTCATTAGTAGTCCCACTTGTGGCCTTGACTTGAATTGGGATTGATAACCCCAATGAAGTCCAATCCCCATTGCATGAATGGCTGATTTACTGAAATTGGACGAAGGGGCAGCGCTGCTAACCTTTCTTTTCCTGCGAAGAATGCACATTTCCTGCATTTCTTGACCCATGAGTAGCAATCGTTGAACACAGTTGGCCAATAGTAACCAGCTTTCATGATTTTGAGAGCTGTCACTCGTGGAGCAAAGTGGCCTCCTGCTTCCCCGTCATGGAACTCGTGTAAGATCTTCTCAACTTGACCTGTTCCAATGCATCTCAATAGAACACCATTGATGTCCTTTTTAAACAAAACTCCATCAACAAGCACATATGGAATGGCTTGTAATCTGAAGTATCTCCTCTTTGCTTTGCTCACTTCTAGAGGGCACAAGCCTGTTTGGAGGTAATGCACCAAGTCTTGAGTCCAACATGGGACGGGTGCATCATCAGCTGGTTGTTCTTGATCATGCTGTAGTAGTAGGATGACATCTTCTTCACCTTTTGACCCGTCTGGTTGTTTGGAAGCGAGCTGCTCACACAAGCCTTTGCCACGAACTAGCTTGGTCACTTTGATTTCAATATCATATTCCATCACCCGAGTGATCCAACCTGCTCTCTTCTCGTTTAAATCCTTGTTTAGGAGGAAGTCCTTGACACCAGCATGAGACACCAGCAGTTGAATCTTATTGTTTGAGACCAAATGTCTGAACTTCTTCAAGCTCCTGATGACAGCAAGGACATGCTTTTCGATGAAAGAATACTTTATTTCGTAATCTTCCAAGGTTTGACTGAAGAATGCTATGGGTTGTTCTGAACCTTCTCTATTCAGCTGTGTCAAGATAGCTGAGATTGTATCTGATCCTCCAAATGCATACAACATGAAGTCCTTTGAGAAATATGGGTTGATAAGAGTTGGAGCTTGTGATATTACATGCTTGATGTTTTCAAAACTCTCTTTGCCTTCTGCTGTCCATTTGAATGCCAGATTCTTCTTCAACATCATAGTTAGAGGCTTCACAAGAGTGGCAAAATTAGGCACAAATCTGCGGACAAAGTTTATCCTTCCTAAGAAGCTTTGGAGATATTTCTTGTGGTGTGGCAATGGAAGCGTTCGGATGGCTTCAAGCCTTTCAAGATCAATTGTTAGCCCTTCCCTAGAGACAATGTGACCCAACAGTTTGCCTTCGTGTGCCAAGAATACACACTTCTTTGGATTCAATGACACTCCAAACCTTCTACACCTCTGAAACACTTGTCTGAGGTGAAAGAGATGGTCTGCTGCATTCTTTGAGAAGATAGTGATATCATCCAGGTATACCAGCACTATCTTGTTGATCAAGCCTTTGAACGCCATATCCATAGCTCGCTGAAATGTTGCTCCGGCATTTGATAGTCCAAATGGCATCTTCTTGTAAGCATACGTGCCCCATTTTGTAGTGAAGGCCGTCTTGAATTGATCTTCTTCCTTTACCATTATCTGATTATAGCCTGAATATCCATCTAGCAATGAAAACCTTTCTGAACCAGCTACAACCTGCAATATTTGTTCCATTGATGGAAGCGGATAATGATCTTTGAGTGATGCTCTATTTAGATCGCGAAAGTCCACACACAATCTTATTTCTCCGTTTCTCTTTCTTACGCACCAAGTTTGTAACCCAACTTGAGTGTTTGATGGGGAAGATGATACTGGCCTCAATGAGCTTGCTTAACTCTTTTCTCATGAGAGGTTCGATATGAGGATTTACTGGCCTTTGCTTTTGCCTGACAGGCTTGGATTCTGGATCCAACTCAATAGTATGTTGTGCCAACTTCGGATTGAAACCTCTTAAATCTTTGTAAGTCCAAGCAAAGACATCTGGGAATTCTTGACAAAGCTAAACAAAATCAGATTTCTCTTGTGGAGTACTTACTTTGCCAATTTGCAATGTCTTGCCTTCATCTACTAAGATAGGTTCTGAATCTTCACCCTTTACTTGAATGCTCGCTTTCTCCTTCCGGAACTGATCATTTGGGTTGAAGATTGACTCCAAGGTTATGAGGCCTTTTGGCAATTTGTTAGTTCTCACTGCACCACTTGGTCACTATATCGCTACTCCACTTTACTTGATTTCTGGCGGAGAACTCAGCTTCTTCTTGTAGGAAATTAACAATTTTCTGATCATTCTCGAAGACTTGCCAACTTGTGTTGTTATCTGGAACAGCTGGTCTCACAACCACTTTGATATGAGGCTGAGTTTTCTCACTTTTGATACTTTCTACAACATCAAACGCAGCCCCAATTGCTGCCACCATCATCAACGGCTTCATTCTTTTTCTTGGGATGGAAATGATGTTAAAAGCTTCAAAATCTTCAATAAGATCCCATACCCAATTTTTGTAGTTCTTCAACATATCATTTTTGGCAGCATTTTTTCTTTTGACTTGGTTTATGATCAACTCACTATCACCAAATACTTGTAAATTCCTGATGCCTTTCTTCCTTGCCCAGTGCAATCCATGAATCAAGGCTCCATACTTAGCTGTGTTGTTTGAACAGGAAAACTGGAAACGGAAGGCTGAGTAATACCTTATACCTTGCGGTGAAATGAGCATAGCTCCTCCTCCTGCACCCTGTCTACTCCTTGACCCATCAAAGAACAATTGCCATACTTCATTCGTGTCCTTACGATCTGGCTTGGTGATGCTGGGGAGAGGTTGATTCTCTTCATGTAAACAATAAACTCCCAGCTCAGATTCTTCTATTTCTTGATAAGGATCAAAAGCATGCACCTTGCTTGCCCATTCATCAAGAGTCAAATCTGGGATGCTTCCAACCTTGGTGTCAGCTTCATCAGTGCTTGGATAATCTTCTTGATCAAACGCTAAACAATTGGTATTGATTTGGCTTGGAGTGTAAGGCTCAATGTGAAAGTTTGCAATAGGTTCAGACCTGATTGTGGCTTTGGTTCCATACCTTGTTCTGAACAACATGTGTGACCAATCCGCTGAAAGATAGCCTCCAATTTTAGCAGTGAAGTCTCTTGACAAGCACAATGCAAAGAGTGGTGGCAGGTCTATGACTGACACATCTTGTAACACTGTTACATTGGGACATGCGTGCAGTGTGAGGCTCAAACCTTTGATTACTCCAACCGTTGTCACTGCTGTCCCGTCTAATTGCACTACACCCTTGGAGATGACTTCATATTGGAGTCCTAGCTGATCAGCTATTTGTTTTGGCATGACTGAGCTGCTTGCTCCCGAATCGATCATGCAATTATGCACCAACCTATCTCCTACGATCAATGAAACATAAAATGGAGGGGGCTTCAAAATTTTACCTTGCAGTCCTCCATGATCTCCTTCAGTCAAGCATTTGTGAGTACCTTCCTTGCATTTGGACTGTTTATTTGAAGTTGACTAGTCCTTCATGGCAGCTTGTAGCAAATCTCTCTGTCTCCGGATAGATAGATGATTCCCACATGGATATGTTTACATTTGTCTTCTTCATCTCGATCAATGATACCAATGGAGAGACGAAGTATCCCTCTCGCTTTCCCTTGGCTCGCATTCATTCCTTGCAAAATGATGAGCGGCAGCACTGCATCTCGAGTTGGTTTAGGAGCTGGATTGGATGCTCCTTGTATGTTTGGATCTACAAATGCTTGTTTGCCACAGCCAGCTTGTGGAGTGGTAGAAGGTTGTGGATTACTTGAAGCCAATGGCTATTCTTCACCCAAATTTCTCCTCTTTGACCTTGTGTTGGCTGCAACACTTTGAGAGGGTATTTGATTCATACCACAGAAATCTTCAGCCTGCCAATTGACAAGAAGAGTTTCGTCGAGATGTTCCTTGCTGAGGTGCTCCTTGCTGCTGATCTTCTTCGTGGCTGGACTCTTGTGACCCACCAATGGTTTGCACCATTAGAGCCTGATTTAATGCACCGTTAAAGCACATTGATTGGTTATGTGGCTGACTGCACGGGAAACACCAATCATATTCTTGGGCCATGTTATTTTGGACTGGCACCAAAGCTCTGGATGCAGATGCAACATTGGGGTTATAGGGCTGAAATGGTCTATTAGCGGGAGGCCTTGCTTGATTCTGATTTGCAGCTGGATTGGGTGGTCTTTGAGGTTGATATGGTTGCCTGTTAGGCTGAGCTTGAGGCTGATACGGTCTAGCACTTTGAGCTTGCTGTCTTTTGATAGTAACCAGCTCATTTCCCAAATTTTGCAATTGTTTCATGACCTCTTGGAGTTCGTTTGAAGCACTAGAGGATGAGGTAGAAGTCTCATTTGAACTTTGATTTCTAGGAGTGGGAATAGGAGCCAAAGTGGGTGCTTGACTAGTGCTTGGATTTTCTAAGTTCGGATACAAGGGCATGGGAGGCCTAGGAGCCAGTTTACCAGCTTGAATAAGATAGTTTTCGGCTCTAATGGCAATGCTATAAGCAGCAGGTAAGGTTGTGCCTCCCATAGATTGAACTAACATAGAAATATCAGAATTCAAAGCTTTAAGGTAATATAGAAAAGCACCTTTTGCTGTTGGCCTGACTGCCACCTGAATCCTATCCCAAGACCTTTGAAATCTGAAGTTGAAGTCCGTCAGCTGCTCGTTGGGGGCTCTCTTGATAGTTGTCAATTGTTCTAGAAGAGACAAGTTGTCTCCCTTCTCTCCAAACTGCTCATGGAGAACTATGCATAACTGATTCCAATTCATGATAGAACCAACTTCAAGGCTCCTGAACCATTGCAATGCCTTCCCTTTGAACGATGATGCCAGCAATTTGACAGCCACATCCATTTCGTTTATCTCATGGATTGCACAGACGTTAGCAATGTCTTTGACATGATCACCGTGGTGGGTACTATTTTCTCCAGTGAAAAATGGAATGTTCTTCAATGCTGCAATTGGAACTGGATTCTGTGCATTGAGGGCAAGTGGGCTGCTGCCAGTGAAATTGACAAAGGGATTTAGTGGTTGCGCCATTCTGATTGGCCTGAGAACCCTTGTTGATGCGAGAAAAGGTCTACCAGGTGGAGGTGTAGACAAAGTTCTATTAGGTGGAGACGCAGATCTTTGAGCTCTTCTTCCCCTTCTTTCTCTGCCTGGAGATAGATGCAGATAAACAAACAATCCTTCCTCCCTAGTTCTTGACCTGGTCTGTATTCTTCTCATAAATTTTCCAGGCTTGGACTGCTGAAACCAGCGGATTATGCCTCTTTTGGAGTCGCCAGATGTGTGATTTTAAAGCTCCTTCAAAGCTGGAACTTACAACAAGTGCACATCAATCTTGTTGCAATGAAAGTAAAGACCTCTAAGGTCCCACCGGCATGCCAATTATTATCACCGAATCACAAAGCACTTCGTACATATACCCGAACTCACAAAGTGTGATTGGATAACATGGGTACTATCTCCAAGTTGTGGGACTTGCTACTTGAGATAGACCTCCGAGAAAGTCGGTTCTTGTTCCTAAACTACCGCCACAATCTACTCTAATGCAGATAAGCTAACTGCGTTTCTAATCTAAATTTCCAAGGGACCAGGGAAAGAGAATACATAAAATGAAAGCCTACACTAAAGCGGTGATACACCAGAAAAGGAGGATATGAGAATAGTCTCCATATGTGTGAAATACAAAGGCAAAGTGCACACTAGAAGAGGTGATGATAGTTCTCCATAATCTAGCAAAATGCATTCACAACAATATTCCAAGCACACACAATGATAATGAATTCCTACAAGAACATAATAATAGACACAATATTCTTGTGGAAAGATAAAAGGGCAAGAAGAATGCAAGAAAACACAACAGGGGAAGATACATCCACAAACTTGTATTTTATTGCTTCCTGGTATGCACAGTTCAGTCTATTACAAGATAAGGGCCTGGATCACCATGCAAGGAGTCCACTACAAGGGCCTGCAACACACTAGCTTCACAAAGCAATTTTGGTAGAGCTTTGCTACCCAAAAACTCTCTCTTTTACAATGAGTCCAACACTCCAATTTATAGAGAAAATGAGAAGGAGAAGAGAAGGGAAAGTGGAAATCCCGAAATCTGTCCTTCAACCACCTGTAAGAGGAATTAAATTGAGTGAAATGGTTATAAATTACTTGCAAAAGGCTCCCCATACCATCCCATGTGCTGCAGCAGAGAAGGAATGATGACCATGCCTCTTAATTGCACTCCCAGCTACCAAATAAAACACTGTTTCTGAACCCGGCCACGTTTTCTTAAAAACTCAATCAATTTATGATCAAATCTATAATTTCTTGATTTCTATGCATCGGGATCGGAACCACGATTCCAACGGTACCAATTTTGTGTGATTTCGTTGAGAAATGCAAAAGTTATGGCCTTCTGAGTGCGGGCAGCTATTTTGGGTCTGGCAGGCGTTTTCTGTCATTTGACGGGAATGAGCATTGACTGACTGGAGCCGAATATGTTTCTCTTATTTAAATATATCTACCCTCATTAAAATTTCAATTCCAGAAAGTCCAATTTTATCAAAATCGGAGCTCGGAGTCAAAAGTTATGGCCGTTTGAAGTTCCACGGGTCAAATGTTGACTTTTTCCTCTTCGCCGCCCGCCTTCTTTTTTCGCATCCCACGCGTCCCTTTGTCCCAAATGTCCCAAATGCTGCGTGGACCGCCTAGCGGCCTTTCGGCCAGTTCGCGCCCTTTTGTCCCAACTGTCCCGACTGTTGTGAGGACTAGGACTTAGCCATTTTTCACAATTTTTTCTGGCCCGAGCCTGTTTTTGCAATTTTTCTTACCTTTCCTCAGAACTTGCTCTCTTCTTCTTGGACAGGGGAGTTAGAAAAATATGAGGGGACCCTAGAAACATGACTTTTCGTCCGGACTCAATATAATTGCTTGGGACTAAAGAATTTGATGCATGTTATCAAAATTACCTTGAGGGGTGAATTTTGGATAACAAGTACTATGTCAATAGTCTCTACACAAACTGAATTAACTTATTGGCCACTCAAGTAGTTATGGGATGATACTTGTAGGGAACTTAGTGAAATCAAAACATCC
Organism: Taxus wallichiana var. yunnanensis; assembly: GCA_018340775.1. NCBI lineage: Eukaryota > Viridiplantae > Streptophyta > Pinopsida > Cupressales > Taxaceae > Taxus > Taxus wallichiana. The sequence continues at coordinate 841,614,919 of CM031237.1, read as the reverse complement.
AATGAGGATTTGAGAAGCAAGATGGAAGATGAAAAGAAATAAAGAAAGAAAGGAATGGGAAGAAAAGTTTTACAAAGAAGAGGGAGACAAATTTAAATGTCTTGTAAAAATACAAATGGTTTGCATAATGAGTGAAAAATTTCTTGCATACAGGATACCTTCTCCTTCATATAACATGTTTCTAGAAGAACAATTCATTCATTGATAGCTGTCAAGAATTGCATGTGGGCTTCCACATGAAATAAAAGATGAATCTAAGTTCATGACAGCCTATTCTTCAAATGAGTGCAGAGTAGAAAAATATTCTCTGTGAATTCTATCTTTACAATCTTATGCTAGAAAAGAACATAGGCTTCATGATCAATTTGTATGTGGGAGAAATCCATCTTAATGCATTTGTTTCTGTTCTTCAAAATCAGATTGCATCGAAGGAAATGGATTCTAAGCATCTATTGAAAGCTATCTCATCTAGTCTCTATATGAGGGCTCATTATGGTAAACCCTCTATTTTGTTAAACATTTTAAAACCCATGCCTTTGATAGACGATTCAAGATACATTATTTTGCTAGTTTACAAAAAATTATTGATGCCTTCACCTTTTATGAGGTGGAAAATTTTGAGGAGATTTATGATGGATGTTTGAAAAGATGGGAGCTTCTTACAGTTGCCTTGAGGAGAAGGGAAGTAATATCTCCCAAAAATTTGATCTGGAGTCTAGAAAGAGCAAAAGCTTTATGCACACTAATCCCTCAAATGAATGAAAAGTACAGGTGTCTATGGATGAGAATGAGAACAAGGCCTCCCCTTTTTCTTGCTCCCATGTCTCCATAGAAAAATAGAGAACCTCAAGATCCCACTCAATTTGAAGAATGGAAAAGGAAAGTAAAAACAAGATCAGGGTATAGTGTTTCTAAACTAAAACATTGGGAAATTAAGTTTCAACCATTTTACCTCGAAAGCGAAACAATTGGAATGCAGAATACACAACCCAAGATTTGAAGAGTAAAGTTTGTAAGAGGAATTACAAACAAGTAAGTATGTTGGTGTAGGATGTTTACCATGTATCTATTTTAAGTACATGGGATTCCTCCACATAGGTTATTCACCATGCTTATGTGTCCTAGGGTGTCATTATGGCCTTACATGCATCATAGAGCGTCATAGGAGTTACATTTGACTAGTTATTCTAGGAATGTAACTCCCACCTCTTAACAACTACATTTGTGGGGGAGTTACACACCCCACTACTATATGTACACCTTTTCATCTTGAGCAATGCAATGGAATGGAATAGAGTATGGGATTTGAGCCATTTTTCCCTTAATGCATGCACATTGCTCTCATGGGTGATTTCTTGCTTGGATCTTGAAGCTACACCATTCCGTGGTTGAGTGCAACGTGTTGATGCTCATGGATTCCCTCAAGATATTTTTCATTTCTTTGAAAAATTATGGGGGAGATGATAAAGCCATAATATGTCTCATTAATGTACAATAAATGATCTTATTTTACTCTCTTTTTATCAAGTTTGACCGCATATTGAAACTTTTGTTTGATCTAATATAAGTTAGGATGTAATTTTCCATCTTTTGTTGATTGTAGTTCTAACGCTTTAAAAATATGTAATTCCTTACAAATTTCTTTGAAATTCATTTTTTAATAAAACATGCCATAATTAGTCGATTTAACAAAGTATGAAGTGGTCAACATGTTTTTGGAAGCATTGGTTTCAATATGGCTTAGTTCCGGAACTTCCAGACTTAGTTCTGGAACTCCATCATGCAGTTATGAGATCTATCACTTAGTTCTAGAACTTTCAGACTTAGTTCAAAACTCCATTACTTAGTTCTGGAATTTTTTGACTTAGTTCTGAAACTCCATTACTTAGTTATGGAATTTTTGGATTTAGTTCTTGAACTCCTACATTTAGCTCTGGAACCCTCACAATTAGATCTGAAATGATTTCCTTTAGTTTTGAAACTTCTCTAAAGTTCCGAACTAGTGAGAATTTGTTTATTCCAACAACATCCGGTGATTTAGAAATCAATGATCCTTTCAATCAAGAGCAGATTAGAATATTTATGATTTCTCATACTCACATATCCAGGGATAACTATCATACAATAGTATGTCAAGCTATGATCTAATTCAACATCTATTTTGGGCATGATTCAGTTCTATCTGAATCGGTAGGACAACTATGGCTGTAAATGCACCTGTGGAAGAAGTATATATATGTAGACATGTAGATAGATTTGAGATATATAGATATATGTATACATAGATAAAGACACAGAGATATAGACAAAGACAATATGTGTTTATAACACAAAACATTTTATCAATAAAATAGCCATTTCTGTTTTGAGAGTATATTAAGTTGTCAAATCCTGTTTCAAGGGGGGAGCAAGGGCCCACTCCTCCAAGAGTAGGGATCTTCATTTTATTGATATTTATATTTCATGATAAAATAGTATAGATCTATTAATTTTGTAAATGCTTTTGATTACTCAAGTGGAAATCTTCATATACTTTTTCCTACAGGTGTTCTAGATTAGATTCTTATTTCCTTGCAATTGTCTTTCAACATTCTTAATTGTGTGTTTATTTCCAAAGAAAGTGTGTTTATTTCTATAATGTGTGTTTACTTATAGAAATCTATTTCATTCTGCAAATGTGTGTTTATTTCCAAGCAATTTATTTCTGCAGAGTGTGTTAACTTGCAGTAATTTTTCATAGTTTTATTTCAATAAGGTTTTGGCCAAGAAATCCTCAAGACATTGAGAAAATCCCTCAGAAAATAAAAAAAAAAAAAAAAAACAAATACCTACAGTCAATTACTAGATCACTAAGATTTCTTATTGCATATAGCTTCGGATAACACCCCTGGTTTGAATATGACATCAACAAAGAGTTGATTAAATGAAGGGAACAACAACACCCATCACCTGAGATGAAGGAATAAAAACCAAGGGAATGTGATCCTTGTGAACAAGAGCTAGTATTTCATGAATTCTCAAGGGAAGCGAGAAGATGAGGATATCAATTTAACATCCATAAAAGATGGAGAAGAAACATATGTACATCACAATCCAACATACATACTCAAGTATCAAGTGGAACATGAAGCATATAGTCCTAGAAATATAATCTTAACCAGAATGTGAGACTTTCATAGGAGAAACAATTGATGGAATAACAAAGACAACTGAGAAGCATAGAGCAAGGATGGTATACAAGAAGGACACATTCCTAGAGGATTATCTTCAACTGAAATAGACAAAGAAGACAAAGAGAAAAGAGAGGTAACATATGTATGGGGAATTTTTCTTTTCCCCTTGGGAGTATTTTGCAGAAGCATCATTTCCTAGTATATATATAGATTGATAACATAAATTTTAGCTTCCTATGTATGTTTTTATGTTTTAGTTGTCTTCTAGAGTTTTTAGGTATGTTGAGTTTGAATAAAACCTTAAAAATTCAATCTGAGTCTCCGATATAAAAGATGGTTCCTTATTGATGTATCCTAAACTTATATTTTTGGGTTTTGCAGGTAAAAAGATGATCTATAATCTGAAATTCATATGGGTGATACACCAAAATGACTAAATGATTTGACCAGTATATGCACAATAAAATTGAGAATGAATTTTAGATGCACAAACCAATGGTTTTCAACAGAATATTAAGGAAAACACTTATGTATTGAGGGATAAATCACAACAACACAACAAGATAAACATGCACACTAAGACTATGCAAAAAATACCAAGATTTGCAGCAAGGTAAGATGATTAATCAGGGAATTAACATTCACAAAGAATTAATGGAAATATACACACCACTGAAAATAATTGGAAAGGAAAAACTCATTCTCATTCAAGGAAAAACTGGCAAAATATGCTTCAACACTCCTATGTCCAAAAATTCCTCCTATGTGCTAAGTTGCACACAATATATAGCAAAAATAATTCACCCAACCCATCCTAAAAATATGCTACATTTTTGTACTCACCCATGCATGCTAATTTTACCCCTTTATCATGAATAAATAAAGGAATAAAAATAGACATGTTGATTACAATGAGACATTAATAACCTTAGTTACAAAAATAAACTCCAGTCAAAGTGCATGACTAATCTATTTTATGTTAAAACTTGGGTGAATATTTTTTGGCTAATTATCTACCACTTGTTGACACTGTGCAAGTCTCATTCAATACAAGTGATAATTTTTTCTTCTTGTAATGTGAAAATAATTCATTTTAATCTTTAATACTTAGTGAAATTACTCAACTCCATTATGTATCCACTTGTCCATGTGTTGAAGAAAATAATATTTATCCCCTTGAAAAAGTCTTCATGTTGACATTCTACACATGCTCAACCTTTATCTTCTTTAGTGTTCTATATTCTAGTGGATGACATGCACAAATAATGCCTTTAATTAATTAAAAGAGTGTTCAACATGTAATGGAAAACCTATATGTTTTAGACAACCTTCAAGGTAAAGTTTCTTTTGTAAAAAATAAGGTAAAGGAAATCTTGACATCGTTAAGCTTCCTACCATTATTTGCCTCCTTTTTTAATGATCATGTCATGCACTATTAATCATTTTTCATTTCCTCATTTTGATTGACTATGAAATTTATGATTTGATTTAAATTCTTTCATTGGGTGTTCACTAACTTTGACATATACATCATTACCTAAGAGGTATGGCTTTTGGTTTCAATGACACATGTAGTTTCGCCCCTTTTTGATCATCATTGCACACATATATTTGAATCAAATATCAATTATTTGATTAGTCACTCACTTGTGGAATTTTTTATGGTATTTCATATATTTTTTTTTAGACCTTAGAAAGTTCAAATAAAATAATTTTAATTATTGGTTGATGATCCCCCATGATGACTAGATCTATTAAATGATTATTTGGTTTTGGTTTTGTGGCTAACCATAGTTTCTAACTAATTGAGGGTTAGATCAAACTATATGATATTGCAACCTGATGGAATTTTATCTGATCAGGACCTTTGATTCTTGCATCATTGATCTACACCATCGTTGTGGTTTTTCACCATTTAACCTTATGATCTCATTGAATTCATTTTTTAGATATGTTACCATTGATTATGATACTTTTTGAAATATGAATCATCGAACTTCTCTTTTTGTAAGTTGACAAATGTGGATCAAGTATGGATTTGTTATTGATTACGTTGAATTTGGTGATTCCATTCGGTTCATAGATCTTGTACCATTGAATCAAATCGTTGATTTCTTGAACCATGGTAAGTAGTGGAGTTAGAAGAAATTTTCATTGTGTCATTTGATCTTGTACTTGCAATATTGAACCATTGATGTGGTAACTCTTGATCGAGTTAGTGAAAAAATTGAGTTTGATTTTTGGCGAGTGAAATAAATCAAACCCTAATCAGTATTTTCATTTTTTATGCATTTTAACTTTAAGGCAAAGCCCTAACAAATTTTCTCTTGGCAGCCATGAAATTTGTCTCGAGCTGTTTTTATGAAGGATTTTGGTTGATTCTATCCATCTGGTTCAACTATTTCCAAAAGTGAATTTTGCCTTCTTATATTGGATCTTTTGAGCTCTTGTTTATGAACATTGTAAATTATTCCTCTGTGAACTATTTCAAACTTCTCTACAATATCCTGGTTTGTTTCTTTGACCCTTGGGTTTTTTGTCTTTAGAAATGTGGCTTCCTCAATTCTAAGTGAGGGTCTATTTGAGTTTTGTGATTTGTAAATTCTTAATGTTTTTCTCCATTTTTATATAACTTTACAAAAATCCATCAAATCTTAAGCAAAGTGGAATCTAATTTTTTTGATTAATTTCAATGATACCCAAATTTTGGTTTTTTTTTTTATTTTTTCAATAACCTTTCATGGGTATGAAATCATTATTATTTCTATTAACTATTTATTTATTTTCTCATTGATAAGTTTGATAAGTTTCAACTCTGAATTTTTTAAACTTGATGGATATTTTTCTTCGTTGATTGGTTCATGAGATTCCTTTTGATTACTCAATTTGAGCTCATTTATATATGTTTCATTCCCCATTCTAGGTTTTGATTTATATATTGTGTTCTCTTCCTTCATATGAATGTATCTATTTAGTTGTTATTTTTATTTTAATGGATGAAACTCGAGATTTTGAATCTTTTGTGGCTCAGAGCTATGTTCACTTTTGACTCTACTAATGTTGTTCTTATTTGATTTTATCTTTTTTGTAGAGATTTCCCATGCATAACTCAAGGGCACTTACAATGTTTCCCAACTCATGCTTTAGATTTATCTAATTTGTCAACTCCAACTCAAATGATTCTGATGTAATATTTTCCATATTTCTCATCAATCTTTTATGTTTTAGCTATAGCTTTTTTCTTAGTAGTGATGCTATGATTTGGTGTTTACATGATCTTGGTTTGACATATTCTATGTTTGGATAGTTTGATGTAATTTTACTTTATATTTCTCTAAATGCAACTCTTTTATACAATTAATGGAAAGCCATTTCTGTATATATGCAAGTTTTTAGATCCTTGCCACTGAAAATTGATGTGTTTCACTTTTATAACATGTGAATAAAATTGTTTCCTTGATTGGATTCTTGCATTTTTGTATGTGAGATCATTCAATTCCAGAAAAGTTTTACCATACTTTTGAAAAATTCCATTTTATTATTGAGATCCTCTACTAAGTAACAAAAATCTGATTCTACTTTAGCTTTATTTCCTTCAAGCTCTTATAATTTGATTACATTAGTTGACTTTTCAGTTCTATGAAAAAGACTTTTTTGATGTTCCTACAAGTTGAGTTTTTGTTTTCCCTACATTTTTCCTTGAAGATAATTTTTGTATGAATGTAATAAAAATTCCTTCTAAAACATGTCTTGATTTGAAATCACTATTCCATTAAATGGTTTTGAAATTTGGCTTGTTTTTAAAAAAATAGCTTTGACATTTTCTATAAGCTTGAATATTCGTTCCTTCCTAAGTTAGACTAAAAGAGAGGGTAATTCTTTAATTCTTGTAATCATTGGTAAATTAAATCCTTGATGTTCGAAAAGATTACATCTTGAGAATTTGTACTTGAATTTATGACTTGTGTGTAATTTTGACTCTTTTGTAATTCTACCTTTCATCTTTGAATATGTTCTCTGAAATCACTTTGCATAGATTTGTATCTTAATATAAACTCACACATTTGGACTACAAATATCGGTTCTTGAATATGCATAAGCACATTGAGTTGAAAAGATTTTTTTGTGCTTCCATTTGTATCTTTTTAGTCTGAAACTTGTATTTAAGTTTATACTTTTGGATAGTATCATAAATAGAAACTTCTTTTGTAATTTGATATTAGAAATTGAATATCTTTTTTCCTCCTAAAACTATTAATGTTGCTTTTTTTCACTTTTACATTGATCTTTGAATTTATCTATAAGGAAATTTCAATAACTCAAAGAAAGATGTTTTCTTCATTCTATGTTCTTTTCTCTATTATTTGATGAAGTAATTGAATCCTATATGCTTTCTTGATTGAATGGTATTTGAATTTTGATTAAGCATTTAACTAATATAAACTTTGAGCACCTTTTGAGGATGTCATTCAATTTGTACACCTATAATATGCTTTGTCCTTAATGTTGTCCTAGGTACTCTTCAACTTTTTTGAGATGTGCTCCTTTTAACTTGACAACATTTAAAATCTTCAATCAATGTTGTAATCTTTGATTGTATTCATAATTTTTTGAACTTAAATCCGTATTTTTCATTTTTTTAATTTGTTTCTTCATATGTTATTTGTACTTGTTTTGTCCTTTGATTATGAAAAACTACAATACTTATTTCTTATGTAATATTCTTGAATATGTTTCATCATTAAGTACAATCTATGCTTGATAGTACAAAATTTTAAAACATGCATTGATCTCTTCTGTTGTAACTTGTACCTACACACTTAAAAAAATAGTTAGAAAATAATTAGCTTTTTGGCCTCTCTTATGTTCCATAGTATTTTTTTTCTTTCTTTTTGTTGTCATGATTTTGGGAATCATATGTGCTTATTGTGATATACTTTTAATTTCATTCATCATGTTACATTTAGTGATGTACCTTATGCCTCTGATATTAGGAAATCCATTTGCATGAAGTTAAATAGTACATGAGTACAAATTAAACCCTGAGCTCTTGATTGATGCCCTTTTTTTTATTTTTTAGGTACATTGTGGCTGGATGGATGATAGAGATGATGGAAGATGGAGATAAACTAAGAACAAAAGACTAGGAGAAAACCCAAGGAAATGATGGGTTTCTTCTATACTCTTTTACTTTTAGCTTTATGCACATGTACTTCCTACTTCAATAGTTATGAGTTACATCCCATGGCTTGTGTGGGAAACATTGAATTTCTTCATGAATAAATGACATTAATTTCTGTAACTTGAGTTGTATACTTCTTTCTGCATTCATCTTTTATGATGGATATTGATTTTATAATGAAATAAACAACTCAATCACATGATTAATAGTATTTAAACATGCAAAAAATAATGATTTTAATGTACTTATAACTTAATAATGAACTCTTCTCAATTCCATGTAACTGCAACTCTTTGTTTGTTGCTCTTGAATATAACATTTCACCTAAACTATGATTCTTGCCTTTCATCAAGGTAATGCATTAGTCCTTTGGGGATTTTTTGTTTCCTTGTTGAAGATGAACATGGAATGGTAATCTATGTGAGGTGTTACATTATAACAACACACACATAGTACAGAATTACATGTTGTTAATCAATTGTTACAACTGAAAACACAATAAAACTATATGACTTTCCCTAGTTAGGTCCATTTCATCAATGCCTTCCATCGAAAACAAAGTTTTGAGTTGCCCATTTTTGCACATGAGTGCAAAAAATTTCAACATTTCTGGTGATCCTGTGGGGAAAGATTCTGCTAGCTTGTAGACCAGTGCCTTGCTCTTGTCCATGGGCATGGAGTCAAAGCATATAACCAAAATCTACCTTTTCTAAAAAAAATCCACCCTTCTAAAAAAACAAACTAAAGTTGGGAAAGGATTTGGTAAACTAGATCACGTGCATGAGTGCACTTATTGAATTGAAAAACATTGCAATGTGCATGAACTACACTTATTGAAAGGGAAATCCTACTCTAACCAAACACTATAGGATTTTCAATAACAATGTTTAAGAAACATACCATTCACAAGAATGGGAAGTTCTTCTCCATTCAACCTTGAAAGTTGAAATGCATTGTGCTCTTTGCAAGCTGAAATCATGTAAGGACCACTCCAGATTATATCAAACTTCATGTGGTTTCCTATGGCTTTGCATGATCAACATCCCATTTCAACACAATGTCTCCTTCATTGAAGACTCTAAACTTAGCCTTTTTATCAAATGTTTTCTTGATCTATCTTTGATTCTTTTCCATATTCAGATGAGCTTGATCTCTTAGCTCTTGTAGCTCCATTAATTACATAACGAACTATGCATTGGTTCATTCTCAAGTAGTTCCATCTGATGTAGTAAATCCAATGTGGGAAACTCAACTGAGATGGGCATTCTTGCCTCTCATCCATAAACAAGCTTGTATGGTGAATTGCCAACTGATCTTTTAGGAGTCACTTTGTCAGCCCAAAGTGCTTGAATTTAACATCAGATACCAAGCTCTTTGGTTTTCCTTGAGTGTTCTTTTGATGATCTTCAAAATATTTTTGTTAGTACTTTTAGCTAACCCATTACCTTGTGGGTAATAATTAGATGAAGTACTCAAATAAATTCCATGCTTTGATAACCCAATTTGTTACCTTTGCACCAAGAAATGCTAAGGCATTATTTGAAATGATAGTTGTTGGAACACCAAATCTACAAATTATACCTTCATAAAATGATAAGATTGAAGTCTCATTAGCTTCTTTCAAAGCTACTGCTTCAGTCCAATGTGTAAAATAATCCATAGTAGTCAAGATCCACTTGTGTCCTTGTGATGAAGGTGGATTTATCATGCCAATGAAGTCAAGACCCCACTTGCATGAATGGTTGATCCACTGAAATAGGTTGCAGGGGAAATGAAGCTAAACATTCTTTTCCAACAAAGAAAGCACACTTCTTACACTTTCTAATCCATTCAAAGTAGTCCTTGAATATGTTGGGCCAATAGTAACCAACTTTCATAATTTTTAAGGTTGTAGTACATGTTGAAAAGTGGCCTCCTACAGTCCTTCATGAAACTCGATAATAGTTGTTGAATTTATCATAATCAATACATCATGAGAAAAATTCCATTTATATCCCTTTTAAACAACACACCATCAATGAAAACATAAGGTACAACTTGTAACCTAAAATATCTTCATTTATTCTTGTCCATACCTTCCGGATAAGTATCATGTTACGTAAGTAATTAATCAAATCAGTCATCCATCTTGATTCCTTGAACTTCTAGATTGAGTTTTGGTTGCTGATTTTTAGGCTGTAATAATATTTTTGACTGTTGATATGTGATTTCAGCATGTTGTAATGAATTTTCTGATTCTATAGCCTATGTTTTTTTCCATATCAACAATCATATGTTCACACAATCCTTTTCCTCAACTATTTTTGCAACATGGATGTCAACATCATACTCCATAACCTTTGTAATCCAACCTTCTCTCTTCTCATTTAGTTCTTTGTTCAACAAGAATGCTTTAACACTTGGATGAGAGACTAAGACATGTATCTTATTATTGGAAAACATGTACTTGAAATTCTTTAATCCTCTAACTACAAAAAGTACTTGTTTTTCAAGAAAAGTGTACCTTGTCTCATAGTCATGTAAGCTTTTCCCAAAGAAAGTAATTGGTTGCTGCTCAATATTTTCATCATTAACCTAAGTTAATATGGTTGAAATGGTTTTAGCTCCTGCAAGTGCATACATTGTAAAATCCTTATCAAAATTTGGATTTTCTAGGGTAGGAGCTTGTGAAATAGTTGTCTTGATAGCTTTGAATCCTTTTCTTCCTTCACTAGTCCAAGAGAAAGTTTTATCTTTCTTTAACATGGTTGTTAATGGCTTGACTAATGCTGTAAAATCTAGAACAAATCTTCTAACAAAGTTGATTTTTCCAAGAAAACTTTGTAGTGCTTTCTTATGATGAGGCAAGGATAGTTGTGAAATTGCTTCAATTCTAAAAGGATCAATAGCTAAACCTTGTCTAGAAATAATATGTCCAAGTAATTTACCTTGATGGACTAAAATATAGACTTTTTGGGATTCAATGATATTCCAAACTACTCTACAAAGCTGAAAAGTCTGCCTTAAATGCATAAGATGATCATCAAAATTCTTTGAAAATACAATAACATCATCTAAATAAACCAATATGCATTTATTTAATAGGATTATGAAAATCCATGTCCATTGCACATTGAAATGTTGCACCACATTAGAAAGTCCAAAAGGCATTCTTTTGTAAGCATAAGTACCCCACTTTGTAGTGAAAGTTGTTTTGTATCTATCTTCTTCACACACAAGAATTTGATTGTATCCACTATAACCATCCAAAAGGGACAACCTATCTAAACCTAAAATTGTTCTTAAAATATGATCCATGTTGGGCAATGGATAATGATATTTTAATGAAGCTTTATTAAGATCTCTAAAATCCACACATAGCCAGATTTCTCCATTCTTTTTCCGAACAAGAACAAGATTAGCTACCCAACTTGAATGTTTGACTGGAAAGATAATACCTGATTCAATCAGTTTGGATAACTCTTTTCTCATCAAGGGTTCAATCTTAGGATTTACAGGCCTTTGTTTTTTCCTAACTGGCTTGGAATTTGGCTGTAACTCTATGGTATGCTGAGCTAAACTGGGATCAAAACCTCTCGATATCTTGGTATTTCCAAGAAAAAACATCTTTGAATTCTTTACATAAATTAATAAAAGATTATTTTTTAGCTAAGGAACATACCTTTCGATAAATAATTTATTTTCATCATCAACTAAGATCTCTTCATAGTTATCTACGTGAGTTGAGATCTTCCTTTATCCTTTCTTAATTGATCATCAAAACTGAAAATATCTTCTAATGTGACCAGTCCTTGGGGCAGCTTGTTTGTCTTCAATTGAACAAATCTGGTCACCATATAAATGTTGCATTTTTTCTTGATTTATTACAAAAATTCAGCTTCTTGCTACAGAAATCTATAAATTTTCTCATCATCTTCAAAAACTTGCCAATTTTCTTCATTATCAGGTACTAAAGGTCTGATAATTAGTTTTATATGTGGTTGTACTTTTTTGTTTTTGATCTTTTTCTAGCACCTCAAAGCTAGCACCAACTACTTGCAAGTTTTTCTACATGTTTGTTTTCAGCTCTTGGAATAGATTACATATTAATAGCATCAAAATCCTCCATTAAGTCTAAAACTCTATGTTTGTAAGATTTCAGTAATGAATTCTTACACACATTAAAGTTTTTTTACTTGATTAATTACTAACTCTAAATCACCAAAAACTTGCAACATGTTGATACCTCTTTTTTTGGCCCATTGTAAGCCATGAATTAATGCTTCATATTTAGCTACATTACAAGTACATGAGAATTGTAGACTTAGAGCTGAAAAATACCTTTCATTTGTAGGGAAGTGAGCATCAAACCTACACCTTGTCCTTTTTTTTCTTGGCTCCATCAAAATGAAGCTTCCATAGCCCTTCTGTTGTTTTTTCTTTTTGGACAACAAGGGGATTGGTGCATTTTCTTCATGCAAAAACAATAAATGCCAAATAAATCTTCTTCTACTTCTTTGAAAGGATCATAAGCATGTTCTTCTTGAGTTTTTTCATCCATAAAAAGATTAGAAACACCATCTAATGTAGAAACATGTGTTGTAACGTCAAAATCAGATTGATCTATGGTTGCATAATTTGTTGCAACATTTGAAGCATGAGGCTCAATATGAAATCTAGCCAGAGGCTCTGAATTAATAGTAACTTTAGTTCCATACCTTGTAGTAAAGAATAAGAATGACCAATCTGAAGAAAGATAACCTCCTATCTTTTTTAAAAATCTCTTGATAAGCATAAGGCAAAGTAGGGAGGTAAATCTACAACAGTAACATCTTGTAAGATAGAAACATTTGGAAAAGCATGTAAAGTTACCTCCAAATTTCTAATGATGCAACTAACTATGTTAGTTTTTGTTCCATCTAGCTGCAACACACTTTTCTCTATAGGTTCATATTGCAGCCTAATTTTTCTGCAATTGCTTTAGGCATTATTGTGTTGTTTGCACCACTTATCAACCATGCAGTTATGAACTAAATGATCTCCAATAATCAAAGATAGATAAAAGGGTGGTGGATTTTAATATATCATGAGCATTTAAAAATTTTTGTACCATCCACTTAACCTCCTTCATGCATGATCTTGCTCGATTGTACCAAGAACCATATCTACTTTTGAGAGCTTCCTTTTCTACTTGGTTTTGAAGAAATCTACAACTTAGCAAGCTCATGAGCAAGTAACTCCTGTTGTCTTGGAATACTCAAAGCATCCCATAATGAAATATTAATATTATGATTTTTCATTACCTCAACAATATTAAAAGAAGAAAAAATATTTGAAAAATCTTCTACAGTTTTAGCATAAGCTTTAGAAAAAATGACTCTGCTTTAACAACTTTTGAAATCTGAGGTATGAATAATCTTCTAGGATCAGGCTGCAATTGTTTTTTTTTCTTTAGGAGCTGAATTTCTTGTTGTTTTTTAAGGAAAAACAATTTTTTTGCTATTTTTTGACATTGTACTTGTTGTTTATCAGTGATTGTAGGAAAAATAGGTCTATTTTTTGTTTTTTTTATCTTGAGCCTTTTCTTGAGACCTAGTTGTGACTACAATAAAGTCTTCCTCTCCAAAGATGACTAGATTTTGTTTAGGTGGTTTCTGAATATGAGCATCTTGTTGCCCACCCTCCATTTGAGGCATAAATAATGCTTCAGATTGAGGTTGTGCAACAAGGCTTATATTCAGGAATGCATTTGGACAATTAATAGTTGAATGAGGCTGATTACAAGGTAAACACCATTCTTTTGAAACCATATTAATTGAACAAGAGTGCTAGATGAACTAGGAGCCTTTGGATCAAATTTTCCTTGGTGATATGGTTGTCTATAGTTCTGATTTTGCTTGATAAGGCTTTCCTATTCTTGTTGATTTTGCTAGTAAGAAGCTTGGTAAGGCTTGTTAGGCTGAGCTAGTTTGTTCTCAATTGACGTTAATTTATTTCCCATAGTCTGCAAAGCCTTAAATACATCATCTGATGGAGCTATAACAATAGGCTCTATAATGGTAATAGGTTGTGGAACAGTGCCAAATCTGCTATAAGAGGCATTGAAGGCCTTGGGGCTAATTTACCATCTTGAATAAGGTTGTTTTTAGCCCTAATGGACAATATCATAAGTTGTTGGGAGAGTAGTCTCCTCCCATAGACTGAATCATGGCTGAAATATCACTATTTAAAGCTGAGATAATATAGAAATGCATGATCAGCTTGAGGCTTAACACTAGCTAGAATTCTTTCCCAAGTTCTAGCAAATGATGTTAAAACTAGCCATAAATTCATGAGGAGCTCTTTTGATTGTAGAAAGTTGTTCTATGAGAGATAGGTGATCAAAATTGTCTTGAAATTGCTTAAGTAATTTCTCTCCTAACTCATCCCAAGTTCTTATACTCCCTATCGGTAAGTTTTTGTACCATTGCAAAAGCTTTTCCTTTAAATGATGTAGCTAAGAGTCTTAAGGCTACATCTTCATGAGTTATATTATGAACTACACAAAGGGATGCAATATATTTAATGTGCTCTATAGGGGTAATATGATTTTCACTAGTAAATGAAGGTAAACCTTTCAGGAAGTAAAGTATATCATGATAGACTTGAATTACTAAAGGGATGCCATTAGTAAAGGTCACAAAATTTCTAGGTGGTTGTAGAGCCATTGGAATAATAGGGATTTGAACAACAAGATTAATACGTGGTGAAGGAAGATGAGGAGGGTTTCAAAAACTGGGCCTATTATAAGGTAAGGTATTGCCAACTCTTCTTCTTCTTGCAGAATTCAAAGGTAAAGAAATAAAATCAGCAGGAATTCCTCTTACCGATGATCTTGTAGTCACTTTAGGCATGGAACATGCTATAAAACTAGTCTGAAATCAGCCTTATAGAGTTGCCAAATAAATATTTTGATTTTTAGAATAAATTGTTGTAGCTTGCTTCTCCAAAAGTGACTTTCTTTCATTGTAAATCTTTGTAATCTGATCAATCTGATCCATGTCCCACCGGGCATGCCAAAAACTGTTATCTCTCAAAAAAGTGCACCCTGGTTGAGAGATGACAACAGGGGTTCTAAGCTTGCTTGATCTCTCACTTTCGTAGATATAATGGAAACACCTCAAGTCTGTGGGTATACCTATTGTTGAGGTGAGTCTCTCGGTATCAAGGCCGGTTCCTTATTGATGTATCCTAAACTAATTTTTGGGGTTTTGAGGGTAAAATGATGACTATAACTAAAATTGAAATGGGTGATACACCAAAATTATTGAGGGCTTTGACTAAGTATATGCACAATAAAATTGAGAATGAATTTTAGATGCATGAACCAATGGTTTTCAATAGAATATTAAGGCAAAACACTTATGTATTGAGGGATAAATCACAACAACACAACAAGCTAAACATGCACACTAAGACTATGCAGAAAATACCAGATTTGCAGCAAGGTAAGATGATTAATTGGGAATTAACATTCACAAGAATTAATGGAAAGATACACACCACTGCAAATAATTGGAAAGGCCAAAACTAGTTCTCATTTAAGGAAAAACTAGAAAATATGCTTCAACACTCCTATGTCCAAAAATTCCTCTTATGTGCCTTGCTAGTGCACACAATATATAGCAAAATACTTCACCCAACCCATCCTAAAAATAGGCTAAAATTTGTACTTCACCCATGCATGCTAATTTTACCCCTTTATCATGAATAAATAAAGGAATAAAAATATACATGTTGATTACAATGAGGCATTAATAGCCTTAGTTACAAAAATAAACTCAAGTCAAAGCGCAATTGGCTAATCTATTTTTAATAAAACTTGGGTGAATATTTTTACTAAAATTAGCCACTTGCTTGTTGAGCAAGTCTCATCGAATGTGCATGCAACCTTTTTTGTCTTGTAGTGAATGATTAAAATAATCATCTCTTTACGATGTTGACACATGCGCACTTCACATACACTATAATACTTTTTTTTGTGCAAAAATAATTCCTTTAATATTTAATACTTAGCAAAAATACTCAAATCCATTCTGTGGGGACCACTTGTCCATGTGTTGAAGAAAATAATATCCCTTGCTTCTGATGTTGACATTCGCACATGCTCAACCTTTATCTTCATTGTTGTTACGTACTCTAGTGGATGACATGAAAAATAATGCCTTTAATTAAGCAAAAGTGTTCAACTATGGGGACCATTTTTTGATTAAGGTATGTTGACCACCTACGTATGTTGACCACCTTAAGGGTGTTTATTTTGTATAAAATAAGGTAATGGAAATCATGGCATCATTAGATTCCTACCATTATTTTCCTCATTTTATAATGATCATGTCATCCACATCATTGTTTATTTTCTCACCTTTTGATTGACTATATATTATATGATTTGATTTAAAGTCCTTCATTGGGTGTTCATTGAATTCGACATATACATCATTACCTAGGAGACATGACTTTTAGTTTCACATGACACATGTAGTTTCAGCCCCTTTTGATCATCATTGCAAAAATATATTTTAATCAAATATCAATTATTTGATTAGTAACTCAGTTTGATTTTTGCGCCATATAATTTGTTACAGAGCTTAGCAAGGTCAGATGTAAATAATTTTAATTATTCAGAGCTGATCCCCCTCCCCACAATGACTAGACACATTTGATGATTTTTTCGACGGTTTTGTGGCTAACCATAGACCTAACTAGGTTGGTTAGATCAAACTGTAGTTGCATTATTGGCATTTGATGAGGACCTTTGATCTTTGCATGATTCGATCTGCACCGTCGATGTTTTACCATGGTAACTTTAACATTGAATTCATTGTTGATCTCAGAATCATTTATTATGGTATTATGCAATTGCAATCATTGATTCACCGAGTTTTGATAAGTATGGAGTTTGCATTGATTACGTTGAATTTGGTGATTCAATCAGTTCCATAGATCTTGTCTTGTTCAATCTAAATCATTGATTTTCAAACCATGGTAAGTAGTGAAGTTGGCATGGTTTTCATCGTGCATCATTTGATCTCATACTTGTAATCTTGAACCATTGATGTGGTAACTCTTGATTGAGTTAGGTAGAAAGTTGGTTGAGTTTGGGTGAGTGAAATAACTTGAACCCTAATCAATATTTTCATTTTCGTTCTTTCGCTATGGGTGAAGCCCTAGAAAAGTTTCTCCTGGTGGTCATGAAAGTTGTCTTGAGTTGGGTTTTATGGAGGCTTTTGGTTCATTTCGAGATTTTTTTCCAAAAGTGACTACCATACATGGAAAAAGGTGAGCTATGGTTTATGAACATTACAAATTGTTCCTCTACGAACTCTTTCGAACTTATTTACTGTATCCTAGTTTGTTGCTTAAACCCTTGTGGTTTTGTTGTCTTTGGCACTATGTCACTTCTCCAAGCCTAAGAATATTCTTTGTATTTGATCTCTTGTGACTTCCTTAATTCTGAGTGAGTATTTATTTGAGCTATCCTCTATAACTGGTAAGTTTCTTCTCCATTTTGAATAACTTTGTAAAACTCTGGCAAATCTTAAACGACCATGGAATCTAATTTCTTTTTCTGATTTATTTCAATGATACCCAAATTTTGTTGTCTTGTTTTATCACCTTTCACGGGTATGAGCTCATTGTTATTTTTGATAACTATTCATCTCTTTTTGACTGATAAGTTCTAGATCTGAACTTTTAAACACATGGGTATTTTTATTCATTATTTGTTGAGATTACTTTTGATTACTCACCCTGTGTGAATGTATATATGATTCGTTGCCCATTCTGGGTTTTGATTTGTATATTGTTTGCTCTGTCTTCATATGAATTGTTGTTTTTAGTCTTTATTTTGATTTCAATGGCTGAAACTGAGATTCTCGACTCTCCTTTGTGGCTCGAGATGTGTTCACTTTTGACTCTACTAACGTGTTCTTGTTCAAGTTTATCTTTGTAGACTTCTAACCCATAACTTAAGGGCACTGCAATCTTTCCAACTCATGCTTTAGATTTATCTAATTCATGGCCAGATCATATGATAATGATGTAAATGTATTTTCCATATTTTTCATCAAGCTTTGATGGTCTAGCTATAGCTTCTTTTCACGTAGTGATGCTATGATTTGGTTTGTACATAGATCTAGGTCGACATATTCTATGTTTGGATAGTTTGATGTGATTTTACTTATCTATTTCTTTGAAACTCGTCTCTTTTATACTAGTAATGGAAATCCTTTTCTATATACAGGTAAGTTTTTAGATCCTTGCCACTTGAAAATTGATGCGTTTATCTTTATAACGTGCGAGTAAAATTGTTTCCTTGGTTGGATTCTTGCATTGTGATAGATTATTTTCTTCCAGAAAACTTGTACCATATTTTTGTAAACTTCCATTTTATTGTTTAGATCCTCTGCTAAGTAACGAAAATCTAATTCTTCTTTAGCATTCTATGCACAAGCTCTTATGATTTGATTAAGTTAGTTGATTTTTCAATTCTACGAAAAAGACTTTTCTTGAAGTGTTCCTGCAAGTAGAGTATTTTTTTTCCCTGCATTTTTCCTTGAAGATAATTCTTGTATGAATACAAATTTGTCATTAAAAATCCTTCTAAAGCATGTCTTGATTTTTAACTCACTGCTCCATCTCTGAAATTCGGCATTGTATTTGCACAAATAGCTTTGATATTTTCTAGAAGCCTGAGTAGTCGTTCCTTCCTTAGTTAGACTAAAAGAGTGTAATTATTTGTTTCTTGTTATCTGTGAGGAAAATTGAATCCTTGATGTTAAGTGATTACATATTGAGAATTTGTACTTGAATTTATGACTTGTGTGCACTTTTGACTCTACTTGTAATTCTACCTTGCATCAAGAAGGATGAAGTCACTTTCCTAGTTGTATCTTAATCTGAAACTTACACACTGATGGGCTACATCTTTGATGTTCTTGAGTATGAATATGTACATTGAGTTGAAAAATTTAAAGATGTGCTTCCATTTGTATCTTTTAGTCTAAACTTGTATTTGAGTCTGTACTTAAGATTGCATCATAACTGGAAAATTCTTTTGTAATTTGATATTGGAAATTGAAGTAGTCTTTGCTTCTTCTTGAATCTATTAATGTGCCTTAATACTCACTGTAATTGAATTATTTAAGGAAACTTGTAACTCAAATATGCTTTCTTTAGATTTATATTCTTTTCTCTATTACTTGATGATGTACTCAAACCTTGTAACTTTGTTGGTTGAATGAATGGGTAGTAGCCATGAGCAATTAATAATATGAACTTTGAGAACCTTTTTTTGAGGATGTCATTAATAATTTGTACACCTGTAAACATGCTTGCAATTTTTTATGTACTCTTCAACCTTTTCTCATTTGCTAATCCTTTTACTTGACAACATGTAAAAGATTCAAAAATGTTGTTCTTTGTTGCATATTTAATCTATAAAAGTACTTTTCATTACACTATTCAATTTATTTCTTCATATCATGTTTGTACCTATTTTTTCCTTTGACTATGAAATACTACAAAACTTATTTATGTTCTCAATCTTCCTATATCTATTTGGTCATTAAGTGCAATCGATGCTTTATAGTACAAAATTTTAAAAATGATGCATTAATGTCTTACTAGCTTGATTCATGTACTCGAACACTTAAGAAAATAATTATAAAATATTTAGGCTTTTTGTCCCTCTCTTATGTTCCATAGTCTTTCTTTCTCTTTTCTTTTGTTGTTATGATTTTGGGAATCATATATGCTACTGTAAGATATTGCTTTATCAATTATGTATCTATTACTAGATGTGTCTTATGACTCGATGTTAGGAAATCAATTTAAATGAAGTTGGATAGTGCACGAGTACATATTAAACCCTGAGCTCTTGATTGATGTCCTTTTCTTTCATTTTTTAGGTACACTGTAGTTCTAGATGATGATAGAGATAGAAGATGGAGCTACAACCAAAACTATAAGACTAGGAGAAAACCCAAGGCAATGATGGGTTTATTCTATACTCTTTTACTTTTAGGTTTATACACATGTACTTCCTACTTTAGTAGTTATGAGTTACATCCCACGGATTATGTGGGAAACATTGATTTTCTTCATGAATAAATGGCATTAATTTTTGTAATTGAGTTATATACTTATTTCTACATTCAACTTTATGATATGGATATCAATTGTATAATGAAATAAACAACTCAATCACATGATTAATAATATTTAAACATGCGAAATAATGAGATTTAATGTACCTGTAACTTAATAATGAACTCTTGTCAATTCCATGTAACTATAACTCTACTTTGCTCATGAATATAACATTTCACCTAAACTGTGATTCCCGCCTTCATCAAGGCAATGCATTGGTCCTTCGGGGATTCTATGTTTCCTTGCTGAAGACGAACTTAGAATGGTAGTCTATGTGAGGTGTAACATTTTCTAACAAAACACATAGCTGCATATTACATGATTTAATTAATTGCCACACTGAAAACACAATAAATATTTTCCCTTGTTAGGTCCATTTCATCAATGCCTTCCATCGTAAACAAATTTTTGAGTTTCCCATTTTTGCATGAGTGCAAACATTATCAACATTTCCTTCCAAAATGTAATTTTGAATCATGAGGGAAATTTTGGGCTTGATCTAGTATTTAGCTATCTTTATTGGAGAATTTAATATGTTGTAAGATTGTAACTAGTCCTATTAAGGACTTGGATGTCATGATTTTGGTTTAGAAGACAATATTTGGGGTTTAACCTTTGAATGGATTCTCAAATCAATATAATGTAGACAAATACATGTAAATAAATGGTCATGAAGGGAAATAATTGGTTAGAGAGGCATTGGATAGTATATTTAAGCCTTTTCCTTGCAACTAAAAAATAATCATTCAAATGATCAAGCTAGAAGAAAGATGGATCTCAAAGGTTGAAGGAAGAAAGAAACTTATTTGTAGGAAAACTGTACAATAGTCGAGTTATGTGTTGATTATGTAGATTTTGTGATGCATGTGTTAAATGATGAATTTTTTTGGTTCATAACATGATAAGATTGTAAGGATTATAATTAACGTTCTCATGATTCATGCAAGTGTCTCTTAGGGTCGATATTACTTTTCATAAAGCACTCTAATTTCTTATAGCAAGATATGCCGTAACTCAATCAAGCTCATAGGCATGTGGAAAGAGCATTGGATGGTAAAAATGAAGGATTGAAAGCTAGGATATGTATACATAGGATATCTAGGTGTATTCATCCTTTAAGATTTATACACTAGAAGGTAAAACTTGAATTTGAATTGGAAAATTTAGAAGACTTGAATAACTCGGTTCCGTAGGTAGAGCAGGGGTCGTTTGAGCAGTTGTCATAACTAAGTGAAATGTAAAACCTTATTATGCAGGCATAACACAAAAGATAGTTAACACAGACCTCAAAGAAATCATTTGGACTTTGACAATTTTGGTAAGGTGATTTTGTCATCAAACTCTGTTCTCGGGTTCTTGGGGTGAAACCCTCTAAGGATTTAAAGTTAGGAAAGGAGATGTGAAGTTTAATCACCATATCAAGAAGAAATGTGATAAGGAAATATTATTAGATCCATTTATGTTTGGTTTATGAATAATTCCAAGAGCTATTAGATCATCATAAGCTAGCAAAACATGATAGTCACTCCTAAAAATTGTAGGTGTCTATTTAAGCCCAAGACCAAGTTGTAAACAAAAATCAAAAGGATTTATAGTGGGATAAGAGTTAGAGATTTTATGAGAGGCTATGAAATTCATTAACAAGCATATAATGGAATTTTTAAAAGTAAATAACATCATTTAGTTGCTTTTTAATAACATTTAGTATTCAAGTGGAATAATACAAGACAAAGAATCCTAGGAGAAGGTTCAAATAGTGAGACAAAGGGGTGAAAGTGGGATTCAAAGGAAGATACTAGGAACTAATGATATTGAAACATATATCAACAATATTATAAAGGATTTAAGGTTTAAATTATCTCCTATTTTGTAGGTTCTTTTTCAGTTATGCTTAACAATAACACGATCTAAAGAGACCTAATTTGGTGGCTAGGAAGTGGACTTGTGAGAAAATTTACGGAGTAAGTTACATTAAAAATTTGTGCAAAAATAATAGGGCATAAAGGGTATTCAAAAATATTCTTACATATCTAAATGATTCATTAGGAAGAACGTTAGAGGGGAGAAACACTATTGGTAGGTGTGGTAAGATCTTAAGAAGCTTGAAAGGAGGTCAATAGATAAAAATGTCTTAATCAAAAGCTTGAGGCACAAAAATTGACACACACCGCAAACATGTTTAGAGGCACTAGGAAAATTCATTAATTTGTGTTGGATATTGGTATAATGCTCCATTCATGAATCTAGTTGTGGTAAGTGCTTGAGAAGCAATCAAGACCAATTTTGATATAAGGTGATCCATTTCAAATTATTATTTGATTTGAATGTTTTTGGAGGTTTAAATTGCATTGATTAAGATCTAGAAGAATAAGAAAATCTATAACTAGGTACTATAAGGTGAAAATTCAAGAATTTACATGTATTTGAGGGGTGTACATAGTGGAAATAGATTTAATTTGAAGGAATAATATGAATTATTGAGCTTTACAACATTTCTAACATTGTGGATTATGTGAGAATGAATTTTCTCTACATCAGAAACATAATCTAAATTCAATGTTATTAGCTATTATGTACTTGGGAATTAGTCCTTAGCGGTCATTAGGCCTTACAACTACTATAGTGAACATAGATGCATAGCTTCCACTAAGATCTTTTGTTTCAAATACACTAAGATTTATAACTAGTGATGCACCACTTAATCATTATCAATATTAAGGCTTATAATGTTCTATTTATTATGATTTCATTTTAACATTTGTAGCTATGTTTTTTATATTTTATATTCATATTCTTATCCTACGTATAAATGGATATCGTTAAATTTTCTCTCTGCTAGTATATATCATGTATTAAAAGTAATATATATTTGTTATTTGATAGCATATGGATTTGCACACATGTAAATGACATGAAAAAGTGTTGAAACGAAATCCCTCCTCAATGAAGGTGAGGCTTCCTTTATTAAAAACCACGGTTGTATTTAAACTCAGTAAATTCAAAATTGTATGTGGGGGTGTTTTGGAACATCAATGGAAGAAAGGTGAATGAGGGGGATGAAATGGAATGAAGGAAAGGAATGGAAGGGAATGAATGGAAGGAGCATGCAAGAGTTAGGTAAAATAAGATCCTAATATTGCATGGAAAAGAACAATAAATAACTAACACAAATAAAATGGGTTTTTCATCAGCTAAACAAGAATGAGTAAAAGGGAACACACGTGAGCAAGTAGATAATAAGATCTTGATCACTCGTGAATTGGAACAACATATTGATAGTGTAGAAAATAATATCCAAGACAATATTTGCATGCAATATTTAAAACACTAACATATAATGAACATAAGAACATAAAATTCTAAAAGAGATAATGAATGGGACTGTCATCACCAATCCGGCACTATGATAATTCTTCACCGGGAACTCCTCGTGCTATGATTATTTACTAATGCACAACTTTTAGTTTGGTGAATGTAATCTGGAAACAAAACAACAAACATAACACAAGAATACCATCGACTATGATAAGACGGAATGATGACAAATCTGAAATATCAAAGTAAATTATAAAATTAACATGAAATTGTTACAATCTCACCCATGAGGAACTTCAAGTGTTATTGACTTCACTTTCATTCCACTAATACTATGGGAGAAACTTTACAATTACACCTCTTAATGGATTCTTCAACACACCTTTAAACTGATGCTTCCTTTACAGACTTCATACAATATATCTCACTACTTCTTTCTATGCTAAATGAAAGGGGTGGCCTCTCTATTATAGAACTTCCGTGCTTACCCATCTTATCTCTAAGATAGGATAAGAAATCCACTCTAACGAATCATATTCCATACCTTAACTCTTATCTGTACATGTAAGCTTATCTTTTAAGATAAGATAAACCTTATCATTTTACATGGGTTCCACATTTTTAGACTTTTTACAAATAAAATACACAAAATATTTATGACCTCACTCCTTGTCCTTATTACCAATATAATATTTCTAATTCCTAATCATGTAGACCCTACTTCTCTAATTACCCAAACTTTGACATTTTAACATTATCGGACCACTTACGACAAATATTTACTTTTTACAACATTCCTATTGTACTTTGACTGTTATCGTACTCCACATTATTGGCGGCGTCAATCGGGCAGCGCCATCTTCTATCTGACGCTACTAATAATTATACTTAACAACATCCTATTCCTAATACATACATTAATGAAATAGAAATTATGAAGGAAAGTTTTAGTGTCGGCATCTTCCCCTTCCTAGCTTCTACTCCGTCCTGAGTAGACTATTCTGGTGCTTGGAAAATCTTCAACTTGTCATGGTTGACCCATTTCGTAATGGGAGTGCCATCCAATTCCTCTAGTCGGTGCGTACCATTTTCATGCACAACTTTTTTTTGTAGGGCCCCATCCATTTTGAAAGAAATTTTCTCTGTCTTCTTTTTTTTGTATCTGGAATCATATACTAGAACCAAGTCATTCACATGAAATGGAGACCACAGGATCTTTGATAAAAGTATTCCTTCTGCTTCATTTTCTTCTTGTAGCTTGTATCCTTAGCTATTTCCCTCATTTCCTCTAACAAATGAAGATGTACCAACCTTTCTTTTACTTGAATCACTCTCATCCATTCTTTCATTTTTCATTACTCGACCATGGGAATATCAAACTCAATAGGAAGAACTGGATCAATGCCATATGCCAACCGAAATGGGAGTATCCTGTTGCTGACTTTGATGTTGCCCTATATGCCCACAATGCTGCATGAATCCTTTTATCCCGCTTATGTACTGCAAGGCTGCATCTTTTGCTAGAATTTGACACAACACAAGATTTGTTCGTTCCACTGTCCATTTGTGCTTGGCTTGTATGTTGTTGCTTTCCTGTGCTTAATAGAAAACTTATTGACTAGGGCTTCTACCACCTCATTAATGAAGTGGCTTCCTTAATCTGTTACAATTTCTAATGGACAACCAAATCTGGTGACAATGCGTTCATATATGAACCTTGCCACTTCATCCATGGAAGTTATTTTCAATGGCCTAGCTTCAACCCACTTGGTTAAATAATCTATGGCAACTACAATATACTTATTTTGGCGTAAGGTAGTTGGAAGTGGACCTACAATGTCTATTCCCCACTTTTCAAAGGGACCAAGTGGAAGAATAGGGCATAATGGAGCTGATGAAGTCTTACGGTTACCATGTGTTTGACAAATATCACATGTCTTACAATAATTATAACAATCTTTAAAAAGAGTGGGCCAGTGATAACCTGCATCCAAGATCCTTCTTGCTGTAAGTTGTCCAGGAGAAGTGCCCTCCACAGTACCATTGTGGAATTCTTCTAGCAGCCTTCCTTCCTTGATAACGCCTAACTTTGCCCTTTTATCTTGTCCATCGTGGCCTATTCGAAATAATACTCCATGCGCAGAATAGAATATGGACGATCGGGCTTGATTAATCTTTCTCTTAGTCTTTGCATTGGCACCATCAGGAAACTTGAATTCATTTAGATAATTCCAAATATCTATGTATTCACTAGGGATTGTGTCAAGGGATAACAATGTTGCATCGAGAAAATCATCATCATCACAAGATGATCCTAAACCATCATAGGCTCGAGAGAGTGCATCTGTATTGACATGCTTCTTTCCTGGCCTATCTATAATATCAAATTCAAATTCTTGTAGCAAAATTATCCATCTTGCTATCCTCCCTGATGGGTTAGGCTTATTTACAATATATTTTAGAGCCTGATGATCTGTTACAACTAGAAATTTTTGCCCTAGCAAGTAATTTCTAAACTTCTTTACAGCAAAAATGATAGCCAGAGCCTCTTTTTCAGTTACAGTATAATTTACCTCAGCACTGCTCATTTGTCTACTCCCAAAGTAAATTGGATGTTCATTCCCATTTTCATCCTTTTGGCTCAAAGTACTTCCTAGTGCTACATCTGAGGCATCAGTGTACACAATGAATGGCTTGCTCCAATCTGGATTCTTCAAAACAAGTGAAGACACCAGGGCTTCCTTCAGTTGTCCAAAAGCTTCATGCACCTTATTTCCTGGTTCATAAGTAACATCCTTCTTCAAGAACTGGGTTAGTGGCTGTGCAATCTTTGAGAAATTATTGATGAACCTTCTATAGTAACCCACATGGCCTAAAAATGATCTCAACTTACTTCTATTCATAGGAAATGGTAAATCTTTGATTTTTGAAACTTTATCAGGATCAGTACCAATACCATCTCTGGATACAACATGCCCTAACAAAATGCCTTTAGAACATCCAAAGAAACATTTTGTAGGGTTTAGTGAGGCTTGTGCTTCATCTAACCTTTGAAATGTTGTCTCCATCTCAGTGCGGTGGTCTAACTTGCTCCCATAGATGCAAAATCATCCGAAAATACTCGATGAAGGTCCCAATGTAGGGTTCAAACACCCTATTCATCAAACGCTGGAATGTTGCTGGAGCATTACACAACCCAAAAGGCATAAATCTATAAGCAAACGTTCCCCAAGGAGTGGTGAACGTGGTCTTCAGCTGATCTTTCTTTGCTATACAAACTTGGTTGTATCTGCTATATCCATAAGCAAAACTATAACACTCCTGGCCAGCTACTTCATCCAAGATCTGATCTGAAAATGGAAGAGGGTAATGATCCTTCTTTGTTGCCTTATTGAGCTTCCTGTAATCAACACAAATGCGTAGCTTCCCATTTTTTTTATTGAGATCACAATTAGAGAAACCCATTATGAATTCTCTACAAATATGCAAATATGAATCCTGCATCAAGCAACTTATCTATTTCTTCTTTTACAGTCTTGGAAAAATTAGGATTCATTCTATATGGAATTTGCTTTATGGGCTTAGCACCATCTACCAGCTCAATAGAATGTTCTACCCAACTTACTTGACGGAGTTCCTTGTAATCAAAAGTGAATAGGTGTATGTACCTTCAAAAGAGCTGGAGGTAGGATTCCTTCTCACTCTCCATCATAGCATCACCAATCTTTATTTGTTGGAGACGATCATCAACTTATTCTTCAGATAATTTTATGGGGTCATGAGTTGGTGTGACTGGAAGGATATCCATGACTGAAACAAAAACCTCAATTTCTTCATCTTCAGTGTCCACTTCACTAGTACTAGAGTAATCAAGAGGATGTCTAATCATCGGTTTCATCACTTGAATCCACAGTTTCCGTCTTATGATGCCGAGGATCACGTTTATCTTCACCCTCTCTCTACCACGTCCAAGTGTCATGAAACCTTCATTCCAGTAGTTTCTTGCATGAACTCTCCTTAGCCATGGTCTTCCCAACAAGCATTGGGTACGCAATGCAAGTACCATTTTCATCACACGAAAGTCTACCACACATACAACACCCATAATGAGATATTGCCACATTTGAAACTACACCTTCTTGTTTAGTTTTTCCTTTATTTAATGACCTTAACATAAGTGTTGAAGGGCGATCAATTTTAAACACAACATATTCATTACTGAGACTCGGTCATTACATTAATCGCAGACTTCCATCAACTAAGACATCATGAATTGAAATACCATTACATAATACCTCAGCTTGTGGAGCATAGGGATCCGCCTCTACCTCCAAAACAGGGACCTCAACCTCCTTCCTTCATCGAGCATTGAGTCCACTTCGCAACTCCCGCCTCTTCTCAGAAGACATAGCCAAGAGTTGACCATATGTAATATTTGTAGGCCTTTTGGACAGATCTTCCAGGATGGAGTATGGTCCTTGCCCCTGTGAAATCAGAAAATCCTGCACACCCAACTTTCTTCTCCTATGTTTCTTATTAGTTTCTTCTTTCATCTTCTTAGGATCATTTCCATCTTGATTATTTTTTTCTTTCTTTCTTTTTGTTACCAACACATCTACTACATCAAAAGAATTCACAGGTGCTTTTCCTTTATCATTATCTCCTTTACCGGATGTAGAAGCTCTATTTGGACAATTATACTTATAATGACCCTTTTTATAACAACCATAACATACAACTTTAGAAATATTTCTTTTGGACCTCTATCTCCTCCCCGAGAACTAAATTCCTTTCCTTGAAGAAGATTAATAGTTAAGCTGACCCATCTTTTTGAGCAAATCTTCATACTCATTAGATGCTCTACTTTAGCAACAATTTCTTTGGGATCCTCTTCCATGCTTTCTTCTTGCCTTCTTGCAATCTCATTTGCTTGTTCAATGGTAGCTGGGCGGTCATACTTCACTCGTTGTCTGATCTTTGGCTTCATCCCAAGAATGAAGTGCTTACATAGGAGATTATCCACACCGTTCATCAACCCATCTGCTAATCCTTCCTTCCGGATATGGGCATCGAGCTTCCTCCTTAGCTCTAGAACATGAGCATGATAATCCCTTATCTTCTCCTTCTCTCCTTGGGATAGCTTTGTGATCTCGATCATGAGATCTGCATATCTCTGTTGTTCACCAAATTCTTCAAGAAAACTTTCAGTTAATAAATCCCATGAATTTTTCACATTATCACCTATTGTTTCAAACCACCTAAGTTCTGAACCATCCAAAAAGGTAGGAAAAAATTCAGTCCATTGTTCCCTTCTTATAAAGCCATTACAAATACAAGATCGTTTAAACTCTTGAATGAAAGAAGAAGCATCTTCATTAGATTGAGCTGAAAAATAGGAATCTTTCCCATTTTCAAAAGTAACCACTTGTGAAATACCAACCCACAAGTACAATCAACAAGACTTATGTGCACAAATAATTGGAATCACTATACTAGAAAGTGACTTTACACCTTTCTACAGAAAATAGAAATGACCATGGTAAACTACGGTAAAACTTGACTTACTTTGCATGTAAAACCGACTTTCTTGTGGTAAACACTATTCACGGTAAAAGGTGAAGTTCTCATGCGGTAAATACTATTCATGGTAAAAGTGACTTTATTGCGGTAAATACTATTCCCAGCAAAAATGAATTTACCATGGTAACTACTATTCATGGCAAAAATGACTTTACCATGGTAACTACCATGCATAGTAAAAACAAGGTTACCCTCCAATTGATTTTTGACTAAGTGGGAATATCTCTCCGAGAAAATCCACCAACGAGGAATAGTCCTAAAAAGCGGAACCAAAATGTCATCACCAATCCGACACTATGATAATTCTTCACCGGGAACTCCTCATGCTATGATTATTTACTAATGCACAACTTTTAGTTTGGTTGATGTAATCACAGTAACAAAACAACAAACTTAACACAAGAATACCATCGACTATGATAAGATGGAATGATGACAAATCTAAAATATCAAAGTAAATTATAATATTAACATGAAATTGTTACAATCTCACCCATGAGGAACTTCAAGTGTTATTGAATTCACTTGCCTTCCACTAATACTATGGGAGAAACTTTACAATTACACCTCTTAATGGCTTCTTCAACACACCTTTAAACTGATGCTTCCTTTACACACTTCATACAATATTTCTCACTACTTCTTTCTATGCTAAATGAGGGGGGTGGCCTCTCTATTTATAGAACTTCCAGGCTTATCCATCTTATCTCTAAGATAGGATAAGAAATCCACTTTGACGAATCATATTCCATACCTTAACTCTTATCTGTACATGTAAGCTTATCTTTTAAGATAAGATAAACCTTATCATTTTACATGGGTTCCACATTTTTAGACTTTTTACAAATAAAATACACAAAATATTTATGACCTCACTCCTTGTCCTTATTACCAATATAATATTTCTAATTCCTAATCATGTAGACCCTACTTCTCTAATTACCCAAACTTTGACATTTTAACATTACCGGACCACTTACGACAAATATTTACTTTTTACAACATTCCTATTGTACTTTGACTATTACCGTACTCCACATTATTGGCGGCGTCGTACTGGCAGCGCCGTTATCTTCTATCGGACGCTACTACTAATTATACTTAACAACATCCTATTCCTAATACATACATTAATGAAATAGAAATTATGGAGGAAAATTTTAGTGTCGATAGGACACAAAGTTCATATTTCATTTACTCCAAAATGTCTTCTCAAAATAACACAATGTTTCTTTCTTCAAAATAAAAACTATACACCATGGGACACAATGTTTCTTTCTTCATCGGGGAAGCCACTATATCGAGTATTGGGAAAGTGGATGATATGAGATTTATCAGATGTTGAACATATTCCACCAATTGATTCTTTTCAGCCTTGAGTTGAGAGTTCTAAGACTTATATTTCTCAAGTCTCTTTAGCACGATATCAATTGAATCTCGGCCATATCCTTGTCACTTTCTAGTGTGCACTTCCCAAGTCCAAGTCTGGAAACTTCATAATTATCAGATTTCATAGCATTACACTCCTTTTCAACTTGTGGGATGGCAAGATCCGTAAATCTATTTCCGTCATCATCCACCATTATTCGGGAAAGAACTTTAGGCTTCTTGGGAATGATATCATTTGAAATTTTGAAAAGGGCATCGAATTCAATGTCAATTTCCTTGACAACCCTCTTCCTTTTCTTGATTTCACAATCAACCCAAAAAGGAGTATCATTCACTACTTCTACATACAGAAGCCTGGAGCTTGAGCAACATTCTCATTGTTCTCGACATCATGATATTCTGTAAGAATCCTTTCCACAACCTCAATTTTAGGAGAAATAACCTTGATATCCACCTCTTGATCATTTGAGAGATTTTAGAAAATATCTTCGTCAACTGTAGGTTCCAAAGTGTTCGATATTTGGACTACCTGCACCTGAGTGTACTCTTATGCAAGCCATGGCTTAGGATATTTTGTAATGTGAGTAGAAGAATATCTACTTGAAGTGGAAAATCATGATACACTCTCTCATCCTTCGCAGGGGCTAGGACCCTTAGATTCTTCACCTCGTGACACATTATTAGATGAAGTACATTTTGGAAACCACTCTTTTCTTGCTTGTTGGATGTGACTGGATGGCACAAAGGTTGATTGAGAAGAATATTTGGTTGACTGGAGACCTCCTCGAGTTGGCAATTTTTTAATCCTATAGTATGATCTTGGATTGGTTGTAACTTTGCAATTTATCTTTCATACTAAGATATGCTTCTTTCGAGAATTGGTTGATTCTTGTTATCAAGAGAAAATTCATCTCTTTTGGTCTAATCAATTCATGGCAATCGGGTAAAATCAACTACATCATATGAAGGATAAATAACATCTTCATCATGATATAGAAATGAATCAGACAGTTCCTAATGTGAAAGGCCTTGATATGAGAAATGGTTAGGTGAGAAAACTCTTGTCTTCTTACTTCATGTTTGTCTAAATAGGTGGCCCATAAATCTTCCATGGTAGGGTTATGTTGATACTTTTCTCCAAGAATATTATGTATATATCCATTGATATCAAACTCGAGATCTCTTTACATATGGATGAATAGTGATGAGGGAAAACTCTTTTCCATGAATTGTGCACTGCTTGAAGAGATTTGGACATTGGTATTCCTTGATTTGGATTGGGAAATTAATTCTTGAGCGATGGTTTTCACGAGAAGACAGGTGAGCTTGGAATAATTGTCGCAAAATCTCCATTAATTCCCACTTGTCACCGACATACTTAGGAAGATTCCATGGAGTACTCATGCAAAGCCGCTTACGTGAATATAAGAAAAGGATAAAAATGAATAAACCATGTTCCCCATTAGGAAAGACATCCATGGCCTCTTTAGAAAATATTTCCTCGTATTCGATTCAAGTTTTGAATCACACGAAAAGGTGAATGCATCATTAACTCTTCTAAATGATGAGATCTATTTTTGAAACTTAGTTGTGGATAAAAATGGAAGGTATTATTTGATGCACCCATGTCTCCTCTCGTTTTGAGTCCCGAAAATAGCTTTCTTCTATCCAATGTATAAGTTAAATATGATGTCATGTAGAAACATCCAGTTATCTTCACTTCGATCAATTGTTTGTGAAGGGTATTGGTGATGATGGTGGCCCAATCCACAAACTCTCTCTTAGTAAAGATGATACAGATAAAATGATACATCCATGGGTGGAAAATCCTGGTAGAGGGTAAACCGAAGACTTGAATTAGGAGAGTAATCATGTCCTTGATTTCTTCCATGAAATCAATGTGGTACAACTCTTTAGGAAGCTGGTCAACTTGAGGCCTCTTGGTCACTAACCAGTTGTTATTAACCATCTTTCTCCACTGAGGGGTTCTTCATCCCAAAATTATTGTGCTGACTTTCAAGTGATATCCACATTCTTAGGGAAGTCAGGTATGTTGAGAAACTCCTTAATGTGCTTTGGTGTGATTAAGAGGAAAGGCTCGCGATTATATTTAAAAAATCCTTGTCTCTCGGGATCATAATGCTCTGCGTAAGCAATAACCATCTCTGGACATTTCACTTGAGACCGGAAATGCTTCTGCTTGGGATAGAATACTATGGTAAAGCCTATCTCGAGAATATGGTTTTACCTTTAGATTTAACTTGATCGCAAAATTGTTGCACATTGATGTGACCCAGATTTGTATCGTTGATTTTGTCGTATCTTGACTTGATTGAATGGGAGGAATGATTCCTTGGAATTTTTACTTAAGCATGGAATTATTTGATTTCTCCACTAGATTCCTCGATTTTCCTGCATATTTATTAGACTTTTCGGCCATTATGAATTCTAGAAAAATGACTCAAGAACATAAAAAAATACAAAAAAATGACTCGTTTTAATATTATTATTATTATAATATTAATAAAAATAATAATCGGTCCTAGGTTACAATTTTTTTAATACATCACACCGAGACTAGGCTTGAATTTCGATTCTGCCACAACAATTTAAATATATATTTTTAAAAATAAAAATCTTCCGATTTTAATATTTTGATTTTTTAATTTAATTTTCTTGAGAAAATTCTCCTTTGCATGCGTGAATCGTAACTTCTTATTTGCGTGAAAATTACCTGATTTTAATGAATGTGTACTTTGGGCTTTCCTTCTTCCTTGCGGACTTGATCGATGCGTGGGCAACGTACTAGTTTTTGACAACTGCTTGTGATTGGAATTTCTTTATAGCCTGCGTGAAAACTCGAGCTTTTGCCTGAAAAGTGCGTGGATATATATATTTTGCACTTTCTCAACTTGTTGGTGCTTAGGCATTGAAATTGGACTTTCGTTTTACCAATGCGTGGCCTTTAGTGCTATTTCCTTTGATGAGTGTGTGGGAGGAATTCTTGTCTTTTTTTTAAACTATTGTTCTCTTGCTTTTACCCATGCATGGAAATTGATTAAAACTTTTGCATGTTGTGTGGCCTCTCTCCTTAGGCGTTGGAAACTTCTAGACTATTTTGCATTGAAATATTTTTCTTAAATAGTTGGCATAGACTTTGATTCCCTTTGGCTACATGGTGAATGCATACACTGAAACTTCCTTTAAAACCTATGCGGAAATTCCTCTTGGTTTCTTATGCATTTTGTCTTGTTTTGGAAGTTGTTTGCTATTCCTTGTGATGAAGGCGTGGGAGGAATTCTTGTCTTTTTTTTAATTTATGTTTCTTGGCATGCGTGATGATCTATCTCTCTCCTGTGGCTGCGTTGAAACTTGTTATTCCTTCCTCTCCCTACTTTGCATTGGAAAATCACTATTCTTTTGGCACGGACTTGGATCAATGTGTGGACTTGATAGATTTCTTCTTGGAATGTGTTAGAAATAAGGCTTTGGCATGGAGAATTTCCTGAACTGCAACGTGGACTCCTTGCTTTATGCAATGCATTGGAATTTTTTCACCTTTTTCCTTTGGCAACATGACAGCTTCTTTTATTCCACTTTGTGTGGTGAATTTACTTCTACAATCTCTCCCCAATGCATTGGAAACTCTTCTCCCTAGTGTGGTGTTCTTTGTTCTCTGATAGCTAACATAATCCTTTTTTAATTGCATTTATAGTAAACTAGAAATTTGAAAGCTTCAAAGCTTCTTCGCATGAATTTTTCCAAGGAGTTTGACGGAGAAATGGTTAAAGAAGCTTCTGTAACCATTTCTTATTTCCATTGGAATAACCAATTCCCTCTTTCCCGGGTAGTGACATTAATTGCCAAGGGAAAGTGGGAAATAAAAAACCATTTCCATCGAAAAATGGCAAGGCAGTTGACAATCCCCATTTTATTTCCCCATGTGGGAAATCGGGATATTTTTTTCCCATTTGCCAATTAATTAAATTGGCAATCAGTGGAAGAAATCCCACAAGTAGGAAATAAAATGAATTTTCCATGAAGGGGAAAATCCGGGTATGGGATGCCAATTTGGCATCCCAACAATTGGAAGTGGAAGCTTACTTTCCCCGACAATTAAAATAAATCTTGTCAAATGAATTTTAATTAATATTTATTTAATTAAAAACCCAAAAATTAATAAAAATGATTTTATCAAATAAAGGATAATAAATTAATTAAATATTAATTAATTAATTATTAATGCAGTTTATAACTTGGTGGGAGGAGTTCTCACCCGAAATGGACGAAACGAAGACTAGAACGATCACAAAAATGAGACGATCACGATGAGGGCGTTAAATCATGCAAAATAACACTTTTGAAATTTTTCAAAATTCCCATGTTTATTAATTTTGTGAAGTCAAAATTAGGCGATAACATTATCGATCAAATTGAAAACTATGGAGTTTAGAAGTCGTTATGCTTCAGTATGGACATGATAGCAAATGAATATAAAATTTTAAGCAATATATCCCCATAATTATAGGAATATATTTCCTATATAAATTATATTTCCCAGAGATGAATGAATATGTAGATTTTTAATGCTATATAATCTACACAAAATTGTGCCAAATTTTAATTAGTATAATTCTAGTATTGTTTGATATCTATCTCTCTATCCTATATGTTTCTAGTTATTTTTTTCTATTTTGTAACTAAGTGTGCAATCCTAAAAATGTGATATTGGTTGAGTTCTATTATTCTTTGCATGGTATTTGAAGGTTTGAAATGGACTAATTTTATAAAACCATTATAATATTAAATTATAATTTATTATTGAGTGATTCTAGGGATTTTTGCAAACATTAGCATGGATGTAAATATGATACCATGAGCTACATGTGATGCATTAGGAAAACCACCCCTAAAGGAGGAAAATTATTATGTAATAATTGTTGATGGAACACTATGGAAACCCATAAGGGTATTAAAGGGAGTAGAAATTGATATTATTTACACCACTACAAAAATATGTTTCAAATACCTAGAAACATATTATCATACCCATTATTGTTATATTTTGAATGGTTTGTTAATGAAAATCGCATATTAGACTCCTTATATGAACATATAATGATAGAAGGTAATTGATTGATATCCCACTTACTATTAGGAAGGGAATGGAGGATGCATTGATTATATGAAAGTGAGTAAGATGATGTTTTTAGGGTATAATTAGTTAATAAAAATTTCAAACTAAATAAAGGATACAAATCAAATAAGGAGGTCAAGACTCAAACTAAGAGAAATGAGTTGGAGGAAGATCTAGGAGAAGATATAAAAGCGTTGATAAATAGGATAAAAGGATAAAGGTGTTTAATATCTTACCCATGAAAAATATATAGGAGAAAGATGAATTTGATGCCATGGAAGGAATAATAGATATCAAGAAAGAATATCATTATTCTAAAGAGGAGGATTTTGAAACCTAAAGTATGAATTTTGACTCTACCAAAGAAAATAATGAGGACATTAAAAATAATGTTGTGGATAATAGAAATAATTTAATGGAGATAAGATAGGTTTCCATGAAAGAAATAAAAGGCATGGTGAAAACAAAAATTATTTGATGGAGAAAGTTCTTGATACATTGAGAATGAATTACTACTCTATAGTAGAAGAAGAATATATAGTAAATACCATAGACAAAAGAGATAATGTTGTGAGAAATAAAAAGCTAGACCATGAAACATAAAGGAAGGAAGGATTATGTGAAAATAGTAATGATGCTATAGATATAAGGAAAAAATGTCTTCGAACATAAAAAAATTGGATGCATAAGACATAAATGATATGGAAAAAGATGCATACTATACTCCAAAGATAGTGTATTATACCATAGATGAAAATTACTGTATTGGGAAAGAGGGGTATGATACCAAAAATGATGAACCTAATGTTAGAGGAAGGAAAAAAAAGATTGGAGTCATGAACCAAAGTGGTCATATTATGGGAGGAGATGATAAGCTAGTGGATGTAAGAAACAATACTATAGAAGAAGAGAAGAAAATATAGAAGAATAATATGATATCATGGAAGAAAAAACTATTAAATAAGAATATGCTAATGTGGAAGAAGCATACTATATGGCAAATGACATAGACAAAACAAATATTAATATTCCTATATTACACAATAATATTACCAAAGATGCTGAAATATATATGAAGAAGAGGGCGAGTGGAAGTTAAAACACCATGGAAAGGAAGTTTTTTTACAAACCAAAAGAAAGTAAAGGAAGGATCATAATGAAACATTTGGACTATGTGGAAGAGAATTTTTTTAGGAGAATAGTAGAATTTCTAGTACTATACTAGAGGAATATGAATAAACTATAGAAACAATAAAAATTTATACAACCTTGATTAAAAAATTGAAAAATAAAAAACAATTTTGTAAAAAAAAAAAGTTCTAGAATAAAAGAGAACAAAAGAAAAAATCATTTCATAAAAATATAGAAAAACAATTATGGAAGAAAAAGTAAATCATAAAAAAGGGAAAAGGTTGAAAAACATGGGCAAGGGGGAGATAGGTGGGGGAGTGGGTGGAAGAGGAGAAAATAGATGATGTGGTAGGAAAAAGGAAATGGAAAGAAAAGGGAATGAAATTTTGTTAAAATAAGAGGGGGTGAATATGCAAAAGGTAGATGAAGTGGAACTACCATCCCATATATCAATCTAGGAAATTCGAGTGAGGGATATTTTTTTCCTTACGTCACATTCATAAGTTCCTCAAAATGTGTTGTTTGAATCCGATGGACCAATAGAAAAAAATCAATTTTTATGGGTTTTTCATCCAAATTTTTCTCAAGGATGAGATAATGTACTAATTATGGGGATATTTTAGGTAGGGCTCATCATCACAATCGATTAAAATATGTTAATAATAGATTATTTAGCACATAACATGGTTTGATAAATACCAAATCGTAATTGGCTATCCTACATAATTGTTTCGAGTGCTTCACGACTTGAGTGAAGAATCTGCATGTACAATAGATAAATTATTTATTATACTATATAAGCTACATAAAGATAGAAAATAGATAATATTGAAGGTATAGAGATAGAATACAAGTGATACTATAGTACTAATTGTACATGAAATGTACAATGGAAATTCGAAGGGGATCTATTGAGGAAGTCAAATTGGAGGGAGATAAACAATGGGAGAGGAAGAAAGAGGAAGAAAAAGGGTTCAAGAGAAGACTAAGGAATAAGAAAGTGGATTTGTGGATGGATGGGAAATTTTACCCTCGATTAGCTACGTGATAATAACGACTATAGTTCAAAAAGGAGAAAATTCATGTTATGGGATCTTTCCTTATAATGTACTCTCTCTCTCTCTCTCTACTTGTCAAAACGTAAAGGTTAGCTGTATTTGAAGAATGCTAGAAGTTAGACCTTCCAATGTGAAATTTTTCACCAAGAAACATGGTCAGTGCTATAGCTGCAATCATTATGCCAATGGGCTTTAAAATTGCCTCATATAAGGGTCCTTTCATGCCATTGCACCAAGTTTGCAAGGTATAAGTAACCCTTGTACCAATAATTACCTACAAGAAAAGGATTATTATATTAATTGTGAAGGTATGCTTGTTTCGATTTTGTAGCTACCAACATGAGAATAAATTTAGTAATACTATTTATTACTGAATATGAAATGCTTACGACACCAATGTCCCATATTGAACTCCAAACAACTAAATTTTGCTCAATAATAGATGTGAGAATGGCAAACATAAATCACTATATTTGGATGTGATTTTTGATTTATTTTTCTCTTCTTTGGTAAACGAAAATTTTGGGTCAACCTGTATGCAAATATTAGATTTTAGCAACTTAATTCAATTATATAAACATTTTAGTTAGGTAACATAGCTGAATATGAAATTCTTATGACACCGATGTCCCATATTGAAATCCAAACAACTAAATTGTACTCAATAATAGATGTGATAATGGAAAACATAAATCACTATCTTTGGCCAATTGATATCAACAAATATAAATAGAGCTCCATTCACAACTTCCATGCGTCCATTTTCGATGCGATTTGTAAAGTATTTTGTCTCTTCTTTGGTAAATAAATTTTTTGGGTCAACCTGTATGCAAATATTAGAGTTTAGAAACTTAATTCAATTATATAAACATTTTAGTCAGGTAACATAGCAGTGACAACTGTGTAGGCATAAATTATATGAATATTTTAGTCGGATAAGGTAGCAGTGAAAGCCAAGAAGACACAAACCCCCACTCATATGTGAGGATACCATTTCAAATTAGCAAAATACAACATGCACATGGTAGAAAACAAAACCATTCATTAAGTTAAGGGAGGATGGAAAATATTTTACTAGTCGGTGAATATGTCCATTTCAAAAGAAACATAAAATACATATATTATAGAATAATATTTGAGAAAGGATACATAATTGACTCTTGAAATTTGTAATTGTGAAGAATTTAATTTACATCTAATATAAAAACTTGAATGATGTGTTCTGAGATTTTACTAATTGGCAATTCTATTTTTGGGGAAAAAAATATATAGCAGTTTGTCTAAAGAGTACTCTGTTCTAGACCTGAGACAGAAGGGGAAGAATAGTTATTCCTACGTGCCCACCTACTACTGGAACATCAACCTCCTTGGGATCAACACCAACAACTTCAGCTTGTTCAATTCAAAAGAAAAATGGTGAATCAATTCCTATAGCCATTAGACTTGCCAACAATGCACTGAAGTCAAAACAAAATGGTTTATCCTATTGTGTCCAGTGAATTTCTTGAATTGGGTCTTATGAAGTTCTTGTATTGGGTTTAAGAGTTTCTAGAATTTGGTCTTATAAATTTCTTGAATTGGGCCCTAAGTCCTATATATGTTTTGAAAATAAGTTCCATTCCCAAAGACGAAGCAATTGCGATAAAAACTAAAGACCAAAATGTCTTAAGGATATAACACTAATAAGCTAAGCAACGGTATTAAATTTAGGGTAATAGGGATAAAATATGAAGCATAAAAAATATACATACCAAAAAGTATTTTATCTTAGAACATCTAAATTTGTGAGGCCCGTCAAGTGCTTAGGCTTATAAACCCCTCGCGATTTTCAAAAATTCAGTTGTAATTGATACCATATAATTCACTAGATTGTTGATAACTCGCCCATCTCTCATCCACCTACCCATGATTATAGGAGGTAGCTCATTTAAATATTTAAATATATATTTTTAAACTATAAAAAATTCCAACTACATTTGTGTTGTGACATGGGTAGTGGGATAGGTTTTATTACATGTACGTGAACATGTAAAATTATCTTAGTTAGGCTTTGGAAAGTGTTCTTTGCCTCAGCCTAGTCTTACCTTTATATGTGTAGGGCATGAGTTTTCGAGTGATATAAAAATTGCTCTGATTATTTTTGCGATATATAAAATTCTCTCCTGGAAAGGTGTTTCACCATAATCAATCAAGCTCAACAATGCATGCTTATGAATGTTCACTTAAATAAAAGTTGGAGATCACATTATTGTTTTGAGTTGTGTGATTTTATCACAGATTTTAATATCAAACCTTAATAAATTAATTACATATGGAGCATTTTCTTTTAATTGTAAAAAGACAAATTAGAAATGAATTACACCATTTAAACTCTCGATATGGCTTCTCACATGTGTGTGTAATAAATTTGCCAACTCTTCTCACTTAATTAGCAAAGTTTTTCTAATGGGAAATATTTAAAAGAATCATTAACAAATTCTACGTAGTACTTTAACTTAAACAAAAATATCATGGGCAAGAGACCTGCCTCTATCTTCTATCAATAATTTTTTTCAAGGTGGTTTTACAAGAACATGACATGTAATTATAGAAGAATATTTACACATTTTGTTATTTTTTCTTCACATTCAGAGGCCTTAAAAGATAAATAGTCAAATTTGACATTTAATATAGAGTCTGAACCATGAAATTTCAGACATCAACAATTCTTTAAACTTAGAATATACTTATTTTCCAAAACAAAGCGAAAAAATCAATAAAAGTTTACTTTACCCAAGGTAAAAGGTACTTTAAGATACATGCCACCAGAATGAATTGATAGCACATTAGGAAAAACAAGCTAAGCTCTTGAAAACTAAAAACACCCTACAACTGGGATGAGTTCAATGTATATAGCTAAAAAGAAACTACAAAGAAAATGAATCATGAAAGAATGTAAGTCTAATCTAGAAATCTGATTCTAAATGTAATACAAACTTTTAAATAGAAATATTAACCAAGATTTGGGATAGGTAATTGAGATGAACTAAATTTAGCAAATATGAAATTCCACAATGGCATGAATACACTCAATAATATAAATGATATAATTGTAAGGACATCTCATGAGGTCATCTAGAACAAAATTTTCCTCATAAATTAAAAAATCCACAAGGAAGTGGTACATATGCTATAAATTGGTGAAAATTTCCTCCTTGTTATCTTTCATTAGATAAAACAAATACAAAACTTTATGAAATCCCTAAATAGTCACAAAAGTTGCATTCTATTTTCCAGTAAAATGCTAAAAAATAAGCAGTCGATTTTCACATAGCTTTATCCAAAATTCAGCAAATATATAACTCATTAGCTAATGATAAATTATGTATGACCTAAAAAATAAAATATTACCAATTTTAATAAAAATAAATCCCCATTCACAATTCCATCTTCCATATTGAATGCATAAATGTTAATGTCCAATTTAACATTCGCAAATGTGCTCTTTTTTCCGTAGATTTATTAAATTACACTTTGACAAGTATAAAATTAAAGGAAAAAAGAGCTGAGTATTACACTACGCATGAAATGAGAACATGGCACTGTAATTGGCTCGAATTAAAAAATTATGGAGCTAATAATAAGATAAAACCTAGGGCATGACGTGCTCAATACAATTTAAAAATTCATTTCTAGTGACGACCCTCTGAAGGTTTTTGGAGCTCATGCCATGGAAGGAAGCATTCCTCCACCAATATTTTGGACATTCATTGTACTAAAAATCAAATGTGGACATGTCCTTACTAGAGGAGCCTGTTATTTTCATAACACCTGTAAAAAATGGAACCAAAAAAGTAGAAAAAAAAACCTAGATTTATGAAACCTGAAAAATAGGAGTCGCATGCAAGATGTTTCTACGGAATCTTTGATCCTTTAGCCTGCAAGTCAGGGCCAAAAAAAGTTCTTACCAGAATATAATGGCTAACATGACTAGATGAGTTGTTCTATTCCATATACCCACATTGACACTTCCATTATACATACAAATACGAAACTACTTATGAATTAATATTGTGCATGACCACAAAGACAGAATTTTTTATATGACATTCAAATACATTCTGCAAATAAAATATTAAAAAATAAACATGATAGTACTGAATCAGACTACAATACATGGAAATCCATTCTAGATTATTACAGAGATTTTCAAGGGTATTCTCAAGAATCATTCATAATGTTTCTTGAAACCAAATGTTTATTGAAAAGATTCAAGAATCACATTCAATATTTAATTCACCAAACCCTTTACTCCATGATGTCTCCTCCCATGATGGCTCCAACATGTTTTCTAAACCCTAAAATGAACCCACTATAGATTGATTTGGTTGGGCGGAGGCTTTCACTCAAATAGGTTGCTCATGATGGCGACGGTGGAAAATTAGTTGGGTGATGAGTGGTCGATGGGATATAGGGAGTTGGAGATGGATCTATGTTTTTCTATGGATTTGGCTCGAGATACCTCCAAGAACCTCTTCCTCTATTCCACTACTATGCGATGTTATCAACTGTGCGATGACACTAATCCATTATTGGTTAAA
Organism: Taxus wallichiana var. yunnanensis; assembly: GCA_018340775.1. Taxonomy (NCBI): domain Eukaryota; kingdom Viridiplantae; phylum Streptophyta; class Pinopsida; order Cupressales; family Taxaceae; genus Taxus; species Taxus wallichiana. Next base: position 841,572,203 of record CM031237.1, on the reverse strand, counting down.
GATACCGAAGTTAATGGTGGCTCCTCCAAAGATGTTTTGTTTAAGCCGGCCCTATTACACAACTCCACGACCTCTTCCATGCATGCAGTGTCTCTCACACCGATAAAAAAAAGAGTTTTGGTAGAAATTCATTTCTCTCGGGGAGAAATGAACCCACTTTAGATACAAATAGAAGAGTTTCCTCTACCTAAGGTGCTTCACTCGGTGTAATGTCTAGTCGTATTGATTTTGTTTCTTCCACTTTTGAGATCTTGTGCCACAAGTATAACCTTTCCAACATGATTCTAGAGATGGAAAACAATGTATGGGCATACAAAGGCATTGTATTTCAATGCATTCCTCTGTAAATGCCCTCCTCCGTTTGATTTATGATGGGTGTCGAGTTATCCGACCCCGATTCAACTAGGGAAAGCCTTCGATGTGAAGATACATATGAAATCATATAGATATTTTTGATAGTAAAAGGATTGAAAAATATTATAATCTAGGTTAGAGGAGTTTTTAAAAGTGATGTGAGACTCGAAACATATCACATTGATAATATTAGAACATAAAGTGGAATGAAGATAAATAATTATGTTAAACTAATAAAAATATATGTCTAAAGGACACATCCCTTCAAATTTAACCATATTGATATGTTTAAGTAATATATTATGTCATAATATAGCTATATACTATTGCGAGACACAAAATAATGTAGTTGTGTACATTTCTAGGTCCTAAACACATACTAGCATTCATATGATTCCTAAGAAAGAAAACTAGTAATTGATGACTATCTTTGGCCTCTTTTTTTCGTTTCTTGTTTTTTATTTGGTGTTAAACACCCTAAAAACCAAACAATATTTTACTAATGTATCTTGTATGGCTCCAGACACCGGCGCCTACCAGATAGAAGTTCACAGTGCTCCTATCCCCTCCTGGGCACCCCTAACTATTTTTCACCTTACTCACTTCTTTTACCTTTTACATCTCTTTTTCACTTATGGGTCGGCCTTCCAGTTGTCAATTACAAAATTCAAATAATTTAATCCTTTAAATACATAGTTATGTGTTTAAAATAAATAACCAAACACCAAACATTACTATCATCACCTAATATTTCATTCAAAAGGGATCTAAAGCACTCTAAAGTATCCATCTAGCATCCATTAAAGGGAAAAGGGTTGTATCGACTCATGTCTACAATGCATAGGAAGGGGAAGTTCATTATATTCCATCCACACATGCTATACATTTCCACATTCTAGCTACAACCTAGTATCAAGTGCAACTTGCACAAGGGTATCCCAAGGTATAATTTATACACACTCACCAGAACTACATGGATTCTTAGATGTAGTGTTGTTATTGGTCGTAAGTTCACTCTTGGGGTGACGGGGTTATTCGACTCCCCACATTACATATTTATTTTTAGGTTTGATGTGGTTTGTGGGCTTGTGTAGGTAAAATTATAATTTTTAGGTTACAAGTACCTTCGGTGATCATTGTGTGACTCTTAGGAAATCAATATAAGTAATAAGAATGATCTTGTGATAGAATAAAAACTAGATTTTGATAATTTACGCAGTCACGAGGAACCCATAACAAGTCTTTAGCACCCAAACACCCATATCCCGCCATAGGAGCCTATGTCTAGCATCAATCCCGCATTCAATAATTTAGCGTGAGTAGTAAAGATACTCTACCCAACCTGTTCAACACTTTTCCCTATCCATATTGGTTCGAGATAGAGTGTAAATTAGATAAGTCTCTTCATCCATCTCTTTTGCTTAGTGTTTCATATTTATATCTTAGTTTCCTTGTGTTATTTCTATATTTCAATATTTATATATGATTTATTTCAATAGTGACTCTAAAATATTTAGATTTAATTCAAATTAAATTAAATCATTTTGTGAACCCACTCATTCAAACCCTACCTTCTGAGAATGTATCAAAATCTATCTCCTTCTTTTGAATTCATGGATCAATCTTCCTATCCTTCTTTTACTCTAACCAAGGTTTCTGGCATGACTACTACTTTACTTGTTTTAAGCAAGTTTGTACTCAATATCCTTCTCACTTCATTACTCCAATACATGATCCAGCCATCAATGTAGTCACCACACACCACACTCATCCTCCTATGGCTCCACCCATCTCTGTCGCACCACCTATGACTTCTACAGTTCCTACCACTACCTCTAAAGGTTATGACATCAAAGATTAGCTTTAAAATATCCAATAAAAAATCTCTCATTATGATTTATTACGCAGTGCACCCAATTTTCATCATACATTAGAGGTCATCCTTCATTATATTCACATTGAAAGAAATAATTCTCCTATTACCTTTACTCACATCATTCAATCTCTTAAAAATTTACCACATGATATATCTTTTAGTGATGAGGATATCCCTCCCTCTCTGGCCGAGTCCATTTCCACCTCTGCTTATCACTACTACTATTGGCACCATTTGTATTAAGTATGTACTTATTGACAATGAATTTTCTAGCAATCAATATGCTTTATCCCTCCTTAGGAAAATTGACATTATTTATGATCTAAAATAATAAATCCTCGCAAGTCATTCGCGGATATGATTCAACTACTAGGACATGCATGGGAACTATCATATTACCACTATAAGTTGGGCCTAAAATTGTTCCTACTCTATTCTTTGTTATCGATGTCCCATACTAGTTTAATTACTTACTTAGAAGATCTTGATTCATACAATGAATGTTGTTCCATCTATAATTCATTGGTGTTTTAAATTTTTACATGATGGTTATGAACATACTATTTCTACATCAATTCAATTTTTATGGTATAAATCTTATCACTGCCATGTCTATCCCTCAATTAGATCATATTCCATATTGCAATATTGATACATATGATATTGGGAAATCTAGTGCTCCTACTCCTTTTTGCATATCTCCTTGCACTCCAGCCATTCCTAATCATACTACTTATATCCTATCACCCACAATGTCCATCCCTATGGCTACTACTCCACCTATCATAGCTCCTCTATATTCTCGCATTTGGTTATATCCCTACACATATTCATGGTAACACTATACAACAAGATAATGTTAGCACCGATGATTCCGATGATGACGCCTGATGTTGGAGAGATTAATGATGACACATTACACAATATCAACTTTACTCCTATCAAAATAAATGATTCCTACTTCCTGGATACATTTTTTGGTATTGGCCCTAGTGAATACCAATTCAAGAAAATTCCTCCCTCCACTAAAGCCATGATACATTTTCAAGGGGTTGTACATACATTAGACATCTCACCATTGATCGCATCTCACTAAAATCATTTTATGTCATAGATTGAACCCTTTACATGAAATATTTTCATTTATAATTATTATTGGCCTCAAATTTCATTTGACCCTACATGCTCGACACTATTTACACACATGATAGATTAGATTGACTACGATTCATATATCACAAATGTATATTCATTACTACTTTTTATGGCCTCTAAATCTTTCATTTGAAATTCTTTTTGAATTAACTCCTCGTTCTTCTCCACTCACAATTTGGTAATCTTTTCTCAATTTTATTGGTGGCACATTGGATCCCAATCATATTGATATTACATTTACCATGCATTATGTAACAAATATTTCTTGGGATATTCTCAAAATATCACTCGATGGTATGTACATGATTGTCCTCAATTGCATTTTACTAGTGAAGAATATGCTATGCACATGTACAATGTATATCATGTAGACTCTATATATGATCAACCTCACACTATTTCTGATCAAGTCTACGATCCATCTCCAATTGGATATGATCCTGATAATGTCGATATCCTAGATTACTTTACTTGATTATTTTCCACATAACACACTTGGCCTCGGGGCATCATGCTTTCTCCCCACCTTTGATCATTATAAATTCTTTATAATCTCAACGCATAAAAATTACAGTCCATGCTTCACATCTACTCTTTATCATCTCTCTCGTGCACATTGATACACACCTTTTGTCATCATTATCCTATGATGCACTCTAGTTCCATTGTTCATACTCAACTATTAAGGGTTTAAATATGAAATGAACCTCACCAAATTTAGTCTTTACGCTCTACGTTTCATGATATATCTTTATAGCACACATTCTTAAACCGTTTCCCGATGACACACTTGTTCTATGGTTCATTCTTGATTGTTGAGGGTCTTTTATAAATGAACCTCATCTCATAAACATCTACTGGGTAGCACGCTTACTCCTATCACATTCACACATTACATACCATTCCATCACACTCATACACTACATATTACATATCTTGGTTGCACTTACTCTTTCTTGCTTATACTACTTACATGATGCACTTTGCTTATTATTTTAGTCATATACTCATAATTTCATTAATTTATTATATACACACATGCGTGTTCACTTGGTCTTTTAGAGTGAATGTAAATATCTTACATATTTTCATATCTTTTGTAATGATGCTTGACAATGTACCTTTTACTGTCCCATTGAAGCTCATGGGGGCATCTACTTTGTATACTATCACATCCTACACATGTTCTATTGCTACATTATTCAATAATTCTTATTATAGTAACTCTACTTTTCATTGTTCTATACATGCTTTGACATACTACTTATCTTTCTAATGTGATAAGGGGTGCTTTATGTGCAACATTTTCCTTGTAGGACTATATACCACCATGGTTTTCTGATACATTTTTCTTGCCATTATTTGCAGGATATGCCCTATGTATTTTTTTTTATCACTGTTTATATGTTTTTGCCAATTCATCCCTGATTGTCTTGTGACATTGTGAATGATGTCCCATGTTTGAAACCCACTTTTTATGGTCCATCTTGTATGCAAACTTGTTTGTTACATTGTTTTTCTATGACATGCTTGCTACTTTTTCTACTTACACATGTTATTAACCACTTTTTTGCATGTGCCTTGGTTTCTACCACGTGCATCCCCTACCCACTGTAGGCATCAACTTCATATCAACATCAGGTCATCTCATTTAGGCTGCACACTCCTACATTCATCAACGTACATCCCAAATGAGGGGGGCATACATTGGGTGAATAAGTCATCCCTATGACAGCTCATATCTACAATCTAGGATAACACAATACAAGAAAAAAATAGGAACATAGTCATAGAATTACCTAAAATTAGACTTTTGTTAGAATCAAAGCACTAAGACCAGCGTCCAGACTCATACAATAGTGCCTTGGTACACGTGTCCTCCCATGGGCACTAATTTCTTAGAAGAAAACACAATCATCTTCTTAGATCAGTACAGTTCATAGAAGCCTTTAGAGTAGTTTTATAGTTATAGGCACAATCCTCTAGTTACAACATGGATGAAATCCCCTACAATTAATTTCAATTGAGAACTAATTCAGAACAATCAGGACAATAGGAATAAACCAAGGATGTACCATCTATAGTGGTGCTAATAGGGGAAAATCATGGAAGGATAGTAACACTAGCTTTCTCTTTGGTGTGAGATTGCCCAAAAAACTCACACTTGGTGTTATATCACTAAAAAACTCGCTCTTAGCGTGAGATCATCTAAAAAAACTCACTATTTGCATGATATTGCCTCAAAAAACTCATTCTTCACAGCATTTAAGGATACTTTTCTATCCTTTTACACTCTTTTACATAAGGTGCACAATTTCATTTACACACTTTTACATACTTGTTGTCGCCAAATCATTGCACCCTCCGAATGGACAAAATGTGAACAGGATGTTCGGTGTGATTGGGACACATGGGATCACCTCTCAAGTTGTGGGACTTAGGCTCGAGGTGAACCTACGGAAAAGGTTAGCTTCCTCTTCCTAAACTAAGTGTTGTACTACTCCTAGTGTAATAAAAAGGATATCTAGTCCTATGCTAACATTTTCATGGGGTTTTAGGGAAAGAGATTTGCAGAAATGAAACTATACTAGGGATGGTGATGCACCAAATAAAGGGTGTTGTCAGACTTAGGAAGGGTTAATTTGAAGAGGGTCCATGCACAATGTGATCAACTTCACTTACTATAACTTAGAGAGGGTATGAAATACCACAGACTAAGAAACATGTGTTCCCTTTGTTAAAATTGATTAGACAGAGTAATATATTAGTTTACTAGTGAAGAAGGATGAACTTAAGAAGGGTGAATGGACACCACAACTCAACTACATGCAATACTCCACCACTCGATAAGCACAAATCTCCAAGAACTCCAATAGAAATGTGAACTTACACAGTGTACCTGCAAGCATGAGAAAAGGCACAAGGAAGTATAGAAGGATGAAAGGACCAAGATTAGTCACAAAACACAAACTTTTATTACTTCAATAACATGCACAATGCACCATACATTCATAAGAGGCAATGGTTACCATTATAGTCTTGAAGAGGAGGCTTGAAAGTTATCTCAACACACAAGGACAACTTGCAGAAGAGAGAGGACTCTTGAAAAATTACACTTGCCTAAGATGTCTAACTTTCCAATGTATATGACATGTTGGAACCCTTCGAGAATAAGCCTCTAAGTTACATTTATAGAAGAATATGTGAGAGAGAAGAGGAAAGGTCATAATTACATCCCTAAACTGAAGGCACATGATGGTTCATTTATTATAGTTGGTTAAACCAATTTGAGAAGCTTAGTCATGTATAATTAATACCTAGTTGACCTAGTTCTCCCTAATTAGTTAAAAGAATACTTAAATAATAATAATAAATATAATTATTAAAATATAAAAATATTAAATTAATTAAAGTTTTGGTGGGCCCCTGTTTACAGGTTTGTGCTTAAGGGAAAAATTATGAGGAAAAGGCCAAAAATACCAACTTGGTGCTTGGCTCATTGATCCAACTCACCAGTTGGTCATGAGCTCCATCATCTTCCACCGACTATGAGCTCCCATTCCGTATCAAACTATTCTTCACGATCTCTGTTTGATATACATCGAGCTATCCCTCATTTGAGCGCCGAATATGAGCTCACTCACCACATCTTCCTTGAGCTATAACTTTACATTGAGGTCACCACCGAGGTCAACACCTATAACCGACAAGCTCTAGAATGAGCACCCTACCAAATTCACCAAGCTCGTGTTGAGTTCCGACTCTCCTTGAATCTTTGAATTTTTTTATGTTGCAAGGCGATCATACCTCCTCCTAAATGTCGTGAGCTCATTTTTATTTGCCTGCAGCTACCCCGCATTTTACTAGATCTACGTGCTTAACTCACCGAGCACCCTGACTAGAATGGCGAGTCTTTCGTGTCTTTCATCTTTGAAGTTGTAGAATCATGTAAACTCGGTGAGATCAATGTTATTAGAGCTCTCTCTTTTATTGTTCATAGAAAAACTAAGCTTGATTCGAGCATCCCACAACCTGGTCACTCATTCCACCGTGTATTACACAATCATGCCTCGACTCCATTGCAAGATCATTTGAACAATCACCTTAGTGTCCCTATTTGTAGATGCATTGAGCTCATCTTTGTTTCACCATATGAATAACTCGGTTCGTCTGATCTTCATTGACCGACTTGCTCGAAATTACCTAAGCTCATCACATAGAGTTACTCTTACCATCATAGTCACTTGGTGGATGGATGAGAGCTTTCACACCTTTTGAGCTGAGTTGTTCCTCGAAGACCCCTTGTTGATAGCTCACAATTCACTCACATAGTTCAGCCTCTCAAATTTTTCTCATGAGCCCACCGAGATACCACGTATCACTCTATTCACCACCAAGTTTGAGATTGCTCTGTCGAGCCACCCTTCTTAGCTCATCAGTCAATGATTTTTCCTTACAGATGGTTAAAACCAAAATCCATGCATCACTTGCAATCATTTTTTTTTCTCTAAGCTTCTCTGTTGAGTTCGACACCTTTTTGACGATTCGAACATTAAGCCTGAGTTGATGAAAAGTTCGCGCATGGTGAGCTGCAATTCTACCTGGTTCGAGTTGATCTTTTTTTCCCCGAAACATCATGTCGAGCTCCTCTAAGAGTGTATCACTAACCCCAACTTGGCTAAGTCCACAAGTCTGATCCCTTTTTCCATAACTCTTTGTGAGTTTGATCTGATCTACTTGTTTCATCGTGAGCAACTCATTCGTGAGGTCAAGCTATCTCTTTGTGGTCTCTCAAATTTTATCTCCTCGTTAATTCTCTAGCTATCTCGTCGTGAGATATCTTCATGTGAACCTTCTCCTTTGCTCTATGAGCCTGACATTAGCTCCCCTAAAATGGGTGGTTCCCCACGATTTACTTGCATGACGTTAACTCAAATTTTAATTCCTTTGAACCCAGCGACAAACAACTCAGCACGTTCCTTATCAATCTCCGTGATGAATCAATTTCACCTCCTATATTTACGAGCACGTTTCTACTAACCGCTCGGTCATGTTGTGACTCACCCAGCATCTCGCCTGAGGATTTAGAAATAGACTCGGGCTCCCCATGTCAATGCTCCAACTGCGGAATTTCTAGCTTGGCCTGCCATTTTGAAAATCCCGATCTCAGCAATGCTCACCTGAGTCTCCTATGCACGGAGTTCCTATGTTGGCTTTCTTGGCTCGGGAGCCCGAACAACACTTTGCCAATCTCGACATGGCATTCTCCTTATGCAAGTCCACAATGGGAATACGGATTTGTGAGGCAACTTTACCACTTTCTAACTTGGCTGGATGGCTCCTGATTCCCGCGTAGTGGTTTCTTGGACCCCGAGACCCGAAGGCTCTCTTGATTCATTGTTATGTTGCTTGGATGAATGGTATCGATTCTTCCGTATTATTGGCAAATTTCATCGGTGGACCTGAGCTCCTGAAATGACTCGGCCCAAACACACCGCACGTCCCCATGACCAATCGTTTAAATATTTCCACATTTGTCATGCTAAGTCGGGCATGGATCTCATGCTATGAAAGTCCAAAGTGGAAAATTTGATGCCATTCGCCACGCACCACCTCGACAAGTTGGCTCCCAATCTCCGCGATTCATATCAGCTCCAAAAAAATCCTCTGAGCTCATTTGTTGATCTTGAATGTTTCCTCCAACGAGTTGTTATACGCCGATGTCAAATCGGCCCCTTTTCTTCATACCCAACCTTTCTTTACGTTGGATTACATTCTAAACTCGTCTGAGAATCTTGTAGCTCACTCGAGCTATCACAATAACTCGGCCTCACCACATTTTCCTATGTCAAACTTAATGGAAACACCTCAATGTGCACAATGTCAGCTTGACCTATCCAACCCGAGCTAAAACTTTAGTTTTCCTTCTACCGAGTTCAACAGATCATGCGCCATTTTCCTTGCGAACGTGCGTGATGTTTAGGCATACCCTGATTTTCTTCTCCGCAACAACATATTCCTTGGGTGCGTGCTATGTTATTGTCCCGAGCTATTCAAGATGGCTACTCTAAAACTCGTTGAGTGTTAGTGTTGAGAGGACATAGAATCTATCCCGACTTGAACTACTCTATCTCCATCATGAGTAGTTCCCCTTTCATATAGTCAACTTGTGATTAACCCGACATAGCTCAACCATTGCTCTCATCTCTGAAACTCTACATATCAATTTGAAAATGCCCCGCCTTGTTTTATACATCATCGAGCCTTATGCCAGTGAGCTCGAACTGAGCACTTCTCCTAAGACACCGTTAACTCTAAGCTCGATCAACATGTCATCCATTCCAATGTCGATCCGTTGGCAGACTTAATGGCGATTCTCTGACTTGATCTGAAACCCACGTGATCTTTTTCCTTGATGAACTCCAAACTTAGGTCGATCTTCATACCGTAATACCACCCCAAATTTCATCCATTAAAGCACGCAGGAACTCCTTTGGCTCTAACATTTACTCAGTTTAGTGAGCTTGATTTCTCCCTATGAGTGATTCACTAGCTCCATAGCTCGAGACGTCCTGCATTGTGTAACCCTGATGAGCCACGAATCAATGCATGCTCCCATCCAAACTCTTCACAATTCCCATGAGCTCCAAAACCTTCTACCTGAAGCGTCATCCATCGGTTTGGAAAGCATGTCTTCCCTGTCTGTAAGCTCATCACTTTCAATCCATGACCGAGCTTCTCATGGCTGTGAGCTCCATATTTTGCATGATGAGGCCCCATGCCTCGAGTGGATGGCGAGCTCAGTTTTCCAGTGCTTGAGTCACTCAAAAATGGATTCCTGTCACGAATGATGCTGAGGCATTCACTCCAAGCTTATCATATTCGATAACCTTCAATGGCTTGATCCATTACATGGTCTAACTGAACCCTTCTTACACTACGATTCCCTCAATTGTGCTATCCTGTGACTCGTTTGTGAAACCAAGCCAACAACACGTGAGCTGGACACTTGATCTCTTTATCAACCAACTCTCCACAATTCGTATTACGAGATGCTGAGCCACCTCTTTAGTTGCGCAACTCGCTCACTCTACTAACGAGCTTGAATATGAGCTTGTTGTGTCTGGTTCGAAATGTCACCAAATGTCAGAGATACAGAGTTTAAACAAGACACCTCTGAAAATGAAGCTACGATGAAACAACACCACGAGCTCCCCATTTATGACCGAGTTTTTATCAGACTTTGAGGAATCGAGAAGAGCTCGGTGAATGGCTCGGTGTGACCATCTCTTCCCTGATTAAGATCCCATGTTGAGTTTCATCATATCAACTCGGTGAGTTGATTCTCGGTCCATTAAATACCAACTCGCCACTTATTAGGTCGACTCACCGAGTAGCTCATCGAGTTACTTAGTGAGTTGTTTTAAGCTCGATGCCTCCGTAGCTCACTGAATTGGTCTTTGTTCTGAGTTGTAACTTCATTATGTTTTATTGAAATTGAGGAGAAAATGGGAGCATCATAGGACATTTTAAACATTATTTCTCAATTTTAATGGATTTCTCGCAATCCTTGGTGAAAGGTGGGCCCATAGAGGCCAACCTCAGCACTACGAGAAAACTCATTAACCCCTAAGACCCAAAATGGGAAAACACTCTGAAACGATCCCAAAATCCCCCATAACACCAAGATCTTCCTTCAACACAAAATTTTGCCTATAATATCCCCAAAGTGTTTTATGAAGGGGTTTTCTGGTCCTAGGGTCCGATTGACCCATGTTGTCCAATTTTTTCATGTGTGCAAAATTGGATAACACATACTTATTCACATTTTTCTATGATTTATCATATACATGACTTTGAATACATTCTATCTCTTCTTTGTAGGTTTTTCCTTACACTAAGCAACAACCACAAGCTATAACAACATGGTACAATGCATAACACTTCACCCCTAGGTTCACTTTCCTTGCCTAGTCTCCTTACTTCACTTTACATCATTCCATGCTTCACTTTCCACTCGTCACGCATTTCACCGCATGCTCTATAGGATCATAAGATATTCATCTCTTATCTACTTTATGTTATCAAGTATTCACTCAAAAACATAAAGTAAGAGTAAATGTAAACACAAAATCACGCACTTGGGTACAGTTTTAGGTCCTAAACACATAATAACACTCATATGATTCCTAAACAAGACAACTAGCAATTGACGACTATCTTTGGCTTCATTTCTTTATTTCTTGTATAATATTTGGTATCACACATCCTACAACCCAGATATGATTTTATTAATTTATCTTTTATGGCTCCACAAACTAACACCCAACTAGGACAACAACATCCAAGCGCTCTTATCCCCTCTATGATACCATGACCGTTTTTCACCTTACTCACTCATTTTGGGTCTCTTTTATCATTTGTGCATCGTTTTCATTGTGGGTCGATCTTCAAGTTGTCAATTACAAAATTTAAACAAGGGAATCATATAAATACATAGTTATGTGTTCAAAATAAAGGACCAAGCACTAAACATTACTATCATCACCTAAGATTGCATTCAAAAGGAACCTAAAGCACTCTAAAGCATCAATCTAGCATTCGTTCAAGGGACAAGGACTTAATCAAATTTGTATACACTTCATAGGAAGGGGAAGTTCATTCTATTGCATCCACATAAGCTATACATTTCTACATTATAACTACAACCTACTATTAAGTGCACATTACATAAGGGTATCCTAGGGGACACTTTCTACACACACTCACCGTAACTACATGGAGTCCGAAATGTAGTTTAGTTATCGGTCATAAGTTCACTCTTGGGGTGATCACCAGGGTCAATTTGACTCCCCATATTACATATTTATTTTTATTTTTGATGTAGTTAGTGAGATTTTATAGGTGAAATTATATTTTGCATGTTTTATGTATCTTTGGCGATCATTTTACGAATCTTGGGAGATCAATAAGAAGCAATAACGATAATCTTGCAAAATGGTAAAAAATGAGATTCTCGATAAATTGTGCGATCACAGTGCACTAGAAAGCGAGTCTTGACACCTAGGCCCCTTTTATTTCCATGGGCACTTGTGTTTGAATTCATTCTTGCATTTAAAAATTTATTGTGAGAGTAAATGTGACACTCTACCTAGCCAATTCAATACTTTTTAGAGTCTAGATCAGTTGCAGATCAAATGTAAATCAACTAAGTCTATTCATCCATCTCTTTTGCTTAGGGTTTTATATTTATATCATAGTTTTCTTGTTTCATTTATGTATTCCAATATTTACATATCATTTATTTTATTTTTGACTCTACAATATTAAGATTTAATACAAATTGAATTAAATCAACTATAGTTTATAAAAGGAAAATGCTCATATACTATGTTATATGGGAAAATATCCACTAATAGAAAGTTAAGTGTGTAAATAAGTGTAAAATATTGTTATTAAATGAAATGAAGTGTAAAAATGTGCAACTTTAACTTTTAAAGGACATATAAGTTTGTATGTGACTGAGTGTGAGGTGAAGAAGAGAGAATATGTGTTATATAATATATGTATTTGGTAGTATAATAACAATTATTATAGAGACTTGTAATGTATTTTTGGACTTATATATGATTAAAGAGGAGAAAATTAGGGAAATATATGTGTTCCCTATGCTATATTGTGCTATGTTTGGAATTATAGACCCACTTAATTACATATGGTTTTAGTAATTAGTGATATATTTTGTTCTACATAATATCAACTCTAGTCTAGAAAAAACTTAAAAAACTTACATTTTACTTAGATTATACAAACAAATGGATAAATGAGTTGGCATTATAATTTATTCATGGTTAACATAGGCCATAAGAAGTTGTTTTAATTATTAGATATTAATTTATTATTCATTTGTTGTACAAGAGATTTGTATTACATTCAAATCAGAGGTGTATTATTTATTGTTTTTTATGGTTGTCTCATATAGAGATGTGATAGCCTTGAAACTATGTATATATATATATATATATATATATATATATATATATATATATATATATATATATATATAGGATATTGAGATGTCCACTTAAGATAAAATCCAATATGAGGAGCATCACTCATAGGATACCAAGAAACCTATGGATTCTATAAATGGGTGTCATGGGATATATTGGTCTATATAGAGTAATGCATCAGAGGAGGGGAGTGTGGTGAAACTAGAATATACATCAAAATATGTAATACCCAAGGTTTCATGTTTTTTGATATTTTTTTTCTAAGGCATAAAAATCATTTTCATGGTGTTCATCAATGTTTCATTGCTTGCAATAAGGATTGTCTTTTATCTTATCAATCCTATGAATAGGATAATAAAAATTATATGGTAAATTCATCAATCATTTATCCAATAATATATGAAAAATATTGTGCAATATATAAAAATTATAAATGTGAAGTGGTTATTGCTAATTTATCATAAGAGGCCTCACATATCCCTTAAATTGATTACTAGCATGTATTTACTCTATGTAAGACCTTAAATTTTCTTCAATTGTAAGATGCATATTTTATACCACTTGTTTAGGTGTTGTTTTTGAGATAGGATTGTCAACGCACTTAGGAATTATCTCTTATGGAGGATTGGAATATTACTTCTAAGAAATAACTCAAAGGAAAATATTATGTCCAATGAGTCACACGTATCATATAATAACTTCTCCTAAAGAGGATATATAAGGCCATGGAAAAATATATATTGGACATATAAATCAAATTTCTGGTATATTAGTTATTTCCTACAATATTTTGTTTGTACAAATATATAGTCGCATATTGTATCATATTTATATTATTATAGTGAGGTAATATGCTCATTAATGACCTCAGGGAATCTATCTATAGTGAAAAAAATGAGGAGTTCATCCTCAAGCTCTAGAATTTTTCTAAGTATCCATTAGGGAGGTGATGAGACCACGCTAAGGTTGAAACTTTTAATCTCTTAGGAAATAATTTTAATAAAATCCTATCATTAACCTATGGTACCATGGAATTTATTTCTCCATTGAGGTGTATTTAAGGGTCAATATTCCTATCAAATAATTGAAACTTAGGTATAGTGAATCATCTATGAAATAAGAAATAAATAATTTTATGCACAATTAGATTCCCATATATATAATCATATTCAATATGTTCATTATAAGCCTTAATATATAGAGAAAGTGTATGTACCTTGTGTTAGAAAGAACCAACAACATTCATTATTTATATGAAATTTTGGGAAGGTATTAGAAGACTATGAATATCTTTATTCAAGGGCTAAACCTTTCCATTTATGGTGGATATGGGAGAAATATTCCTTCTATGGGAAGAAGTAGGAGATAGGGGGTCCTTGATAGGATAACTAGGGACATAATATAACATATATTATCTTGAGAAACATCACCAATATTAGAATGCAATTCATATGCACCATCAATACAATAATTATGTGTTTTATGTCTAATAGCATAAAGACTACTGAGTAATCATTTATACCATGTTCTATTTTAATAGGATAATTAAGGGAGAAATATTCCTTCTAGTGGAAGAAGTAGGAGACAAGGGGTCCTCAATAAGATAACTAGGGACCTAATATAACATATATAGTATCTGTAGAAACATCATCAATATTAGCATGCAATTAATATGCATCATCAATACAATAATTATGTGTTTTATGTCTAGTAGAAGAAATACTACCGAGTAATCATTTTTAACATGTTCTATTTTAATAGGATAATTAAATTAATGGTGATCATTTATCACATTATTGTGTATAAGAGAAATCATGGTATCAAAATCATATGAATCATTCTTTATTTTAATAGGAATAGGAGAGAAAACACAACCAATTTTTTTCATTATCCATATCATTGGGAGAAGGAGAAAGATTATATTCAATTGTATCATTTTCAATTTTAATAGGAAAATGAAATAGATAAGACTCAATTTTATCATTTGATATGTTAAGAGGAGAAAGAAGAGGAACCACACAAAAAAATTATATCATTCCCATTACTAAGATGAGAAGGAAATGAAAATAATGTAATATTATATTATGTTCCATTTCAAGATATGGAAAGGATATAAAATAATTTTATTTAACGTTTACTTAGATTAAAACATAATTTCACTATAACTATAATTTTCTATATAATTATCCTCATTATCATTATTACTATGGTTGTCATTATAACATGTCGCATGTGTATCCTCGAGAATAGGTATAGTCCTTTGATCACAAGGGAAATCTCAAGAAGAGAATAAGTGTTAGTAATGCGTAATTTGGATGGGAATCAATGCTACTAGGGAAGAATCTAGGTTCATCTATTACCTCATATATATAGATATGGATCATAACTTCGGTAGGAGGTGATAAATATTATTCACACACTTCATGATAAATGTCACAATCATATGTATAAAAACTATCATTACCTTTACCAGTTCACTCAAATACACACACACATAGATATATATGTGTGTGTGTGTATGTATATATATATATATATATATATGTATGTATGTATATATATGTGTGTATATATGTATATATACATATATACATATATATACACATATATACATATATATATATATACACACACACATATACACACACACACACACGCACGCGCGCACGCACGCACACGCGCGCACACACACACACACACACACAGAGAGAGAGAGAGAGAGAGAGAGAGAGAGAGAGAGAGAGAGAGAGAGAGAGAGAGAGAGAGAGAGAGAGAGAGAGAGAGAGAGAGAGAGAGAGAGAGAGAGAGAGAGAGAGAGAGAGAGAGAGAGAGAGAGAGAGAGAGAGAGAGAGAGAGAGAGAGAGAGAGAGAGAGAGAGAGAGAGAGAGAGAGAGAGAGAGAGAGAGAGAGAGAGAGAGAGAGAGAGAGAGAGAGAGAGAGAGAGAGAGAGAGAGAGAGAGAGAGAGAGAGAGAGAGAGAGAGAGAGAGAGAGAGAGAGAGAGAGAGAGAGAGAGAGAGAGAGAGAGAGAGAGAGAGAGAGAGAGAGAGAGAGAGAGAGAGAGAGAGAGAGTTGCATGAATGGGTAGTGTAAGCCATGAAAGAAAAAAGGGGATTAAACCTAGGTTAGAGTAAGAGATCATGCACCAAGTAAAAATGGAGATCCTAGGGAAACTATGGTTCTATATTAAAAAGGCCTAGTAAGGTTGGGAAACCTAAGCCAAATTAGGATAAGAATTCAATCAATAAGAGGGTTCATAAAATGATTTCTTCGTAAAATTAAAAATAGATAATATTAATATTTAAGGAAATATTGAAGGAAATAATTGAGTAATCATATGATATACATTAATACATAGAGATATAAATTAGGTTTGCACTCAAAGATGATCATTTGATAAAGAAAGAGTACAATCTTAGCTAATTCATGTAGTGAATTAGATGTTTCACCAACTACTTTGGACTCTTTGTATGTATCAAAATGTGTTCATAATATCTATATGTACTTTTTACATCACTAGACCAAACATTATACATGGAGCTATTATGTTTAGCAGTTCCATCATAATTGGAGGTTTCATCTTATTGAATTAGTACTACTATATTTTCTTTTGATGCTTCATTAGTGTCTACACCTCCTATGGATATCTTCATAAGTCTGATGACTCTATAATTTTTACTTTTAATTACAAACCTTGTTTTCCTTGAAAAACACTTAGATAGACATTTGATAGCAACATTAAAATTATTTGCTTAAGTTGGACTCTTTGGTGGTCATCCTCTATTGATTCATAGCATGATTTTATTACATTTAAAATTATATTTAATTATCATAATGCACATGAAATGGTGTAAGCAAGTCCAACTACACCATATAGATTTTTCCTTTTCCCTATAAAAGTGGCCAAACTAATAGATGTTCTTTAATTGTAACCATTTTATATAATAATAGAATACTTCAAAAATAATATTTTCCGAAGTGTTTATATGTTTTGATGTTATCCTAATATATTTGTAGATATTGTTTAGATTAGGGCTAGCTGGTTTAGACCTCCTAATTTATTTTTATATATGGGGGTCTATTACTTTGAAAATAGAACCTAGTGGCATAGAAAGGTTAACCCATACATTATGAAATTAAATTTTATAAGATTAAAAAAGGACCAATGGTAAGAAAGAAGCTAAAAAAATATCGAATTGAACCATACACTATAGAAAGAACACTTTGATGATTTATTTCCAAAACTAACAAAACCATCTAGAAACTCAAAAATAGTTAAATAGTTGATACAAAATCCATATATATCTATAATATGATATAATAGAGTGGAAAAGACAATAATAATACAATACATGACTAGAAATCAAGCCATTAGATAATAAACCAAATAAGGACTTGTGTCACTAGATGCTTATGTCATTATTTAGGACCCATATATGTAAAAAAATTGAATTGTTATGTAATAATATTTTATTCCAAATTTAGGTGTGTATAATAACGGTAATGGAAAATTTCAATGAGGGAAAAAAATTGTTTCAAATTTATGTCTTTTATTTATTGTTCAAGGATGATATCTGCACCAAATCTAATGATTTTAAGGATTATGACTACCAATCTCAAATTTGTAAGGTTGGTTGGTAGGCCTTATAGAACATTAGAATTATAATATTAGAAATTATAATAATATAACACTTTTGATGATTTATTTATTACCTTACCATCACTCCTACACACCTATGCTAAAATAAATCTTAAATTTTAAATTATATATATAAATCATATCATCATTCTACACTAAATTAAATGGCATTCATTGATTTCTCAATGCAAGCTACATCAACATTTATTTCCACCCATAGGAATACACATCTATTGACACTAGAAATCAAACCCAAGTGATGTAATGGAGATGGAAATGGGGATGCGTTGAAGAATTTAAAGTTATTGGACTGAAAAATACAAGAATAAGAGGGTTGTGAAGGGAAAATGATGGGGGCGTTAAGGTTTTATTTTTGAGAGTAAATAGAAAATTTGTAAGAGTGATAATAAATCTTAAATTCTTCATAGTTGGAACCTACTAGAAAATATGGTGATTTGAAAGAAAGTGTAAGGGAGAAAAAGTGTCATTTGGAAAAGTTGAATTCTACTTTTTTTATAGAAATACAAATGGACTAGAATTCAAGCCAATCAATGCCGTTATGGGAGATTGCCATTATTAATAAAGCATAAATATGTCATCAAATGAATTCTAGAATCTCCGAAAACAAATAAAAAGGGTATTACTATAGATGATGAAGTATAGATAATATAGAAATGGAGAACCACCCTAGTGTTAAGTGAACAATTTTCAAGAGGTATGAATAGTATATGACTTGTGTTGGTAGATTGTATAAAATTTTGAATGATTTTAAGAAGCTCAACCTGGGATGGAGGTCACATGATTCAAATTATCATCTTTATATCAGATTAGAAAAATATAGCCCTTTACCAAGTGATCCCACAATATGACATGGCCAAGCATAAGTCACAAAAGGAACTAAAATCCAATCCAAGATAGAGGCATGATACATATAATTTTTGAGTATAACACTAATCCCAATTCATGGTCAATAATCTCCATACCAAATATTAGAGAAAATGAAAGGGAAATCTGATTCTGGAGGGAAAAACACCATTGGTGAGATGATAAATAAAATTATGTGAAATATAAAGATCTAAGAAAGAAGTATACTCAATGTGATCGATGTTTTCCACTAACCACATACCATATCCCTTGATGAATGAGATGTTTCTAGAGACATATATCCATGGAAGGCACATAGACTAGGTGAGTGAATGTTAACAAATAAATATATAAGCTATTTATGATGAATGATCAACGATCCTCAAGACATTGGGAACTAATGACATTGGTAGACAATATATAGCCTTTGTTTCCTTATCATGTGTTAGAAGAAACCAACTTATGTCCCATTTGTAAGTTTATTTTGGTGTAACTATTTGTAAATTTAAATTCAATGAGTGTTGGTATAATGTGTGTTAAAGAATACCTTGGTTAAGTTATTTTACCTTAGGTAAATTATTTGTTAACTAAGGTTATTTATATTTACCTATGGTATTTTGTTTTTGTTTTTTTATTGAGATTTTCTCAACCATATTTTGTACATAATATTTGAAAACTTAAATATTTAGTTTTCTCTATTAATGTAAAATGAAAAATAGTATTTTCACACAAAATAAACTATCTGTGTTATTTAATGTCTTTATTTTCTATTCTTGGTGAGAGAGAATTAGGAAACATCATCTACAATTGGGAGTGTGGAATCAATAATATCCCATTTTTATCTCTAAAATATTATTACAAGTTATTGTTGTGGGTTTTATCTCACGATCACATGGATCTTGTGTTTCTTTTTTATTTCTTTATGTGGTTTCAAACCTTGGAGTTCTAGTTGAATATCCTATTACCTAATTTTTAAAAACATATTTCATATCTTAACTATAAAACCATAATTTTATTTTTGTGTTTCAGAAATTTTTTTCTCTCTCAAGATTTCTCTTGTTTGAAGACTTTTTATGGAAAAAATGCATTGTTTTAAAGGTTTCATGTCATTGAAATTTCAAAATAAAAATAATATTGTACCTACATATTGGATATGAGTGTCTTTTATTTAACATTTTTTTACAATTTTACAACACGCATACAACTTTTTAGAAAGAAAAAGAACTAGACAATTTTTAACCGCCCCTTCTCGACCTCTATATGGTTTTATGTTTGTACAGTTATAGAAAGATCATTTTTGAAATATGAAAACATCATGGCACTGAAATTATGCCTAAAATCATCCCAAAGTAGGTTGTGTCATTTTTTAGTAGGTTGTATAACTGTTTTAGCTATTTGAACATGATAGTACCTATTTTCTTACAATTTTACAACATGCATACAACTTTTTAGGAAGAAATACAACTAGACAATTTTTTACCGCCCCTTCTTGACCTCTATATGGTTTTATGTTTGTACAGTTATAGAAAGATCATTTTGAAATATGAAAACATCATGGCACTAGAAATTATGCCTAAAATAATCCCAAAGTAGGTTGTGTCATTTTTAGTAGGTTGTATAAGCTGTTTTAGCTATTTGAACATGATAGTACTGTTTGTTTATGATTTCTATACATGTTGCAAACAGTTTTTCTCACTTTAGAGGCCGGAGACATGCAATGATATAAATTTGTCAGTAATATAATTTTAAATTTGGATGTATGGATTCGTAGTAAGCCATACATACCTTTTGAAAGCATCTTCACAAGTCATTTTGAAGGCATTTGGAAGAGTTTTCGGGTTTTTAATGATTTGTTTTTGCCAAATATTTTCCTATTAATAGATGCGTGAGGCATATTGTTTATTATTTTCCATGAAAATGCTAAACATCCCCCTCTCAAACAATCGAGTCGTGTTTTAATTTTTGTCATTAATTTCTTGGTGAAAGTGGTTTAAAAAGCTAGTTTTTGAGTTGTATTTCACAAAAATCATTTTTTCTAAAGTGGATATTGTAAACAAATTTAAGACATTGAAAGGGTGGGAAGTATCAGGGTCAAATCCTACTTCCTATACATTAAACCATTTTTATTGTTTGTAAAATTAAATAGTACCTTTGAATTTTTTTTGGGGGGTAAATATCATGTCGAAGAAGTTACATAATAAGCTGGGGGTCTTTTTTGAAGAGTGTTGTATAAATAATGTCCAAATTATTCCTATTCACATATTATTCTTCCTTGGTAATGGAATCTTGATTGCTTGATACTATCAACACAATTAACTACCATGTGTAGAATCCTAAAATGCAACAAATCCTAAAATCTAGAGGCTTGTGGAAGATTTTTTATGAAATAACTACCGCAATGTTCACTTTTGAGAAAGACAAGTATGCATATGGATACAAGTTGGATAAGGATCTAGGATTGATTGACCTTAATAATATAGAAAACCTCCAATTTTACATCAAAAAAATCCAAAAGAGATATGGGAAAAATTCAATAACCTATTTGGAAAAGGGAACAAGTTCAAAATGTTGCAATTAGATGCAGAATTAAGTTCTCTTTGCCCTTTAGATTTTCCATCCATAAATGAATTTCTAGAAAAGTTTAGGTTTTTGAGGTCACAATTGAAAGATGATAATAAGGATAAAAGTGATAAGGAGTGCATTTTCATGATTTTGTCTAAATTAAAAGGACCATATGGTGTATTTGCCTCTGCATTTTATACCATAATGGATGCATTGGGCAATATATTCAAATGTCATTCCTTTGAATTTTTTGTTAAATATTGATTAGTGAGAAATCAAAATTAATGGCCCTATATGCTTGTAGAAACTAAATCACGCACTTTGGGTATTATTTAGTCTTGGTATCATACTACTATTCATATGGTTTTTGAGTGAAGAAAGTACTAATTAAACCCCATCTTTTGGCCATTTTTCTTTGATTTCTATCATCACTTTCGAACTCTCACATATACATGCCTAGTCTATTTTTGTCATTTTGCATCATTTTATCCTTGATTGGGGTGCCCGGGCATTAATGGGGATCCCACAAGCGCCCTAATCCTTTTTCCATTTTATCTCCATATTTTGGGCATTTTCTAACCATTTGAGCATTCTTATTTTTTGTGGTTGGCCTCTTTAGGGTTAATTACGAAATCATAATAAGAAAACCATATAAATATAAAGTTATGAGACCATAATGAAGGACCAAGAACTAGGCACTACTACCATCACCTAAGGTTGCATTCCATCTAAGGCATCTAGAGCTCATTTACATCCATCTAACTCCATCACAAGGGACAAGGTTGGTTCATCTACATCATGCATCATAGGAGGGAAGTTTATTCTATTCCATCCACCATTTTATTACATTTCTGCACATAGTTGTTTATCGCTACTTTAACAAAATGCAACCGGCACAAGAGCACCTAGGGCATGATTGTACACACACATATAGAAATACATTGGGTCTAAGATGTAGTGCGGCACTCAGTTAGTAAGTCCACCATTGTGGCTGCTGAGGATAGTCTAACCCCTTCATTTACATTTTTTTAGGATTTGATTATTGCTTTTTGGTTTTGCAGGTCTTTTATTCATAATTGATTACTAGCGACATCTAGTGCATTGCAATGAATTACATGTGATTGAAAATGAAGGCTCTACATCACTTTGCATCCTTGTAAATATGGTTTTGGACCTCGACATAGAACAAGCTACCCATAATTCAGACTAGGGCATCCACATGCACCCTAATCCTCTCCCAGGTGCCTCGGTCCACACAGCATTTATCGATTTGCACTTCTTACGATTTCGGCATAGTTGTTTCCTTCTCTTATTTCTTGAGCCATCTCTATGACACAGTCCAAAAATCTTGTCGAATCAACTATGTTTTTCTAACCCTTCTTGCACTCTAGGGTTTCGTATTTTCATAGCTTAGATTGCTTGGGTCACTTTCCTAATTTAATTTAGACATTTAATTCACTGTTGTACTTATTAAATTAAATTCTATAAAAATTAATATTTTAGTTAATAATTTTGGTGAACCCGACATATCCAAAACTTTCTTATGATCATGTCTTTACCTTATCAAGTCATGACTCAATTGTCTTATCCTACTTTTGTGCCTACTAAGGTTTCTGGTATAGTTACTACTACTACTAATTTCAAGCCTGTGCATACTCAACATCCTCCTTGCTTCATTACACATAGAGCTTATCCATCTATTAATGTTGTTACTACTCATTGTACCTATCTTAATCCTCTTATGGCTCCACCCACTTCTATTCCTCCACCCATTACTTCAGCACCTCCTCCTACTACTTCTAAGGGATATGACATCATTGAGCAACTTAAAAATACGCCCGCTAAGATTTTTGTTTACAACTTATTACGTAATGCACCAAACTATTGTAACACACTAGAAGCTACCCTTCATGCTATTCATATTGAAATTGATAACTCTGTGGTGACCTCTACACATCCCTTACAGTCTCTTCACAATTTACCACATGTCATATCTTTCACTAACAAGGATCTATCGCCTTTGTCTAAAAGAAATCCATGTGCGGCTTTGCTCTGCGATGATGTGATTAGCACCACTTGTATTAAATGATTACTTATTGATAATTAATCAGCCATATACTTATGTGCTTATTCTCTCCTAAAAAAACTAGGTATTAGTGACACTCTCATTTGTAAGAATTCTACTACCATCTAAGGCTATGACTCTAACACTCATACATGTTTAGGAATTATTTTATTACATATCCAGGTTAGGCGTAAGACTATTATCAATAATTTCTATGTTATAGATGCCTCATTTCAATTCAATCTCTTGCTATGAACATACATTCTATATAGTAGCATTCACACATATGATATTGGTTAGTCCAAGACTTCTCCATCTTCTTCTACCACTACAAATACTCCAACCATTCCCATCCACACTACGGTTATTATTTCACCTAAAATATTATCTCCTATCAACATTTCTTCTCCACTTATTGAGGCACCTTCTATTTCTCCACACGATGCGTCACTGTTATCACCAATTCACAACACCCTTATGTTTACACAAGTGTATATAATTGAGCTCACGATGTGATTGGATAACATGGGTACTATCTCAAAGTTGTGGGACATGCTTTACTCAAGATAGATGTCTAGAGAAAGCTGGTTCTTGCTCCTAAACTACTTGCCACAATCTACTCTAATGTAGGCAAAACTATCTTTCCTAATCTAACTTTATAAGGGACCAAGGAGAGAGAATGCATGAAAATGAAAGCCTACACTAAAGAGGTGATACACCAGAAAAGGAGGGGTGTGAGAGTAGTCTTCCAATGTGTGAAAAATAGAATTAACATGCATACTAGAGGGGGTAATAACAGTTCTCCACAATCTGTAAATGCATTCACAACAATATTTCATACATGCACAACAATAGTGAGTCCTTGCAAGAACATAAAAATAGACACAATATTCTTGTAATTAAGGTTGAAATGGCAAGAAGAGTGCAAACAAACGTAACATGGAAGATGCATCCACAAACTTGTATTTTATTGCTTCATGATATGCACGAGTTCAATCTACTACAAGATAAGGGCCTAGATCACCATGCAAGAAGTCCACTACAAGGGATGGCAGCACATTGGGTTCATAAAGAAATTTTTATAGATCTTTTCTACAACAAAACTACCTCCCCTACAATGAACCCAACACTCCAATTTATAGAAAAATAAGAAGAGAGAGAGAGAGAGAGAGAGGGAAAACTGGAAATCCTGAAATTTTTCCTTCAACCACTTGTAAGAGGTATTAAATGGAGTGAAATGATGTTTTGTTGCTTTCTAAAGTCTCCCCATACTTCTCCATGACTTGCAGCAGTGAAATATGTCAACCCATGCTCCATTGAATGCGTCCAACTACCAAATAAAACACTATTCTAAACTTGGCCACGTTTTCTAAAACATATCTATCCATCCTTCATCAAATCTAGAATTTCTTGATTTTGGTACGTCGGGTTGGAAACATGATTCCAACGGTACCAATTTCATGTGATTTCGTTGAGAAACGAAAAATTTATGGCCTTCTGAGTGCGAGTAGCTATTTTGGGTCTACTAGGCATTTTCTGTCATTTGATGGGAATGAGCATTAATTGACTAGAGATGAACATGTTTACTTTATTTTAATTGAGAGGATGATGTGCAAGTTCCGAGAAAGTCCAATTTTATGAAAATCGAGCTCGGAGTCAAAATTTATGGCCGTTTGAAGTCCGGGAGGTCAAATATTGACTTTTTCTCTTCATTGTGGCTATTTCGGAAAAATCAGGTCCACATGTCCAAAATATCCTAGAAAAAATCTCTACATCAACCGATTTGGGCTTCCTTGTCCCCACACATCCTCTGTTGACGGAGTTGTGAGGGTCATTGACTTCGGAATTCTCCGCAACGTATGGTTCCTTTTGCAGCTTTTTCACCTTTGCACATCCCAAGTACTTTTGTCTCGACTATCCCGAACACATTTCTCCACATCACCCACAATGCACTAACTTGTGAAAAAATTGTATTTTCGCGTCTCACACATACCTGTGTTCCGGATGTCTTATGGACTGCACGAGACGAAAACTTCCACTTTTGCCAATTTTTACTACCTACGGCCATTTCGGCTTTACAAGTCCCACAAGTATCTACGTCCCAACTATCTCACTGAGAATGCACAGGAAAATAATGTTTGATTTTTCCATAAAACCGAGAATGAGCCCATTTTTCATTTTTTTTTTCCAATTTTCTCTAACTTCTTGGGTTGTTTCCTGGATGGGGAAGTCTGAGAGAAGCCAAGGGGACCCCAAAAACATGATTTTTGGCCTTGAATCAATTTTATTGGCTCAGGATTGAAGAATTTTTGCAAGTTATCCAAATCACCATTGGGAGGGGGGTGAATCTGGGATAACATCACCTACTAACATAATCGATAATGCTACATAACATGATGATGCTAACACCGACGATACTAAGGACTCTAATGACGGAGTTGACACTATCAAACTCCATTGCTAGTGAAGCATTAAGTCAACTAAATTTCACACCTATTGAAGTAGATGATTCTTACTTCAAATAAAAATGTGGCCGATAGCTCGGGTGAATATAAGTTCAAGACCCCTCCTTCTACCAATTCTATGATACTATATCAAGGATCATTAACATTGTTGAGATGGTTTCATCTTCTACTATGCACTCTACATCTTTGCCACCTCCTTTCACATGCACACTTCTCATCAATAACTCTTTTGGCATAACACCCTAGTACTTGTTTAGAATTTATCTACATACTTAAGGGGTTAGCTCATCTTGCTTTTACACTTAATGACATTCTACCACCTATTAATTCACCACATCTCTACCATGGTTATTGTCACATTACGACCACTTATGGGCTTCATGTATTCCATTTGATAATATTTTATTCTCGCTCTTCTCACACTTCTCCATTAACACTCAAGAAATATTGGCTTTACTATTTTTAGGGTAGCTTAGACATATGTCACACCTCTCTCACATTCCCTATGCCATTTGGCATTATCTCCATAGGTAATGACTCGTCTCTAACTTATGCTCCAAATCTTTCTTGTTGTTATGCACACAATTTTCCACTAGTACCCTTCACTGATGAAGAGTATGTCATGTTTTTATACACATTATGTCACAATGGTTCTTTATATGATCCACCGATTCGATTTGCTTATCAATTTTCCAATGCTAGTCTAGTATGCTCACGATCCCGACAAAGGTGATGATCTTCAAGATAGTATTGAATGACTATATTCACCACCATATGTTTATGGGAATAAAATCTAACACATCCCCCCACCATGTTAGCCTAGGTGTATCTCTCATATTTGCATTAGCATACATCAATATCCTAGCTTAGACATACTCATCACATGTTTGAACATCGTCATTACCTGATGCAACACTCTTGTGCTTTGGTTCACACTTGACTGTTGAGGGCATACTACACATGAATCTCACACACTGCACAATAGGTATTACACACTGTGTTTCTCCACACATTTTTATAATATGTCTTACACCTTACATCATACATTCTACATTTATACTACATTAGTTTGACCATTGCACATTTACATATCATACATAATTTTCACATCATACTAGTCATCATTACACATATGTCACATTTCTAGTGTCTACGCCTCTAGCATCATACACTACTCATCCTACATACTACATTACTATACATTACATTTACACATCATATGGTTGTCTACTCTTCACACATCTTGCATTATATTCTACACATTGTACTCAATATCCTATGATGCACTTTATTTCCTCGGTCCATACTCGACTACCGAGGGTTTACAAATAAAATGGACCTTGTCATACTTACACATTCATCATTCAAACTCCCATCATGAAAAATTTCATATGTTAGTGACATACACTATAGGATAAATGGTCACCTATTCCTTCATATTTTAGTGGTATATGCTTTAGGATACATCACCACTCCCTCTATTCATCTTGTAGTGATATACGATTTAGGCTACATCATCACTCTTATGATCATCTTGTCATGATATATGCTTTGGCTATAAGGGTCACACACACATAATCTTTAGGTCACATATCATCAATACACATACACAATCATCACAATGTGTTAGACACAACACACACTTCAACCATTTCTCAATGACACACTCTCGTTGATGGTTCATTCTTGACCAGGAGGGGAAAAAATAAATAAACATCATTGCATACAACTCAATTCACTTGGCGGCACACGAGATCCTATCAATTATCTTGCATTCCATTCTATGCATCCACAACATGTTGCATATCCTGATTGCTTTTACTCTTGTGTGCATTTGATTTAATATGGTCTCTTTATTACACGTTCTAGTTAGATCTCTTCTATTTCATTATATTTACCATCCACACATGTGCATTCATGTATATTTCTAGTTGTGATTGCGAGACACGGTCTCTTACATGCAACATAAATGCTCACCTTATACCACTCCTACAACGGTTCTGAGGGGAATCCACTTTCATATCTCACAGTGCTATTGTTTCATTTCATACTTAGCACTTTTCATTACTTGCTTATACATGCTTCGACATACTGGGTACTTTTGTAACATGCTAACGGGTGTTTCGGTGTAAGATTACTTGCTTCCATGCCTATCTTTCTTTTTTTTGTTATTTCTTGTTTATTGTTTTCTCTTGTATGCAGACATTACCCTTTTTGGTGTTCACATTTGTTTGTTATATGTGATCATTATGGCCTTGAGTGTTTTGGAAAATTGTGAGTGATGTCCCATGTTTCCAACCCACTTTGGCCGTTTATATTGCTTTCTTGCGTGTTTACTTGCATTCTAGATTACATACTATTTGCGTAGCGTACACTTGTCTTTTACATGCATGTTTGTTCATACTAACACTTGTTCCTAGCTACTTTTATCGTGTGCCTTGGTTTTTAACAAGCGCATTCCCTTCCCATACAAGGCACACTTTATGCAATTGGTCCTCTTTTGGGGCCACATTCTCCTATCAACGACATCACATGCGCCCCAAAGAGGAGGGCATCATTTGGGGTTTTACATAATATGCAATTCTTATACATAGGTTCGAGTTCGGTTCATTTTTTTCCCTTGGCATTGTGGGTTATATAGGGATTTGGTTCATACTAGTTTACAAACCCCATATACAACGGATTTTACAAGACATGGTTGTCCTTAGCATTCTGGGAACAATTATAGGTTAGAGGATACATCAGATTTTCTCTCTACACTACTTCAGCCAGTGGCATTGGATCACCTAAAAAACCAAGAAGTACAAAGATCTCTTCACACAAGACTTCGAGGAAGTAGTTACCTGTTCGATAATAATGAAAATTTCTTGTGACACTTCTTTGGTGAAGGTGGTGTGATATTTCCCAAAAACTCATAGTACACGATATCCTGACACTCTAATTTATAGAAAAATAAGAAGAGAGAGAGAGAGAGAGAAAGAAGATAAACTTTGATATCATCAAAGGCTTTTTGAAATGCTCATTCCATTCAAAATGAACGTTTTACGGAGGAGATGATGAAAATGTTGACAATGGTTTAAAAGTCAGTAAGATAAAATGACGCTTACTGCTTGAAGGTGTCCTTAAAGACTACGGAGTAGCTTTAAGTTGGAAGAAGGAGGCATCTCGATGATCTAGCCTTTATTTTTGTGGGATCGACCTCAATACCCTTGATAGAAATGATAAATCCTAAGAGTTTACCAGTGATAACACCAATCACACATTTAGACATATTTAGGCAAAGAGAAAATGAATGAGTCTCTCAAAGAGAGGCACAAGGATGAGAAGATGATCCTAACGGTGTTTGGATTTATTGAGGATGTCGTCGACGTAATCTTCTACAGTTTTTTGTAAGAGGTCATGGAAGATGTAGGTCATTACGCATTGATAAGTCACCCCTGCATTCTTAAGATTGAAGGGCATGACGCGATAATAAAAAGTCCCCCAAGGAGTTATGAAGGAAGTATTGTGCTGATCCTCTGGTGCGATGAGAATTTTATTCTACCCAAATAAATCATCGATAAGAGAAAGCATCTCATGGCTGCGATTAAGTCCACGAATTGGTCGATATTAGGTAGAGGAAATCATCTTTCGAAGGAAAGTGAGATTAAGATCCTGAAATTTAGTGAAAATTCAAATTTTCCTAGTAGCTTTGGTTACTAGTACTACATTTGAAACCCATTATGGATAGTCAATGGGTTGGATGAAGTTGGTGGAAAGCAAGCACTGCAACTCTTCTTTAACGAGGAGAGCTACCGAGGATGCATCTTATGCAGTTTTGTTTAACTGGTTTGATGTCTGGAAGAGTAACGATATTGTGGACCATGATGTTAAGATCGAGGACCGGCATATCTTCATATGACCAAGAAAATGCTTGGCAATGGTTGGAAAGAAAAGTGGTGAAGTCTCCTAACTCCTGTGGGTTAAGAGATTGGCCGACCTTAATGATGCGAGGATCTTCAGAAGTCCCTATATTAAGGCTGACAGTAGCTTCATTGAGAAGTGTACATGTGTCAGAAGGAATGGTTTTAGGAAGATAAGAATCCTCTGCCCCTAGATAAGTAAGGACAAAATCATCATCCGAACATAGTGGATAGTATTGATAGTAGGAGAGTTGTCTTCGACTATTTTGGGGAAGACCAATGGTATGGAAGTGGATTTTCCATTAGTCTTATAGGTCAGTGGACCTAAGGAAATGGTATTGACTAAAAAAAAAGTTAGGTAGGATGGAAATGGTGTCATCCACATCAAGCGATGCTTCAGACCTGATGGGAGAAGATGGTTCCTCAATGGAAAGAGGCTCAACAAGAATGGTGATGGTGGCTTTCGAGAGAGGTTTGAACCCTAAACTAAATTTTTGATGTGGTTTAAGAGTTGGAATGGATGCAAGGTCATGCACACCCTGTTCATACTTTCCCAGGCCAAATCCCTTCCATGCGCATCGATATAGATAAGTTTTTACAAACGCAAGATTCTGTAGATAATCAAACCCTGCCGAATAGGGTTTGGCCCTAGGAGGAGAATCTAGATGATAATGAGGTGTATCAAGACCACCGTAGATGAAGTTAATTTATTGATTGGGAAGACCAATGGTGACGGTGCAACCAATATCTGGTTGATATTCAAATTGTTTGTCTGGCCTACCATACTCGTTAGGTTTGAGATGGGCATCAAAAGAGAGAAGGGAAGTTCTCCTAGCGAAAAAACGCTGCAATGTATCTTCCAAATTTTGTAGATCTGGTAGTTTTGTTGTAGGTATGGAAGAGGATGAAGGCTCGTTAGGAGAATCAGCGTTCTCCTTTGGAGGGACAGACCATGTGGTCATGTCATATTGCACGGACGGAAAAGGGTCTCCTGGATGAGTATAGATTTTTCCCTCATACTGATATTTTATGCATCGATGGAGATTTGATGGGACGTAGTGCATTGTATGGATCCAAGAGCTTTCGAGGATCATATTGTAGTTGAATTTTCATTCAACAATGTAAAAAAGTTTATGAAGAAGTTTCTTGCCTACCCGAATGGGCAGGACCACAGTTCCTAAGGTAACCGCCAACTGATCATTAAATGATCGAAGGGTGAAAGGTGGTGGTGACACTACATTCTTTGGTAACTTAAGTTTCTCAAATGTGTGGGAGGAAATGACATTGAGTGCAACACCACTATCGATCATAGTGTGTTTTAACGTAGTGTTATTGATTTAAACTATGATAAAGAGAGGAGCCTCTAAATCCTCAGAAGAAAGGGGAGGAATTTTAGAATCCTCAAAGGAGATGGTGGTTGATGATCTATTCAACCCAACAACCATCTTGAAAGGTTGGGGCTCATCTGAATTCACCACAATGCGGTGTAGATTATCAATCGAGCACAGCGATCTTTGGGAGATGACCGAATGAGGTTAAAAAGAGATATTTTGATGAATCATGGGTGAGTTGTTTCATAACACTCTCCTCAACTGACACGGGAATCTGAGCCTGAGGTGAAGCATGAATAGAGACCCAAGGTCTCGAGGCCGATGAGGAAGGAGGAGCTCCTTTGGGGGCAGCAGAAATAACGACTCGTGGTCAAGGAGCTGTAGAAGACGATGGATTATCATACCATTGTGTTCTAGTGGTGATACATTATGTCAATTTGAGAGGGTGGAAGATCATCTAGAGTGATATCAATAGAATTGGGGGCCTGAATAGACCATTCAGGCTCAGACGTAGTTGTGATGATAAGAGATACTTGTTCCTTCTCCTCCTCCAATAGGAGATCATTTTCTTCCAAGAGGTCACATGGGATTGAAGGGCTTTACATCCCTCAGTGTCATGAACTGGAGTGTGATGGTAAGCAAAAATCAAATTAGAGTTGAACCATGAAGGTTTTACTCCTTTGGGATTATAGGGTTTGATTGGAGGAAGCGATATAAGTGAAATTTGGATAAGTTGGTGAAGGATTTTAGTATAGAATCCGGTAGAAAAATATGTGGACAGAGGTGAAGAAGTCACCTCTTTAGTCTTAGCAGACTCCCGAGGTAAAAGAGCCTACATATCTAGTTTGACAGTCTTTTTAGGGACTGTTTTTCTCTTTTGAACATTGGGAGAAGTAGCCTTAGGTGTTTGAGATGGAAGCAAGTGAGGCAAGATTGATTTTAGCAGAGGAGGTCCTAAGATAGATTTTGAAGATGATGAAGACATGACAAGTGTTTTAGTCTTCGGAGATGAAGAAGGTTTCTTGGCCGAAATAGACAATGATTTAGATAAGATTGATTTAGATGGGGGAGGAGCTCCCAAAATAGATTTGATAGGAGGCACAAAGGGTGCCTTGGTTTTTGGTGACGAAGATGATGGTTTTGATAAAAGAGGTGACACCTTTCCAGTAGGTAAATCCACTTTACGAGGCACTGTGAAGAAGATGGTGTTATAGAAGAAGACGCCTTTTTAGTGGATAAATCCACTCTTTTATGAGGTGTAGAGAGGGATTTTTGAGGGAGGGCACCAAGAGTTTTGATGGTCTGAAATATTGGTTTTCCCTTTTCAGGGATAGTGACAACTTCGACCGCATAAGGTGATTGTAACCATTTCGGAGGAAGTAAAGGAGATGATACCGATGATGTGACTTTAGATTTAAACTCCAATTGTTTATGTCTGAGTCTAGGAGTCAGAAGTATAGGTGTTAATGCTATCTCTTTAGATGTTTCCTTAATAGGAAAGGAAGCATTGATGGTGGAAGAGGTAGGTAATGAAGAAGTAACCTCTTGTGAGGAGGGTACTTCAGATGCAGTAATTGTGGGTGTAATTACTGTAGGAAAAGAGACAGAAGAGTCAAGATCAAAGATGCTTCCAAAGGCATAGAAGTTGGTACAACTATGGGTACGTTAACCAAAGGCATGGTCGTGGAAAAAATGGGAGCGATAGAAGTAGAAGTATCCTGTAGTGGAAATTTGAAGGGATGTAAATGACTCAAGCACCGAAAGAATATCTGATGATGAGACAGATGAAGATGACACTATCTCAGGTATAGGTGGAAGATCAGATAGAGAGGTAGAGGGAGACGACTCTATTTCTAACAACAAAGGAAGACTCGAAGATGGACCATCCGAGGATGGTGGAATCTCATAATTTGAAGGAGCGGAAGGAAGTTCTAATTCAGTTAACATGTTTGTGGATGGCTCAGAATTAGAAGAAGAACTATCAGTAGAAATGGAGCTGATAGTATGAGTGTTTGGTTTTTGAGACCCCGAAGCGTCATTGTTTGGGGAATGATTTGGAAAATGTTGTTTAAAAATGTCAAGCACTTGATTTGGGGGAGCATTTGGGTTATCTAGAATGAGCTCGCCTTTATCAATGAATTTTTGGACGAGATTTTTGAAGGTCTGACATCGTTCAATGTCATGGCCCTTATTTATATGATAATGACAGAAGTCATTTTCACGATACTAGAATGATCATTCTTGGTTCTCATCAAAATTTCTGATAGGAGGAAGTTCAATCATGTGAACTTCCAACATTTTGTCTAAGTTAGAAGCATATGATTCCCCCAATGAAGTAAAAGACCGAGATGGCAAAGGTTCTTTTTGAGAAGATGTAGAGTCTCTCCGAGGTGTTTGATTAGAAGTGTTATCAGATCGTGATGTTTTTAATATGATAGCGTTTGTGGACCCTTGATTCTTGTCTTTGTTAGAAGTAGAAGGGTTTGATTTTGTAAACGAGAAAAATATGGTTTAGACTTAGAGTGAAGTTTTAACTTTCCTTGTTCAATAGAATGAGACTCAAGTTTGTGTGCCATCATAAAGGATTCTTCAAATGTATGAAAGGTTTGAATCCTTAAAGTGGAAGAAATATGATTGGCGCAAGATCGAGTAAACAACTCGATTTTCTGAGATTGAGGGAGGGAGAAGGAAAATTGATTTATTATTCCTCTCCAACGAGTGACAAAGTCTGTAATAGACTCGTCATCGAATTGATGAATGTTATAAAGATCTGTGATCGATATCTTATGTGTGATATTTATTGAGAAGTTTTGTTGGTTTGAAAATCTGTCTCTTGGGCAGATCTATGGATAAACAAGCCAACAGTGTGTAGGGCATAGCCCCTCTTTGAGTCAACAAAGTGAAACTGGTTTATTGCTATTCTACCAGCAGGAATCTATGCAAGTCTCACAATATTCTGCCTTCGGGGTTTGGGATCTCATCCTAGTAGGGGTGTTTCCAACTGCGAAAAGAAAGGAATGAAAGAGAGGATGAAGAAAGATCAGGTCCGAAGGGAGAAAAGAAATGAATTCCAAAGTAGAAAGGTCAGAGGTTTATGTTTTGGGATTGGTAGTAAACAGAGCCAAACCTACTTGCATAAACAAATAAAGCAATACTGATGAATAAATGACAAAAAAGTAGAGATAGATCCAACAGAATAAACACATAGATCTAACATAAGAAAGATCAGATGCCCATAACACACATATTCAACACAAAGTCTTAATATTTGTATTAATATTTTCTTCTGTTACAAAAAGTACAAAGCCTTTTCTTCTCACTTCTATTTTTCATCTAAAAGATATCCACCCCTGAATACAACAAGTATTCAAGTATATATAGAAGGAGAGAAGAAAAGAAGACAAAAGCAAACCAACCACTTAATTACAAAATATCTTACAATAGATTACAAAGTCATTTGTTGACTTTTGACAACTTTGGTGGATGACATCATCTCATGGTGCAACATGGATGATGTCATCGTTTGTGTCAACACACTTTAGATAATTTACAAGGAGAAAGTTGGGAAGAAAGAAACTATTCATCGTCATCCCACGGCTGGAAGGGGGTATCCTGATTTTGCTTGCTTCAGAGACGAGATGTGGAACTGGGCACGGTACTCCATGAACTTGCTGATCATGGGTTGAAGTTGATCCTGGGAAGGATCCTTGTGTCGATCACTGATAGCTTCGCAAGTCTCCCGCTCGTCTATGAGCTTTTCTGGGAGTTTGGAATAATCATTTTCCACCTCTATCAGGTACCCAATGAAGTCACGACATGCCAATAGGTTGTTGATGGATTCGGCGTCGAACGTGACCTCTGGTCCCAGCCCCTGTGAAATGATCTCCTTGAAGATCTGAATAGTTTCCTCAACCTTTCTTAAGGCGAAAGAAGAAGTGAGCAAGCCTGGAGACATTCTTAGGAAAATCTGTCCATTTGATGCATTGCATCTAGGGCTTCCTCCTTTACTTTGTTGATCTTCTCCAGGACAAACTCCAGCTGATCAACCCGATAATCCAGAGTAGAGAGGATTTTGTTGAGGGCTCTAGGGTGACCAAGGACGCCAAACTTGACCAGATCTTTGACTGAATAGTCAAACATTTTCTAAAAGGTCTCATGCTGCATCTTGGCATGGTCCAGCTCTTCGAAGATGGGTCCTGCTATCGCCTGGAGTTCTCTGTTCACCCGATTGATATTCTGATATAACCCGGTGAACTTAGCGATTACTCCCTCACTTTCCTTGAGGATTTGGCTCCTCCAGGTGGAAACTGCCATGCCTTGCTCACCGATTTTGGCATATTCATTGATTTTATCCTGACTCAGAGGCTCAGGAGTTTCGGCGACAGTTGTAGGAGGCACACTGCCCATTTTATGCAAGGCATGGAGAAGATGTTTATTTTTCTCCTTTAATAGCCTTTTCTCTTCCTTTGCTTCCTGGAGATTTTTGCAAAGAGCGTCAACTACAGATAGGGCCTCTCCTTGAAGGATTTCTGAAGATGTCCCCATTGTGACTTGAGTCACTGTGTAATCTGTCAAGACAAATCCTTTTTATCCTTCAAAGGATTGGGGTATGTAATCTCCATTACTCTCTCCCCTGATGCACTCTGAGAGAAGTGGGTTATAGGCTTTTACTTCTTGGCCCCTTTTGATGGGATGACAGAGAAGTCCATCGGTGCGATGGGAACTTTCCTCTTTTGTTGACTCAGGTGCTGGGAGATCTAGGCTGGACTTATGGGAGAAGGACCAGAAATAGAAAAGGGAGCAGCTGCAGTAGTAGAAGGGAAAAACGTGGAGACACTTGGGGGCAACATTGAGAGGGAAGCCGAGGAAGTGCTCATGGGAGGAATGGATACTGTAGGGGAGGTAGACAAAGGAATGGAAGGGAGCTGAGAGATGAGGGAAGAAATGGTGGGGAACAGCTCCACGAGAGAAGAGAAGATGGATGATGAAGAAGGGGGAACAATAGAAGACGGGGGAGAGGACACGACCAAAGGAATGGTCACTTGGGTCACTCGAGGAGGGGAAGGAGGAGAAAGAGAAGGGACAGAAGGGACCTCAATAGTTCTGATCATGGCAACATCACCCGAGTGGATGTGCCTATCGGAACATCTTCCGCTGCTTCTTCTTCTAAGCTTTCTGGGATTACAACCCATTCTTGTGAAGTGGAAGGAGGACTTTCAGGAGCTTCCTCTTGGGTGGAGCTTGACTCACCCTCTTTGCCTTTCCCCTTGCCCTTTGGTAGCTGTTTTCCCGAGAAGGTGCGTTTCCCAATGGAGATGTAGTGAAATCAACTCCGAGGTAAATGAGACCATTCATTCTGCACCAATGCTCTGTTCTTCGCAGAGTTTCCTTGACCCTTTCTTCTATGGTCTGAGGTGCTTTGTTCTGTCAATCACAGTGAAAGGCCAATCATCCCCATTTGTGTCAAGATATACCTGATCAACTTCTTGATCAGCAGTTTGATAACCTTTTGGGACGATGGCCACACCGTATTGGATGATTTCAGCTAAGGCCAAGCGGGAATGATCCTTCCTTCTGAGCTTGACCTCATGATATATGTCGATATAAATGTCTTCAATTTGAGGGATGTGGATCGGATCAAGTTTAGCCCTGAGGAGACAATTCCTTGGGTCGAAATTGGGCCTTGCTGGGAAGTTATGCTTTAGATTTAGCAGCTCCAGTTCTGCAAACATATCCTTCGCCTTGTGGTGAGAGAGACAAGTATACCTGCCCACTATGAGGGGGAAAGGAGTTCCACCCTTCTTTCTCTTGAGGTACTTTTTGTGGTAGGTGATAAGTTGTCTTGATAGCTCTAAAAGGATCAACTTGGGGCCGGCATATCTCGGTAGTTTGGTTGGTTCCCCCAAGAAGTTAACTACCCTCAGATAAGTGAAGGTGGGGAATTGAGTGAACAAGGCCCCCCATTTCTCTGTAGCTGCGACGATACTCTTAGTCGTACGACCGTGAGTCATGTTCAGCCTCAAAAGGCAGATGATGCCATAGAAGAAGGCATCGTTGATCTTTGTAAACTAGGGGATACTATTTTCCAGCTTCAGTTCTAGATAGTATTCATATATTTTAACTTGGGGCCAAACCCCGCACCACATTAAAGCTGGATAATCCCTTTCTGAGGCCGCAGCATAAACTACGTAAGAGTTCATATAGAACTTCCCCGTTGTGGTAAGTTGTTGGAGCTGCTCAGATATGGTGCTGCTTATGATCTCTGCCCACTCAAAGCGTTGATCTGGCACATTTTTGTTCATCATTTCTAAGTATCTCAGCATCCATTTGTGAAAGTAGTGGGCATCAGGAAGCCCAAATACTCTGCTCAGGAACGTGATTGTATCACTGAGTTCCTCTGAAAAGTCACTGCGATGAATGACTTGTGGCCATCGGGTCACCACCTTTTTGTTCTTCAGGTATACTTCGTTCATCAACTGCATACACTGATCCTCATTGTCATCCCAAGCCTTGACGTAATCTTCCTGGATTACGGCCACAAAGTGCTAGTGGTGAGGAATGCCGAGCATTATTTCAAAGTGTCGGGCAGTGAGGTTGATTATGACCTCGCCCTTCTCATTATGGACACATCTTGTGTCTTTGTTGTAGCAGCGGCTACTACCATCATGAACTCATTGTTCACGGCACTAACTGGGATCCCTCCAGCAAAATGCAGCCCACTGCCCATCAGTTTGTCCATCCATGGACTTCCTGTGACCTTCCGGGTTCGGCCTGAAATCCTCCATATCAATGTGACCAAGTTCTGAGTCTCTGATATCTAGGTCACACTCTGCCTGGGATTCGGGCATCCTGACCCTCTGATATTTATACTTCATTTCTTCCTCTGTGAGCTTGGCTTTGCCCTTAGATTTGGTAGGTCTCTTGCTTGATGTTGACATATGTAATTCTGAACTTAGTTGCTGATCTGCAAGAAGAAGAAGTGAAACCCAACGCAAGAAAGTCATATTAGCTGTTTGATCTTCCATTAAAGCATTGACAGAAGAAAGAGTTAGTGATTTTAAGGTCTTAGGGCGCAAGGCGCATGAATACTGTAGGTTACAGGGTTAAATAGTATGGTGCACAAAAAAGAGGTGCTGCAAGGGACAAATCAGTGCCAAAGGGTGCAGGGTGCATGAATACTACAGATGACATTTTGTTGTTGCAAGCGGGAGTGCGCCTGCGCCATATATATGCATTTAACAGGCG
This sequence comes from Taxus wallichiana var. yunnanensis, assembly GCA_018340775.1. Lineage (NCBI taxonomy): Eukaryota > Viridiplantae > Streptophyta > Pinopsida > Cupressales > Taxaceae > Taxus > Taxus wallichiana. Next base: position 841,533,734 of record CM031237.1, on the reverse strand, counting down.
CTGATATTCTTCATGTTACACAGGAACAGGATGCGCCAGTGGCGCATATAATTTTTATGTTGCATGTAACTTTGGTGCACCAAAGGGCGCGTATATGGCTTGTGTGACATATGCATTATGTGCGCTAAAGGAAACTCGGCTCGGCGTGGCGCAGAGAGGGATTGCATAACATTATGTTGCTGTAATAAGGGATGCACTGTCTTAACAATTTATACTTGGCGCATCTAAATTTGATGTTGCATAGATGTAGGGTGCGCCAATGGCGCAAGTTTTAGCAATGCTACACATGAGATTGGTGCGCCAAGTAGGGCGCAGGGAAAGTGGGTGCAACAAGCAAGGGAAGTGTGCCTTGAGGGTGCAGCTGTTCTTTATGCAATAGGCATGGTGGATGTGCCATTGGTGTGACTGTATATCATGTTGCAGGGGTGGCGGATGCGCCAAAAGAGAAAACAATATAGTCTTGTTTTAAGCCTTGATTCTTTTAGGGGTTTACATGCTTTTAAGCTTCTCTTGTAGGGTTTCTTTGGGTGATGAAGAAGCTAAAATAAAGAGTTTCAAGCAATCTCTTTACAAGACAGTCCTCTTTACCAGCAGATCTGGAAAGAGGGGGAAGTGCATGGGGAAAGATAGAAAAAATAGCAGGGGGGGTTCATGGTTTCACAGCTCTATTTAATCTAATCCTCACAAACAAGCAGCCAAAAACCAAAATACAAATCACAAGAGCAATAGGGACCTCTTACCAGGAATATATAATGTGAGAGGTGTGAAACTGGGTCCACGACGTGATTCGATAATGACAAGTGCGCTGACAGGTACATGAGAGGGAAGAGAATAATCACGTGATTTTTGTCTAATGAAAATGACAGGGCAGACGCACCTATATATAGGCAAGGTGGTAATAAATGTGCCAACCACTTTTTCAAGTGGCACGCCAAAACACTTGTTGACAATGGAAAGGATGCACCTTTGGCGCACCAAAACACCTGCTAACACGAAGTTATGTGCGCCTTTGGTGCACCAAAAGTGTTGTCAACACAGAAATATGTGCACCCTTGGCGCACCAAAATGCGGCGCAACAAAAGTATTGTTGACACGAAGGCGCATGCGCCTTGGCGCATGCAAGAAAGGCGCAACATAGTAAGGTGCACCAAAAGGTGTGTCGACACGTCAAACCATGTGCCAAAGGATTTAAAGGGGGCGCATGAACACTTTATGTTGCATAGACATTATGTGCACCCGACCAAAAAAGACCAAAAATGGCTAAGTTCGGAAAACTAGATTTCCTGGGAAGGGATTTTGCAACGTTCCGAACGCAAGGAGTCCCTGACGAGGATCGAACAAAATTTGGTAGGGTTATCTATAAAATTTCCCTTGCCAATTTTACGGGATAACAAGTTTTCAACAAACATCTGGGCTAATTGAGAGAAAGAAAATAGAGAATGTTGGGGTATGTTATTGTACTAGTCTAAAGTGGGCCCTGCTAAAGACATAGGAAAGGTATGGAGCATAAGCTCCTAGTCCTGAACTATAAGGTAGAAAGTGTGTTTAAATACTCGCAGGTTTTGTTGAGGATCCTCCCAACTATGAAATTTTGAGAACTTAGGAAGTTCCCATTAGGGAGGATAAGGCTTAAAAGCCACTGATGGATGAATCGGTTCATTACATACTTCTTCAAAAGAGTATGAAGGGTGAGCCCCTTTGGTGGAGGCTTCTAGGTCTGCGATTTTCTTGAAAAGAAGTTGGATGACATTAGATTGAGGAGGGGGCATGTTGATATGTCCCATATGAGAAGTGAATGGTATGTTCTACTTGAGGCATTAATGGGGGATTCATCTGCTGATTAATAGGATGATAAGAGGAATAACCAGGCATTCTGAGGTGACACTGGCGAGGTATTTGGTGTGAAGGATCCTGAGTATAAATAGGCTGTGAGATGACAAGTGGTTGAGAGAAAGGTGGTTGAATGAAAGATGGATCCTGTGATTGGTGGGTTCCTACACTTTCCGAATGAATCGAAATGGATTGAGGAATGTGTGTGTTGATTTGATTTGATATAGAAAAATAAGAAGAGAGAGAGAGAGAGAGAGGGAAAAATGGAAATCCCGAAATTTATCCTTCAACCACTTGTAAGAGGTATTAAATGGAGTGAAATGATGTTTTTTTACTTTCCAAATGCTCCCCATACTACTCCATCACTTGCAGTAGTGAAATATGTCAACCCATGCTCCATTGAATGCGTCCAACTACCAAATAAAACACTATTCTAAACTTGGCCATTTTTTCTAAAAACTATCTATCCATCATTTATCAAATCTATAATTTATTGATTTTTTTACATTGGTGTTGGAAACATGATTCCAAAGGTACCAATTTTGTGTGATTTAGTCGAGAAACACAAAAGTTGTGGCCCTCTCGAGTGTGAGCAGCTATTTTGGGTCTACAAGGCATTTTTTTCATTTGACGGGAATGAGCATTAATTTACTAGATCTGAACATGTTTATTTTATTTTAATTAAGAGGATGACGTGCTCATTCTAGAAAGTCCAATTTTATGAAAATCGGAGCTCAGAGTCAAAAGTTATGGCTGTTTGAAGTTCGGGAGGTCAAATATTGACTCTTTCTCTTCATTGTGGCAATTTCAAAAAAATCAGGTCCGCATGTTCCAAATTTCCTAAAAACAATCTCCGCATCACCCAATTCGGGATTCCTTGTCCCCACATGTCCACTGTTGATGGGGTTGTGAGGGCCGTTGACTTCCGCATTCTCCGCAACGTATGGTTCCTTTTGCGGCTTTTTCACCTTTGCGTGTCCCGAACGTACTTTTGTCCCGACTATCCCGGACACATTTCTCCACGCCACCCACAATGCACTAACTTGTGGAAAAATTAGATTTTTGCATCCCACACATAATTGTGTTCCAGGATGTTTAGCGGACCGCGCAGATGAAAACTTCCACTTTTTCTTATTTTTACAGACCTTGGCCATTTTGGCTTTGCGAATCCCACGTGTATCTATGTCCCAACTATCTCGCAGACCACACAGGAAAAAATGTCTGATTTTTCTGCAAAACACCAGAATGAGCCCATTTTTCATATTTTTTCCAATTTTCTCTAACTTCTTGGGTTGTTTCCTAGATGGGGAAGTCTGAGAGAAGCCAAGGGGACCCCAAAAACATGATTTTTTGCCTTGAATCAATTTTATTGGCTCAGGACTAAAGATTTTTGCAAGTTATCCAAATCACCATGCGGGGGGGGGGGTGAATTTGGGATAACATCACCTACTAACATACTCGATAATGCTACATAACATGATGATGCTAACACCAATGATTCTAAGGACTCTGATGATGGAGTTGACACTATCAAACTCACTAATGAAGCATTAAGTTAACTGAATTTCACACCTATTGAAGTAGATGATTCTTACTTCAAATAAAAACTTGTGACCAATAGCTTAGGTGAATATAAGTTCAAGACCCCTCCTTCTACCAAGTCTATGATAATATAGTAAGGATCTATTAACATTGTTGAGATGGTTTCATCTTCTCTGCTTTGCGCACTCTACATCTTTGCCACATCCTTTCACATGGACACTTCTAATTAATAACTCTTTTGGGCATAACATCCTAGTACTTGTTTAGAATTTATCTACATACTTAAGAGGTTAGCTCATCTTGCTTTTACACTTAATTACATTCTACCACCTATTAATTCACCACATCTCTACCATGGTTATTGTCACATTACGACCACTTATGGACTTTATGTATTCCATTTGATAAATTTTTTTCTCGCACTTCTCACACTTCTCATAGTTAGCACTTTTCATTACTTGCTTATACATGCTTCGACATCTGGGTACTTTTGTAACATGCTAATGGGTGCTTCATGTGCAACATTTAATTTGCAAGATTACTTGCTTCCATGCCTATCTTTCTTTTTTTTTTTTATTTCTTGTTTATTGTTTTCTCTTGTATGCAGACATTACCCTTTTTTGGTGTTCACATTTGTTTGTTATATGTGATCATTATGGCCTTGAGTGTTTTGGAAAATTGTGAGTGATGTCCCATGTTTCCAACCCGCTTTGGCAGTTTATATTGCTTTCTTGCGTGTTTACTTGCATTCTAGATTACATACTATTTGCGTAGCGTACACTTGTCTTTTACATGCATGTTTGTTCATACTAACACTTGTTCCTAGCTACTTTTATCGTGTGCCTTGGTTTTAACAAGCGCATTCCCTTCCCATATAGGGCACACTTTATGCAATTGGTCCTCTTTTGGGGCCACATTCTCCTATCAGCGACATCACATGCGCCCCCAAAGAGGAGGGCATCATTTGGGGTTTTACATAATATGCAATTCTTATACATAGGTTCGATTCAGTTCATTTTTTGCCCTTGGCATTGTGGGTTATATAGGGATTTGGTTCATACTAGTCTACAAACCCCATATACAACGGATTTTACAGGACATGGTTGTCCTTAGCATTCTGGGGAACGATTCACGGTTAGAGGATACATTAGATTTCCTCTCTACACTACTTCACCAGTGGCATTGGATTACCTAAAAACCCAAGAAGTACAGAGATCTCTTCACACAGGACTTTAGGGAAGTAGTTACATGTTCGATAATAATGAAAATTTCTTGCGACACTTCTTCGATGAAGGTGGTGTGATATTTTCCAAAAACGCGTAGTAGACAATATCCTCTTTACACCCTTTCTTTCATCATGGATCAAGTGCACATGTTCCTTTTACATTTTTCATTTCCATTACATACTTTTTACTATATACATATGTCTTTACATGCATTTTTGACATATATACATGCGTATTTGACTACTTGATCATCTTCTCCTTACAGGTCTGACCATATGAGAAGTAAGTAGTAAAAAAACAACAATTATGTCAACAAAAACATTTTGTGATAGCACACACACCATACTAACATACAGGTACATCACACACATTAGAAACTAAACATACATTTCCGTCCTAGGTTCAATCTCATCACTTGTTTCTCTTTTCCATATTTAATTTCCATGCTCCATGATTTTTTTTCACTCCATGCTTTGTCTAGTCCTTTGGTGCATTTCCTACATCAATCTACATGGACATCAGATACAAATCTCTAAGTACTTTATGTTACCGAGAGTTTGTGTCACCAACATAAAGTGGGGGAAAATGTAGACACTAAATCATGCACTTGGGTATTATTTAGTCTCGGTCTCATACTACTATTCATATAGTTTTTGAGTGAAGAAATTACTAATTAATCTCCATCTTTGGCCATTTTACTTTTCTTTCCATCATCACTTCCGAAATCTTACACATATATGCCAAGTCTGTTTTTTCATTTTGTATCATTTTAGCATTGACCGTGGGGCCCATAGGTGTCATGGTCTCGTTCGGGGTGCCCTGATCCTTTTTCCATTTTATCTCCATCTTTTGGGAACTTTCTAGCCATTTGAGCATTCTATATTTTTGGTGGTTGACCTTTTCAGGGTTAATTACAAAACTAGAATAAGAAAACCATATAAATATAAATTTATGAGACCATAATGAAGGACCAAGCACTAGGAACTACTACCATCACCTAAGGATGCATTCCTTCTAATGAATCTAGAGCTCATTTTCATCCATCTAGCTCTCCAACACAAGGGACAAGGTTGGTTCATTTGCATCATACATCATAGGAGGGAAGTTTATTAAATTCCATCAACCATTTTATTACATTTGTATACATAGTTATTTATTGCTACTTTCACAAAGTGTGACTAGCATAAGAGCACCTAGGGAATGATTGTACACACACACACACATATAACTACATTAGGTCTGAGATGTATTGCATCACTTAATAAGTTCATCATTATGGCCATCGAGGAAAGGCCAAACCCTTAATTTGTATTTTTTTAGGGTTTGATGCTTGTTTTGGGTTTTGCAGGTCATCTATTCATCATTGATTACCAGAGACATTCAACGAATGCAACAAATTACATGTGACGAGATAGGAAAGGCTCTAGATCACCTTGCATCCTTGAAAACATGGTTTTTGAATCTCCTATGCAGAGCAGGGCACCCACAGGTGCCTTGATCCTCTCCTAAGCATTGCAATCCACTTATATTTCTAAGATCGGCCATTCTCGGGACTTTGGCACATTCATTTCCTCCTCTTGATTTTCCATCCATCTCTGCGACACAGTCCAAAAAGATCATCAAATAAACTGAGTTCTTTCTAACCCTTCTTATAGTTTAGGGTTTCATATATTCATAGCTTAGATTTCTTGGGTCACTTTCCTAATTTAGTTTATACACTTATTTCACTATTTTATTTCTTATATTAACATCTACAAATTTTCATATTTTTGTTAATCAATGCTCTACCTAGTCCAAGTCATGTACTAGTTACTATTTCTAAAGGAAAACCTACACCTAAAATAAAGATAACTGTAACAACTTTCAATAACCCTTTATATCCCACTATCCAATAACCTCAAACTTCTAAAAATACTAAAAGAAAAAAATCCTTCAAGTAAAAGAAGAAAACTTTTGGTCCATGTAATTTTACTAGTGGTCCTAATCATGATGAAAATAGATGTTTTAAGAAGATAGAATCATTAAAGGAAACATTAAAACAACACAAGATTTCTATTCCTTCTACATCCTCTTCTAATTCTTTTGTAGGAAAAGACAAAGAACTTATATCCATATAAAAATCTATATCTAATGATGAGTGAATTTTGTTTTAGGTGCTTCACACCATCTCACACATTCTTAGGATATCATGTCTTCTCTTTCATTTTTAGTACCTCACATACTTGTCATGGTCAAGTCTTTATGGATTAAAGGTTTGGGATCAGGTACAATTGAAAAACAAAATGGTTGTTTTAATAATTTATTTTTGTTACCCTAAATAGATTTTAATATTGTATATGTGCATCAAATATGTACATCGGTACTTGTAAAACTATGGAGTTTACTCCAAATGATGTTGTAATAAGATAATGCCATGATCCTAGTGATATAAATGCTAGAAGTAAAAGAGATCAAACTAAAATTACATACGCTTTTAATATGTTTGAGTCTTATTCTATCTATTTTTGTTATTAAATTGTAGGTCATCTTAATAATCTAAGGAAATTGTGGCATGAGAGGCTAGGGAATTTGAGTTATGGATATATGTAGCAAATGAGTGCAAAGAATCTTATAACCAACCTTCCAAAGGTATAATTTATTGTTGGAGTGTATTCTCTCTGTCTAATTGGTAAAAAAACCAATATCTATTTCTAGTTGGTAAGCCCATGTGTTCTTTCATCGTTAGAGTTGGTTCATAGTGATTTGATGTCTTTTCCAACTCGCTCCTTCTCAAGAGCCAAGTATGCACTCACATTCATTGATGACTACACTAGAGGAACTTGGGTTTATTTTCTCAAGTTAAAAGTGAAGTTTTTGAGACCTTCAAGGACTTCAAATCCTTTGTTGAAAAACAATCATCTCTTCCTCTTAAGAAGATATGCACGGAAAATGTGGGGAATATGATAGTAATACCTTTCAAGATTTTCGTATTGAGTATGCCATCCAGGATCATTTTATTGTGTAATATACTACACAACAAAATGAAATAGCTAAGAGGAATAATAGAATTTTGAAAGAGATGGCTAATTGTATGTTGCACTCTAAAAATTTTCCACTAAAATATTGGGCGAAGCAATTAATTGTGCTAATTAATTCTGAAATTACATGCCACACAAGGTTTTGTAAAATATGACACCTGAAAAAACTTGGTCTAGGACCAATGTTTATATTTCATATTTTCATTTTTTATAAGTATGGAATAGATGTTTTTGATGACAAGTGTAATTCCTTCGAGAATAAAATCCAATGCCTTATATTTGTTGGTTATTGTAAATATGTAAAATCTTATCGTCTTCTCCATCTTGTCACCAAAGATGTATTGTTTTGACAGGATGTTTTATTTAATGAGCTACATGCTCTATGACAGTCTACATCCAGTTCTTTTCTATATCATTATTCTATATTTAATTCTAAGGATGTAATCTCTATTGTTTTTAACAATGAAGATGATTTTTATATTGCATACGCTCTCCCATAACAACTATCTTCTTCACATCTATCCCAAGTTGGAATAGAGAACTCTACATGTAGTTGGTTCCTTGGTTTTCATCCCACTTGATAAGAGATATCTAGTGTTTCGCTTATGCGACAATCCATTATTGATGATCCACTATTGTTTTCTGAGGCCATTGCAAAACCTAAGTGGGATGTTGCAATGTATGAGGAGTATTCTTCATTGATGAAGAATAATATATTGGATATTATACCTCTTCCTAAGGTGAGAAAAATTCTAACATTTAAATGGGTATTTAGGACCAAATATGTTACATATGGATTAGGCTGATAAGTGTAAAGCTCAACTAGTAGTTAAGAGTTTTCACATGTTGAAGGATTTTATTACTCAAAACCTTTTCCCTATAACTAAGATGGATTCTATTTAGTTTGTACTCTCTCTTTCTATTTCACATCATTGGTTATTTTTTCAAATGGATGTGAAGATTTCTATCTTACTTGGTGATCTCCCGGAGGATATCTATATGGAATAGACAAGGATTTTTACAAAAATCATCATTAGTTTTTCAACTATTTCATTCTCCTTATGGTCTTAAACAATACCCATGATCTTGGTATGTGAAGATGGATAGCTTTATTTTGAGCTCGAGTTTCCATCATTGTGAGTCAAATCACAATGTGTAAATCCTAGAGCAAGGTGAAGATATTGTGATATTTGTTTTTGTATGTTGTTGATATTATTCTCACCGACGAGTTTAGAGTCATTTATATAGGACATGAAGGAAAATTTGCTAGATAGGTTTTACACGAAAGCTATGGAACTTTTACATTATTTTTTTGGCATCCAAGCTCATCAATATTATGAGGTTATCTATATTCAACAATAGAAGTATGTGTTTGATATTCATCATAGGATTAACATGGAGGAGTGTTGGCCTTCCCCAACTCCATATAAGTTAGGTGTTGTGTTATATTCTAATTTCATGACTCTTCTTGTTTATTCAACCTTGTATTGGTAGTTGTAGGTACTATATTATACCTGACCCATATACGCTTCGATATCACATTTTTTATAACTTTTCTCTTGATTTTCACATAAGGCTCATGATATTTGTTAGCAATAAATCAAGCATGTTTTTCACTATATTTAGGGCACCAAAACTTTGGTATACAATATACACCACAAATATTTACATAACTTGTTGGATATATTGACTTTGATTGGGTTAGTGATGTTGACACCCGTAAATCCACTTGCATATTTGTATTCAAAATTAGTTCTGGTTTGGTTTCTTGGGAATGAAAAAAATTAAATAACTACTACATTATCCTCAAACAGGGGTTAAATTTGATGGCCACCTATGCTGTTAAACAATTTTCGTGACAATTTTTCAATACTACCCTTCAAAACACAAAATAATGTTATTTTTACTAATTATTCTATATTTATTATATCTTTTTATATATTTACATATATTTTTATAATTTATATACAAACCTATATAAAAATTGATGGTCATGTTTTAAATGTGCAAGTCGCATGTGATGGTTAGTTAAAATATTTACAAGTATTTTACGTCTAAAATCACAAAAAATGTCTAAACGACCATAAAATTTAACCCATGTCCTCGAATGAGGAAGAGTATCAAGGTGTCATCAATGCTAGTTAGGAGATACTTTGGATTGGACAATTTCTTGGAGTTTGGATTCACCTAGTAGGGTCCTATTATTCTTTGATGTGACAAAAAAAAGTGTGATTACTATATGTCATGTAATCTTGTTGAGAACCAATGCAAAAACTACATTAACATTCACATTTACTTCATTCGCCATCTTATCAAGGATGAATTTATGTCTTTGGAATGTGTGACTATAGCTGAGCATATTACTAACATCTTCACTAAGACTTGAGTTTCTCCTCATTATCTTGGGTTATGATAGATGCTTGCAGTGAAAGAAGTTTTACTTGCATGGGGTGGATTCACTTGATTCCATACCTTCCTTTATTTTCATGTTTTCTTATTGGTTGTATATGCCCGCACATTATCAAACTTAGTATCTAGGACCTATATTTATGTTTCAATATACTCCCTATGTTTCTTGTATGGGAAGGTGTTGGAATAATGTGTATTTATGATTACCTAGGGTTAATTTTTTTCCTCGGGTAAATTATTTATTACCTAAGGCTAATTATATTTGCTTAGGGTATTTTTTTTTGTTTTTTTGTGTTATTTTGAGATTCTCTCAATAATATTTTACACATAATACATGAAAACTGAAATATTTAGTTTTGTCTGTTAGTGTAAAAGGTAATTAGGTTGTTCACACACGAAACTAGTTTTTCTATATACTCTTCATATTTTCTAGTATTGGAGAGAGAGCATTAGGGAGATATCAAATATAATTTTGGAATGTGGAATAAATAACATTATGTTATAATTTATTCTCTATAATATTCGTGTAGGTTCTTATTGCGGGTTCTATCTCCTGGATTGATCATGTGGATCCCATTTTTCTCCTTTTATGTCTTATAACAAGTCAGGCATGAATGACATCGAAACAAACAAATCCCTCTATTTCAATGCTAACTAGATTGATTCCCATGTTAAAATATCGTTTTGAATCAATATTTGAAATTTGAAATTAGCTTAGTTTACATTTTTTATTTTTAAAACCTCTTGAAACTTTAGACATTATTAACATAATATATTATTTTATAAATAATTAAATAAATAGTGGAATTTATCATTTTATGGTGAGATAGACAAGGTAGAATTACCAACAACATTTGCA